>CM029373.1:22550567-22798067 GCA_017165825.1 Hepsetus odoe | reverse complement strand
GGTGCATATAAAATAATTTACCTTAACGTTCTTCATTTCTCTCTTTACATGTTGTTTGTGTCACAGGTCAGAGCGATCTGACCTGTCAGTGGCTCTGGAAGACTGCATGGCAGCGCTGGATTTGTTCCTACAAAATAATTTTGAAGAGGCGCTGTCAAGACTGAGGAGCAGGTGAGTGTGTGTCCTGTTTCAGTGGATTTTACAAACATGTTCACGTACAATACGTGTGATTAATTGAAGCGCTCTTCTAAGCATATTGCAGAAGCCATAGTGACTTAGAAAGGATTTTTTTGTGTTGCCTCTCAGCAAGTATGTACTTGAGTGAGCTTTCACCACCACCACCCATACCATGCCCCCTCAAAGCTCCTTCTCCACTGAAACTGCTAAGAAATTGAGCAAGGATTGTTGCTAATCAGAATTGCCACCAGCAGCAATCAAAAGTGCTTACCCACATGCCCCAAAAACCTAATCCAGCAAATCTCAGAACAACAAGGCCATGATGCCAGCAGCTGTGAATTTGTGAGGGTGTGTAATGCTTCTGAGGCATTTTGAAGGTTAAGGTGGATTTCTGCAGGGTTTTTTCTCAACACTCATGCTGGAGCATGTTTTCTGGCTGTGAGCCTTGATTTTCTTTTAGGTGATGAAATTGCCAGGAGAAATCAAACCATGTGTATGGAGTCATGCTGCCTTTGTGTGCTTATGATCCCTTTTTCCTGCTTGGGGATTCATAATTGCATCAAGTCAAGTTGCTTAACTTGACCTTTTTTGGTATCTTTTTAATGTTGGTAAAATTAAGAAAGCCAGCCAGGGTAAAATCTAATCTAATCCCTAAGGTGACCTTAAGTGGTTTATTGCTTTTATGAAACATTGATCAAAATAATATAATAAAAAGCACAGTTCTTCAATGTTACAGTGTTCTGCGTCACCTTTTTCCACACTGGGGCTGAGTCTCGAACGACACGTCCTCACTATTTACAGTTCTGACACCAGCTCTATAGTATGGAGTAAGTGGACTTTTTAGGTGTAAGAGAAAGTTTAATGAGTTTCATAACATGTTGTATAGACAGTAGAAAGGCAGTTGAGATTCATCCTTCATTTAGTGCTACCTTACACAGCTTACTGAAAGTAAACAACTAAAGATGATCTTTACTTTCATCCATTGCAGTTTATGAGCTTGTGACATTATTGGAGGACCTGGTTCACACTTCATCTGTCAAGCTGTTTTCATCACCTAAAACACCTAATGTCCTAAAGTCCTGCATAACAGAAAGGAATCCATTAGTTGCTCAAAGCATTGGACCATACCAAATTTAATTGTTGTGAGGCGCTCTACAGTGTTCAAGTAATTTAACATGGCTCACCCAATCACATTTAGGGCTGGAGAATATCATAGATAAATGTACATCATGAAACCACTAGTTAAAGAAGAAAAATTAGGAAATGTTCAATTAATCACATCTGAAAGTGAGTTTAGAAAATCAGGGAAATTTCAGCGTTTATAGCTGCAGGTGAAAGCAGGGCCAGTTTTCGCCTTTGAGGCAGTGGAACATGTGAGAAATGTGGTTTGAAATTGTTAAATTGTAAAGTTGTGCCAAACTTGGACTTGCTCTGGCTTGTCAGGTCTACCTGGGTGTGTATTTCCCTGTTGCAACGTTCAGTCTGGATTAGAATGAGGATTTTGAAATACCCCAGGTGGCGTTTTTTGGAATCTTCATGGGGAAAAAACATAGACATCATATATGCCCAGAAGTGTCACAGCAATAAATGTGCAAAAGGAATATCAACATGTCTCAACAGATACACAAATCATAATAGCGGTAATTATTGTTGGGCCTTCATTTCATAATGCATTGTGGGCCAACTGTCTAAAGGATAAAGATGTCCATCATAGGCTCATTTAAACCGGATTGAAGATCTTCTAGTTATTTTTTCCCCATATAAAAGATAGCAGTGGAGAGATTGCCAGTACTCATAAATCAACCAAAGGCTAATAATATGTAAATCATGGTCTGGAGAAAGATCTGTTTCTGTTGTAAGACATCGGCTTGGAACAGAGAGGAAATGCAGAAATTTAGGCTGAGAGCAGTAAAGTGGTGCTTCTTGTATTGGCTTTGTTTGGCTGGCTGTTCAAACTTGCAAAAATAGGGATGGAACAGCTTATGTGGTTACGTAATGGGTTTGTTCCAGTCAATTATGGGCAAGACCCACCCCATTCCAGTCAAAAGGGAATGAACATTAAAGGCGTGGGTCTCTCAGTGTTTGCAAGTAGACCATGGTTTGAAAAAGGGTGAGAAAGAGAGGAAGATAAAGGTCCGTCTGAAGAGAAAGTGATTTTCAATGTGGACTGTTTGTATTATAGATGTCTGGTTTACAAAGTTTTTCTCCTTATCGGAATATAAAATGTACAAAATCACTACATGTTTCTTCTGCCAAATTTGAAATGCCTTGATTGTACAACAATCAGCCACAACATTAAAACCACCGACAAGTGGATTATCTTTTTATAGTGGCCCCTGGCAAGTGATGGGATATATTCGGCTGAACGTGAACAGTCAGCTCTTGAATTTGATGTGTTGGATAGAGGAAAAATTAGCAAACATAATGATCTGAGCATCTTAGAAAGGGCCATATTGTGATGGCTAGATGACTGGGTGTAAGGATCAGCAAGGTGTCAGGACACAGATCAATGCAGCTTGTTCCAGTTTAGTTTTCCTGCAATGGTCTTGCTTTCCTGTCCTGAGCTGTGCTTTGTCAACTGTTCAATCCCCTACACAGATCCTGCCCTGTTTCACAGGACTTGTGATACAATATTACATGCATGATGTGATTTGATTGCAATGTGCCATGTATAGACACATAGATATAAGTGATATAGGAATATTTTATTGCAATAAGCCCATAAGATTAAATGTTGATTGGACAAAGTTTACAGTTTCTTCATGACCTGTGTTTTGATTGGCTGCCCTATGATGTGGCTCACTCAGAAACTTTTGACTGTTTAAGGTCAGAACTGTGCTGACTGAGACTGGTAGGTAAATATAAATTCCAAAGATTTGATTACAAATTAATTTTTCAGCTTAGTTTTACTAAAAGGATTGTTTTGATCATAAACCAAATGATACAGAAATGATTTTCAAAAAGTGAGAAAAAATGAATTGTTTCATTAAATGAGTATGAAAGACTCACCATTGGAGGTTCACAGATCACACATATGAAACTTACCTTGAACAAATTAGATGTAATTATTTGAATGAATGGCATATTGGGATGATACCTTAACTCATTTTGATGCATCTGTATCATTGATTGTTTATCTAACCTTTATTCACATGTACCCTCGCAAACAAATACTACGCATAACAATGAAACATTGAGATATTATGGATTATTTTCTCCCATTTCTAGAGCTCGTGTGTGAGTGTATGTTTGAATCAGTGTTTTAATCTTTCAGCTCTCTCTTTTAGACTCCATTCTCTTTTGAGTTGGACATGTGACTTGGGTGAGGTGATGTGTGATGACACACTAGTCAGGAGTCCAGCCTAGCACAGGTCCATCTCCATGAAGATCAAAAACACTGGCAGCACAAGCTCTCCTATTCAGAGCTTAATTCTCCTTTGAGTGTTTTTGTGTTGCTAGTGCAGCTGGGAACAAACTTTGCTAAAATGCAGCATTTGTGCCTCAGATAGCAATAAACCAAGATTTCAGTTTAATATGTAAAGATAAGATATTTCACTGTGTGCTCTTCAGCCATGCAGCCAACCAAGTGAATGAGAATATGCCCAGCTTCCTCACACTGAGGGGGAAAGTGGATCTTTACAGCAGTTTGCAGGCTTGTTTCATATCTGCATTTCTTTTTCCAATGAATTCAAGTAGGTTTTTATTGTCAGTTCAATCATATACACAGTTCATAGTGAAAAGAAACAACGTTCCTCCAGGACCCTGGTGCTACACACAAGACGACATCAAACACGACACAGAACACAAGACAGACAAGTGCAGACAAGACAAGAGTAACAGTGCAGACAGACAAGGTTACAAAGAACAATTGCAAAGATAGGACATTCATCCAAGAGACAGGCAGTATGTGCATAAATGAGTGGAACAGAGCAGCAGTGTTGTAAATAGACTGTACAGAGCTGCAGTCTAATGAGCAGCATTGTTGAAAAAAGTGCAGAGTGCAAATTAAGCAGTAATAATAATAACAATGAAGTGACTGTGCATGACCAGTCACCAGTGCATAAGCAGGCAGAATTCTTATTTCTTAACTGTTTAAATACTTTTAATTACAGTTAAGATGCAATTTTTCCTTTCAGTCCCAAAGCTCACAGCTGTGTGTTGTTGAAAGTGAAAGTGACTATTCATGTCATTGTGAAACTGCACAGCACAACACAACGAAATTCACCCTCTGTGTTTCACATGCAGCAGGGGGTAGCACTTGGGGACGGTACCATGCTCAAGGGTACCTCAAGGCAACCTGCAGGTGGGGGAATCGAACCCACAATCTTCCGATCCGGGGTCAACTCCCTAACTAGAGCTCTGTCTTGATCTCTGTCTCTGTGTTTTCATATAAAAAGAAAAAAAGTAAAAGTGGCCGTTTTGTAGGATTCTGTTGGTGTCTAAAAGGTAACATAACCAAATAAAATGTAGTGAATTAATCATCAGAAAATTGTTAAACTGCTCGGTTACAAATATAATGTATAATGACAATCACTCTTATAATAGAGGCTGGAACTGCTTTCTGTCGGCATCTTATAGAAATGTGTTTTTGAGTTGACAGTTTTTCTGTTTTATTACATTTGTTTAATTAGATCTTCCTGAGAAACTATCTGCGATTATCAATCAGAGGCTGCAAACAGTATTCCTTTAACATGAGGAGTCTACTCTTGATGACATTCTCCAAAGGCTGTATTAAGTTGAAACTGTGATTATAAAGGCTTTTCATGTTGAACAGGGGTGAAATGTGAGCCATGCAGACATTCAGCATTCCTTTGTGTGTCTGCCCCACTATCATTATTCCTGCGTTGTTTCGGTAAAGCAAGCCGGGTTAGACTGGTTTAACCAGTAATCCTGCTGCTAAGTATTTTGGACCTGCAGTGTCACATTCTCCTTAATTCACAATGGCCTGGATATTAGTGAATGAAGCCAGCACACAGCTTATTAATGACATGGAATGACCCGTGCTGTTTGGGACGACTGACCATCATATTACCCTCAAAGCGTCGTGTGTGTCCATGTTTTCTGAGTTACTGAGCTTCATTGGTGACACAGTGGCCACTCTTTCTCTGTTTGGCACCACTTTAGTCTGTGTGTGGTAGTGTTGCGTCTGGGTTAAAAAGTGAGTTTTCTCTCACACTGCTGTGCTGAGTCACCCTCCAATAATAGTGATGCTATGAATAGAACTAATGTATTTTCCTCTTTTTTGTTTTCTGGCAGGACTAAGGACAGCATGTATCACGCGCTCACATATGCCACCATTCTGGAAATGCAGGCTATGATGACCTTTAACCCTGAGGACATCTTGACAGCTGGAAACACTATGAAGGAGGCGCAGGCTGTGTGTCAGCGGTAATATAGCACATTCTCCATCCTCTCATTCGCACTCCCCCTTAGTTACTGTTGCTATGTCCATCAAACTTTCAGCCACTTGGTTGTTGTTGTTCTCTAGCCTCTAGTTTGGGATTAGTTGGGATTAGTTTGGGTTCTATTTTGGGATTAGAGGTGCACCATTATTGGATTTGTAGGCCAATGCCAATATCCAGTAATCCAGTCATTTTTTATGTAATCATCTGATGATGCTGATATGAAAAATTGGGGCTACACCTACCTTAGAAAATAAATAACATACCACTTCTGCTATTTATTACTATAAACTTCATAAGAAGGTCAAGTTTGTCTTCATGATATTCCATTGTCACTCTTCCAAAGTGTGCCAAATACATAATTAAATATTGGTTTAAAATATATTTCAAACGTTGCTGCTGCTAGAATTTTTTTAAAAATCCAGTATGATACCAGTGTGATCACATGATCATTATGTATCATCTCATCTTCAGTCGTAATTGAGAGGCATGTAAGTCATTGGTATTTTGTCATTTACAATGAATTCTAGATTATACAAAGCAGACTAGGGCTGTAAGCCTGCAACCTTAGAAGGATTCAGTTTAATTAGGAAACACTTGAGTGGATTATCTCCTACCTTGAGTAAACATTTAAACAGCAGTGGAATAGAGACAATAAAAACCAAAATCCCTTTTTTTAACCAGAAATGAGCCCATACTTTATTACTATAAGTGACTATAATTGGTTCTAGTAAGGCCAGTTGAATCACCACCCTCAGATTAGTGCGTCATAAAGCACTGGTGCATATTTTCTGAAGATCATTATGCAAACATTTTTGCACACGTAAGCAAAAATGTAAGATTAGGAAATTCAGAGGCGAGACAATTATGAAAATGAGTCGGGACTGTGGACCGCTCCCTCATTGAGATTCAATGTGAAGACAGAGCCAGATGAGGCTTGTTTGAGATAGAGCAGCTCCAGCTGCTTTCAGAGTCTTCAGTTGTGTGCACATGTTGATGATGTAATCCCACAACAGCGTGGGACGTTGGGTACCACTGGGGTTTCACCACATCATAGGGCCTGGAGGGAATTTCAGAACCATTTGACACAAACAGTGCTGGAGTGTGTTTGGGAAAATGTAAACACAGATAGAGTTACTTTTTTCTGGAATATTGTTGTCAGTAGCAATACCTCAACTTTCTGTTCATCACCTGCACTATTAACTTCTGCCACGTATGCTTTAGTGGAAACCAGTTCTGTTACAGCAACACTGACAACAAATCTCTGGGCTCCTCCCAGTTATATGGAGGTTTAACAGAGCTGAGTGTCTGTGTTTCAGGGTTGAGTTTGTGTGGCGTTGATGTTTTGGGGCAGTCGTCAGGACACATTCACGGGAAAGTACCTAAGGACACATATGAAATAAACATATAAATGTCATTTAAGGTGACCGCTATCACATGTCAGTGATCAGTCCTGTGGAAAAGTGACTTATTTACTTCACTTTATTTCATAGGAAGCCTTAATTTAAGACACTGCTGGCAGAAATGTTTTTGAGAAAGAACGTTCCAAATAAATTAAATTCATTTAGTTTGAATGAATTAATTCCTGATCACATTCCACTGCGTTTTTCTTTATAAAATTAATTCTCACATCAGCCAAAGAGGCTAGATATCTGGTTTCTGATCAGGTCTGTAAATGTATGCATAGTTAGGTTGCTAAGGCCTTGTTTACATGCCTGCACATCCCTTTTGTTTTAACAAAACTTCCATTCCAACAAAATAATAGTACTCATCTCTAGTGTCTCCCCTACAAATAACAAATGATACAGAAAAAGACACTGAAGCCTTAACCGCTTAAGAAAATGCTAAATTTACAATATTTAGCAGAAACACAATTCAGTTTTTTCTGGAATCAGCCAAAACTCCCTGCTGCTAGAAGCTGAAGAAGTTTAAAACTCCTCTCCACTTAATTGTAAACACTGATAAAGAGAAGAGTGGAAATGTAACCACTGTAAACATCCACCAATGTTTGTGGTTACCGCCGTCCGCAGTGATGCGATCAGAACATGAACTGGACAAATGACTGACAAATCACAATTCGCTTCTCCTGTCTCTACCTCCCGTGTGACAGGTCAGACCTCCAACACTACTCAGCTGTTCTTGAGTGTCATGGTAACGTTAACAGAGGTGGCGCTTATCCAGCATGCACTCGGCATTGTGTATGAACCTACACGTTCACACAGCTTGTCTCTATAACTTGGTAATACGTGTTTTCACTTTATCAGTTACATTAGTACGGAATACTTTCTGTAGGTGCTGAGGACTGATTAGTAAGTGAAGCTACTATATTTGTAGTGAGGAATTGAAATTAAGGCTTAAATACTGACCTTAAAAAGTGTTATTTATTGCAGTTCGTAAAAATGGTACTCCTGAAGTGAAAGTGACTATTTGTCATTGTGACACAGCACAGCACAGCACACAGTGAGAGACAACAAAATGCATTACATTTACATTTACATTTACGGCATTTAGCAGACGCTCTTATCCAGAGCGACTTACAGGTCCTAATTACAGGGACAGTCCCCCCTGGAGCAACTCAGGGTTAAGGGTCTTGCTCAAGGACCCAATGGTGGTAGTACTAGAGGTGGGATTCGAACCAGGAACCTCTGAATCCATAGGTCCGTAGGCAAGTACCCTACCACTAGACCACCACCACCCACCACCAAATGCACAGTCTATGTTTAACCCATGCACGCCATGCATCATTGGGCAGCCATATCCAAATCATGGCAACCTACTGGTCCAGGATTCGAACCCACAGCCTTCCAATCCTGGAGCCTGGTCCCTGACCTCGCCCTCTTAAGAATTTTGATAAAAAATTTTGATTCATTCTTTCTTAAACAAGATGTTATTTCTTAAGACACAGATTCCAGGCCCTGGAAGCATTTGATCCTAACTTCAATTGACACCAGAGATGTTCGTTTGAGTGGTTCAGCTACTGCCAGGAGCAGCACTGCCACTCTGAATTAAATCAAATGCACTGAGGTGAATTGTTTGCCATAGCGATCCATAACCACTCTTTTTTGGGGGCAAACACACTAAACTGACAAAAGACTGGGAAAATCTAGCTGGGATTTTGGTAATGGTTGTTTTGTATGTTTCTGGGTTCTTTAAAAAAGAAAGCTTAGAACAAAGAAATCTGCTGAAAATATATTTATATGTGTGCGGAACGACAAAATTTTAACATCAAGATACTTGAAGACTTTTTGTGATACTTAATTTGAAGCAAACATTTAAACACTATAAAACTATGTTTGCATACATGAAGTATTTCACACACGCTGCACTAAATCCAGTTCAACTGGTCTGTTTATGCTCTCTTTAAATGGAAACTATGCTGGTAAGTGATAATGACTTTATTTCAGATCATGGGAGTCAAAAAATGGATCAGGAGCCTTAACTCAGATAATTAACAGCCTTTAACCGATATAGTCCCCATTTTGTTTTTGATTTTCCATCTTTGTCATCGCAGATATCGCAAGAAGTCTTCTTTCAACAGCAAAAACTTAACAGAAGGTTAGTGTTAAACATTCTACACAGTCTACACAATGCACTTTACACATCTTCTCTGAGAACTGTAGCTCCAAGCTGCAGTCATACCAGACGGCACTCTACCATTCAGAACATAGTTATTCCTTCTTATTATTCATTTCAGTTATATCGATTCAATTAATCGGCAGATCAGAGCATAAACTTATTCTGACATGCTGGGCCTATACACTTCCAAACGTTTAGGAGTATCTAAAGAAGTTCTTAAAGGAAGTCTGGTAGTTGGCAATTTATAGTAAAAGACGTGTCCAGAATTCATGGGATGAAATGCAGTCTTAAAGCAGATAACAAGAAAATAGCAGATAATCAGTATATAATTTATTATTAAATATAACATTTAGTCAAAGTAATAAAATAAATTAGGAAGAATGGGAGTGTGATCTAAGTTCAAATAAGTTAACAAAAGGAAGGAAAGCAATTCAGATAAAACTGCATGATTTTTGTGCGAAGATAGATAGAGACACTTGAGGGAAAGCATTGGAAAACAAGGCAGTTTTTAATTTTTAGTTCTTTTTTTAAAACATTGCGGGCAGATCTGGGCTGGAGTTGGCTCCAGCAGTGGGCAGCCTGAAGGCTAAACGCCAATTCACCCTGTTTATTTTCAGCTCTGGGCACCACAAACTGACCAGCTCCTACTGATCTAATAGGCCAACCAGGCTGATATTCAACTAACACTCAGAGATATACCTGCACTGCAACAGTCAAACCTATGGGATGACTATATTTTCCAAATAGCTTTGGCACAAAGGCCTCTAGATAGACAATAATTCAGTATTATTTATATTTGAATAAATTCTCTGTTCACCAATTTCTTTAAATATTGAATAAAAAATTAACTTAAACTACACATTGGTTAATTATTTTCAATATTTAAATACACATGATTATTACTATATAGTATATAGTATATATAAATATTATTAAGGGATTAAACCATTTTGAATACTAGTGTATAATAGCGCAATAATAATAAAATACCTTCTTCAAAATGCTTGAGAGCAACCCCTGGTGCTCAGTCTTATCACTGTGTGTGTTATGTGGAGACTGAATGAATCACTGTTTGTTGGTTTAGGATTTTTCTAAGTCTGTCTGTTGGCTTGTGTGTTCAGAGGAGCTGCATGCTGAAGTGTGCTATGCAGAGTGTCTCCTCCAGAGAGCAGCACTGACCTTCCTACAGGTTGAGTTCACTTCTCTTGTGCAGAATATATTCATACATCATTACACTTTTTTAGTTAAGCGTGTGCAATTAGCAAATCGGCTCAATTTATTGAAAAAGCATGTGTGGTATTGTGTAGAACCGCGTGTTTAGTGTGTTTATGCTCTGTTGATGCAGGATGAAAACATGATCAGCTTCATCAAAGGTGGAATTAAAGTGAGGAACAGCTATCAAATATACAAGTAAGTCCTGCTGCCGGTTCAATTCACGTAGCAATTTCACCAAATCACTCAGGCAAGGCAAATTTATTCGTAGAGCACAGACAGAAGACATACAATGAACTTTATATAAAAGCATAAAAGTAATCCATGAAAAAGGTAGAAAGGCAGTAATAAAGGATACAACTCCAGCTCTGCATTTTAATATTATTTTTCCTTCCAGGGAGCTTCATTCAGTGCTGAAGTCCTCGGGCTACGTTCAGGGTGATAATCACGGTCACTTTGAGGGTGGAGTGAAGCTCGGAGTTGGAGCGTTTAATCTGGTGAGTGACCAGACTGAGAACAGCAGCAGGCGTGCTGAGTGCAGAAGGGAGGAGAACTGAATTTGGTCTTTTTGTGTGTTTTTGTCTCTTTTTTTCTGCCAGATGCTTTCCTTGTTGCCCACCAGAACCCTTAGGCTACTGGAGTTTGTGGGATTCTCTGGTAACAAGGTGAGATCATTGCGCTGTGGCATTCAGCTTTGCTCTGGAGAAAAATGATAACGACGTGTGTGTATGAGGATGCTTACGTCATGTTTGTCTTGGTGAAATGAATGATTTTTGTGAATCATCTGCTAAATTTCAATTGTAATAATGGTTGTGTGGGGGGGTGTGTCTGTGCTGTAGGAGTTCGGCCTACAGCAGCTCCAAGAAGGCTCTGCTGAGTGTACGTTCAGATCCTTTCTGTGTAACATGCTGTTGCTGTGCTACCACACCTTCATGAGCTTTATACTGGGTAAGAAAACATTCTAGATGTCAGATCCTTAGACTGTTCCAGGGGTGGATGTAATAATATATAGCATGGTGTTTTCTCAGCACATGATATAATCACAATATCCAGTTTTTGAGGTTTGATAAGAAGAGGTTAAAGGAACCAGCAGTACCACATTAAAAACTATAAGTACAGGCTTCCCAAGCTGTGAAACTGTGTAGCATCAGGAGACTGAGGGTAATTGCATTGCTCTTCCTTTGTGGTCGATGCACCGCTCCCTCTCCCACATCTCTCAGACTTCTCCAAGGCTTGAGTTTTCCAAGTGATGGTGCTTTAGAAAGATGTGGATTGCCCACACTGTCAGGAAAAAAAATGTGCTGGCAAGTTTTTTGGTCTATTAATGTTTAAACAATGTAAACGTTTCATCAAAGATCTGTGTGGTAGAGTTAGTGTGGAGTTAGTCTTAAAAGACTGAAAAAAATCTTAAAAATGTAACTTCTGCAGAATTAGGTGGAAGTATGTACCCAAACTAAAGTAAAGGTACTGAAGGTTGATTCTTGAAGGTACCACAGTGGTCTCAGGTTTGGTGGTTGATACTTTCTTGTTGTTACTTTATTTTAGGTACCATGTTTTGTCTTTTTTGAGTGCACCAATGTCCTGAAATCATTTTAAATGAACTGTGTTTGTGCATGAATGCTTTAGGCACGGGTGAAGGAGACGTGGAAGATGCAGAGAAATTGCTGCAGCCGTATCTTAAGCGCTATCCTAAGGTGTGGCAAACAAACTATCCCCATTCTCAAAAAAACGAGAGCTTTTATCAAACCAGTAAGATGCTGAAGTTGCCAAAATATGTTTTCAACACTTAAATGTTAAATGTGAGTCATTATTGTAAAAAAAAAAAAAAAAGTACAAGGGCAAATCAGACTTTGTTTTGTATTTTTGTATTTTTTCCTGCTTATCTGAGTGTGAACTTAATTATTATTTAACCCCCCAGACAGTATATCAGCACTACCATAAACTAATCCTCATACATCCAGTATGTGTCTTAATATAAGGAGAAAATAAAAGTGTTTATTTTGTCATTGAGAAACACAACACAGCACATAGTGAAACACAACAAAATTCATCCTCTGCATCGAACCCATACACACCGTGCAGCAGGGGGCAGCCATATCCATGGCGATGGTACCTTGCTCAAGGGTCCCTATGGGCAACCTACTGGTTTGAACCCATGACCTTCTGATCCTAGGGCCTAGTCCCTGAATACTAGGCCACTGCTGCTTAAAACTTAACAGCACTTTTATTCCAAGTAGTTCTGCTCACATTGTGTAATGTAAAGGGTTATAATTTTAAAATGCTGTAAAATTCAATAATTTAATAATAAATATTCTGTAAAGTAATTCAGCTATGTTACAGAGAAAACTAAATATTGCAGAGCATTGCATCCTGAGGAAACGTGATAAATAAGACATGTTGAACATGTTGAATCCAACCATCATTAAACTACTGGTTACTTTATCTAAAACTGTGTTTAACATTTGTTCTTCTTTATGCCAAAGTAAGCAAAGTGTTAAAGTTACAGCCTTTCAGAGGCGGATGTGTTTTGACTCATATGTTGAGCTCTGAACTCTGTACTATTTACTGAACTCTGTACTATATACTGTTTGCCTGCTCTCTTCATAGGGATCCATCTTTTTGTTCTTCGCTGGTCGAATAGAGGAAATCAAAGGCAACCTGGATGCTGTGAGTGGCCACAAGCCTACTTCACACACTGAAGATGTGTAGCTGTTTTTCTTTTGAACATAATGCCCATGCCTTTCTTTCTTCGCTGGTGTTTGTACATTTCAGGCCATTAAGCGCTTTGAGGAGTGCTGTGAAGCACAGCAGCACTGGAAACAGTTTCATCACATGTGTTACTGGGAGCTGATGTGGTGTTTCACCTATAAGCGAAACTGGAAGATGGCCTACTTCTATGCAGACCTACTCAGCAAAGAGAACGCCTGGTCTAAGGTAAGTCTTCATGCCACACACTGTGGAAACACATTGATGCAGGACTTCAGTTCAATAAAATCCTGTCAAAGTAAAATGTTCTAACCCGAATAATGTTCTCCACTTTGGCAATGGGATAAATAATGATAGGGTTCCACGTGTGATGCTTGTTTCTCTTTGTTACTTAACTACCATTGGCTCTCATATAAACAGTCTAATTATCTCTAGATTTTTAAATTAAAAATCTAAAAATCGAATTATCCTGTCATCCTGCTGTGGCCTTTATGATCAATCTGATGTCTCCATGAATTCAGAAATAAGACTAACAGTTGAAGACATTGTAAAAAAACAGAGCGAGCAGTTTCTTGACACAGTGACGGTCCTAGTGAGGCAACAGTGTATGTTGCCCAAGGCATGTGATGTAAACTTGCAGCCAGTGATGTTTTAAACAAGTTCTTGCAACTTCATTGCAAGTAAGCGCTGTAAATAGTTAGTGTTAATAGTTGTTTTTTGAATAAGTAGTCTAAATGAATACTTACATTTACTGTCACACTCCAAGTAATTGTGGACCATTGATGCTTTTGTCATGAAGTAGTCACATAATGTTAAGGGTAGCTGGAGTTCTCAAATTGTATTAACAAAAAAGAACTGATGCAGTCACCAGATGAAGCAATTACAACATTTGAAATAAAAACACTTATGAGAAACTTTGCGTAAGCATGTCATGCATCAAAACCCCAACTGAGGGAATATCAGATATTGAATTCTGAATATTCAGTATTGCCAACTGAGGGAACATTGAAGCTGTTTTGACAGATTTTGGAGGCCTTGCTAAGATGTTTCCTTTTATTTGGATATGTCGAATTGTAAGTCAGTACAATATAGTCATAGGAGAACGAGAGCATCTCTCAGCATTGCATTCTTTTGTTTAAAATGGAGCTTTGGTAACAGAGACAGACAAAACAATTTTCCCTACAGGCCACGTACGCATATATGAAAGCTGCCTACCTCAGCATGCTGAGTCAGGAGGAATGCCAGCCGTTCGGGGAGAGCGAGGTGGCATTGTTCAGGTAATGACAAACTAAAGAGCCAACAACTACATTACATGCTTGATAAATGGGGAAAAATAAGGTGACATTAAAATAGAAACTGTAAATGTAAGAGTGTCAGTCATGCGTTGTGTTTCTCATGGCCAAACTGAAATGAAAGCCTATTACCTAGTGGTTTAGAAAGTGGTTTGCAACAGACTACATTAGTAACCTTGGCTGTGTTCCTCCAGGCAAGTGCCTGGGCTGAAGCAGAAAATTGCTGGGAAGTCACTACCCACTGAGAAGTTTGCCATCCGCAAAGCTCGACGTTACAATGTGGAACAACCTATTCCTCTCCCTGCTCCTCCACTGGTCAGTAATTGTATTGGACTGTAAATGTACATTTATTACCGCACTTCACACTGTAAATGTCAATTTATAATCACGCTATTCACCATTATTTATATAGACACATCAAATAAGTACTACTTTACCTGCTTAGATAGAGCATAATGAGTAATATTTTGATTAACATAATGAGTAATATTCTGCATGTCTGCTTATACACAATATAAAGCAATGAGTAATATAAATATTACATTTAATATGCAGGACCTGCTTTGTCATCCTGTGAAAATGCTTTGTGGTAAAACCCTGCTCTTAGTCTATGGAAGCTGAAATAACATATAAAAAATCATTACAACTTTAAACAGTATGTTACTCACTTTCTTTCCATTCCGCAGGAGATGATGTACATCTGGAATGGCTACACAGTGATTGGGAAGCACAGAGATTTGACCGAAGCAATGTTAAAGACGCTGGACGAGGCTCAGCAAAAACTGGAACTGTATCCAAGTACTGCAACTGTTCATCTAACACAAGGACACATAACAAATAAGTTGAAACCAGAATTCTCAGCACAGCTAAAGCCATACCGTTTAACAATGACTTGGTCTAACACAGAAAGCCAAATATGTTTTCAGAAGAGAGTAAGCTACTGGCCTTTACATAATATTCAGTCTTAAACCATTCTGAAAGTGATTTTAAACAGTCTGCAGCCTGTCCGGGCATATTTGCTATAGAATAGAATAAAATAGAATAGCATAAAACAGAATAGAATAGAATAAAGTAGAATAGAGTATAGTAGAATAGAACAGAATAGAACAGAATAGAGAAGAGTAGAATAGAGTAGAGTAGAATAGAATTGAATAGAGTAGAATAGAGAAAAATAGAATAGAATAGAAAAGAGTCGTGTATTTATGGTCATTCCAGCAAAATACACAAAAGGTCCAAAAATATTAGTACACTTTATGTAATTTGTTAAAACCGCAACATAAATGAGATCAAAATAATTAAGGTAATGATTATCATCTTCTGGCGACCTGTCCAGGGTGCGTCCCCCGTCCTCGCCCTGTGTGCGCTGGGTTGGACACCGGCACTCCCCCGCGACCCCGTTTGGGACAAGTGGCAGATAATGGATGGATTATCATCTTATAAAATCAAATCATTATTAATCATCTTTCACCAATTACTAATAAAAACAAAAAATACTAAAACATGAGGCTAATATTTTCACTTGATACACATTAAGCAAAGTAGTAACAACTCCAAGGTACATTAGCAACTTTTATTTCAATTTGGAATGTTTGTGCCACAGAGTTGTTCAACAAGACTGTTCATTGTTGCTTGCTCTGGATTGTCCTTCAGGGACAGAGTTCTCTATAGATGACCAGTGTGTTGTGAGTCTGCTGAAGGGTTTGTGTCTCAAACACTTGGGCCATAAGGAGGAGGCCGAACACTACTTCACTCTAGTCCTCTGCAAGTGAGTGGTTCTACACCCCCCCACCCCCTCTCGACCCTCGGAAGATCATTTCTTACTCATAGCTCACTAAAACAACCTAGGAATTTTGAAAGGTGCAGATTTCAAACTGTCTCTGTGTTTGTTTTATTTAGAAGACACTTTTTATTATTCTTTGAATTATTTATCTGTTTTGTGCTCAGTCTGTGATTACTGTGATTTCTTGATCTTGAAATAAACAGATGAGCAAGCTCAAATGTATCGGTACGGGACTTAAATGTTTTCAGTGCCTAAATCGTAATGTAATAATGTAAATAGTTAAATACATAATTAAGCAAATAATAAAAGGGGAGTGCAGCCAAAGTAATAAATTCCCACTTGTAAGGGTTAAAGGGAAACAAGGTAGATGTTTCCCTCGAGTCAATCATGGGAAAATGTGTTGTTGGGAAAGAAGAAATAACTGAAAAATTAATCCCATTCTGATGAGACGACCTCTTTGAAGTTTAAGGATACGGAAAAAATTTCCTGCCTTATAAAATCAAGTTACGTAAGAAATAATGGGTGGAATTCCCCTCCTTCTCCAGTGGTGCCATCGAAGAATAATGTGCCTGTTTAAAGGGTGGAGAATAAAGTAAAAATCCCCTAACTTTTGTCCTTATCTTACAGTATCTCACACTACTGAGTTCCCAGAAGATAGCCAGCAGCTGCACCAGCAAAAAGTTACATTTTTAATTGAAAACTCGATGGGAAACAACCTTGAAATGTTGGTAGTGGATAAGGCAGGAAGCCATTAGTGAAAAGACTTTTGTCTATTGTTGGTGAAGTGGTAAAGGTTGGAAACAGAGGTGTTAACCATGACAGCATTGGGTATTATTGGTGGAAAATCATTAATGGGTTGGATTTATGTAAATTTCAAAGGAGGACAAAGGTGTTTGAAGTGTATTTAAAGTCAGAGGTTGGGATGAGCATTTGAAGCTACTCCCACTGGACCATGCCCGCTGAAACTCTTCATTCAACTGGTTTTGCCACATTTCTTTGGCTTCATTTGATTTCTGACTTAGAAGAAGTTTCGAACTTAGGCTCACACTTCAATTTCTCCTAGACAAGAATGCTACAAATGGCCTTAAATGTTTCCTATTACAGTAATAAGAAGTTATTGTATATTGTTATTGTAATCTCTCTCTCTCTCTTTCACACAGTGAAACGCAAATTAAGTATGATCACTACCTTGTGCCTAATGCTCTGCTGGAGCATGGCTTGCTGTGTCTGGAGGAGGGAAGGAGAGAAGAGGCCATCAAGTTACTGGAGATGGCCAAGTAAGACTCCCTTCCACAACAGATACTTTTCAAAACACATCCCAGGCAATATGTGTACAGACCCCCCTTCATACAAATTATACAACCTACCATCGTGTGATGGCGATTTTAAGTATAGGTCAGTCAGTTCTGCATTGCTACTATCAAATAAATTCAGTTAACTGACAAAACATGAGACCTTGTTGGCTTTGAGTGGGCCATGGCAGCTGGTGCTGGGCAAGCTGGTTCCACCTGCTCCTGTTTCAAGGGTTTTCTGAGAATGGTGCAAGAACAAAACACTGCCATGGATCAGCAAACCTGTGGACAGAAATAAGTTGTAAAATGTACAAATTGTTAAATGTTTGTAATCTCTGAATGTGCTACATGTCTGAACAGGCTACAACTTAGTAAGAAGGAAGGTGCTTTGAGCCGAGGGTCCTGTTACAAATAAAATGTGTAATAATGAAACAGCCGAACAGGGGCCATGAGATTGTTGATACATGGCATGATAGCCACTCCTACAGTCACTGTATGCTGAGATACAACCCTGAGATAAAACTCACACCATGCCGAAGATATGATTGAAATGAAAAAACATAAAAATCAATGAACAGAAATATCCTATGTTTTTACGAAATATTTGCTAACTGTTGGCACTTTATAAAATTATCTCTGTGTGGGACAAAATTTCACACAACCAATCTCCAGGCATTGGGAATAAAAAAAAAAAAAAAATACAGAATATATCCAGCCGTCATTAATGATGGTTTCTGTGAAAGATAGTAAGCTTAGAAGGCAAAATTTGGTGGCAAAATATTCATAGGTGCAATGCTGTGGTGTTGTTGCTCAAACGTAAACGCATAGCCAGGAGTCTTGTGCTCAACTTTATTAGACATTAGAACACAGGAACCACTTGAACAAAGGATGTGCGTAAACAATGACCGACGCTCTGCTCTGACTCACTGAGGCTTATAAAGCCAGCCCCCCAATGAGGCACACCTGTCGCCCAAGTGAGCTCAGTTGTGCACAGTCAGAGCGGAGTGCCACCTACCGTGACAATAGGTTTTTATGACACTACTTTTTTGGAGGTGCTTAATATTTTCATAATATGCTACATGTACAAATAAATAGTTTTTAAAATGTGCATTTAAATGTACAGAAGTGTGTTTTCTATAGGAGATCTAAAAAATCTAAAAATAAAAACTTTTGCATACATCACACACTGCATTAGGTTCCCACATAACATTCCATACCTGTGCAGTTTCTGGATGTTAGAGTGGATAATTTCATTGATTCTTCAGATCACATCATATGTCTGATTACTATTAAACAAAATGTGCAGCTTATTCCAAGTGCATGGGATGTGCACCCCACACACTGTAAATGTCCCTCTGTTTCTCTGCTTCACAGGCAGAACTATAAGAACTACTCCATGGAGTCACGGACGCATTTTCGGATCCAGGCTGCGCTACATAAAGCAAGAGCCACAGAGCAGAACGGGATGAACTGCTCACCCTCCAGCCCATAACAGTTAGGGTCACAGGAAGGCTCAGAGAGGTCACAGGGTCAGCACGAGCCTGCTCCAGCCTTCAGATCAAGAGGGGCCCTCAGGAGGGCAGAGAAACAGGGGAGCTAGACTGAGCTTCCCATGAGAGATCGTTCCATCAGACACACTCTCCCACACCACAAATGCATGTACAGATGCAAGGAGTTCATCTCCAGACGAGTACAATTCAGTACATTCTTCTGATACGGACACACTCACGCTTTGAATAATGTTTCGCACCCCTAACAACTTTGCATTTCTTTTGTGTTGGTCATGCCCTTTCTTTTGTGTCGGTTATGCCGTCTGACCTTCTACACTGTGGCCAAGTTATGACAGGAACAAACTGTGCTCTTTGAGAAACAACGTTTTATTTTGAAATCATTTTGACCATTATGCCCAAGCTATTTGGTGACATGATTTTTGGGAGGGAAATTGAAATAGGTCAAAAGTGAAGTTGTGTGTCAGAGGTCAGGCAATAAAAATGCAGAAGCAAAAGGCAATATTGATGAATTGAATTGACTGGGTTCCCCTAACAGAATGTTTGTATGTATTTTTTTTTTTTTCCTTTAAAATGTCCAACGACAGCCTCACCCCTCAGCCCTCTTTCCAGGCTGCACAAATTTATCACAAACTTATTAACCATGTAAATGCGATGCTAGGACTTTGTGGGTTCATTTAGCTGTTCCTCCTTTCTAGTATTTATTCCTTATGATGCTGGCTTCATGAAATTGTCCCATTTTAAGTGGACAGCTAAATGTGTCTTTTAGAAAGGCAGTCTCCTTCATTTGGACTTGGTCCAGAGAGTACTTGAGCTCAAACAAACAAGTCTTTCACATCAGAGGGGGGGCAGCCATGTCTGCACCAGCCCTGGTAAGAGATGCATTGAGAACCACTAAAGCCTTATAATAAATACAGAAATGTAAGAAAAGACTTGATTTTTATTAATAGTAATGAACTTCCTTTATTGGACTTTAACAGGCCTGTCAAATGAAGACCATGGTAATATAACCATCTCAAATGCAGTCTCTATGTATTTAATTAGCAAACAAAATTCATAGTAAGTCTCTCACAAGAAAGGCTTATCTTTAAGTTTGTGTTTACATCATTACAGTTTTTTTTCTGAATACAAGTTGATGTCCAACTTGCAATCCTAGCACTTTTTACAGTTCAACCAAAGTTAACACTGAGCCAAAATAATGATCAAAGCTTAGTGTTTTAGCACTACACTAATTCAAGCTTTCTGGTAATGTTTTGAACACAATTTGCAACATGAAGTTGCTGTATTGAGTTGAAATGACAAGGTCTATGATAAAATATTTAGTTTTTATATGAAGGACTTTAATGACTGTACATTCAAGCTGTTAAAATTATTTTTTTTCTCAAAGGTGGTGGAACACAGATTTGTGTAAAAATGATTAAAAGTTAACAAAAAGTCTGGGTTTAATAAATTTATCAACCCCCTCCTGTCTAAAATGGGCTTTCAGCGCAGAAACCGTTCTGTGGTGTGTGTGGTTACTGTACAGGCCAACATTCTGGAGAATACTAAATGTTTGTTTTGTAACTTAAGATTAAATGACGCCATTACCTTCTACCATATCTCTTTGTCAATGCTGTCAACAGAGAGCCTGTGTATTAACAGCTGCTGGAATAGTGGGCCAACTGTCTATGTGGGACATAAAATACAGACATAGAAGCCCATTTATACTAGAACTGACTGTGGGTCCTAAAGGGGAACTCATTCTCAAAATGTCTTTATAATTCAATCATAAATATGTTATTACTTTGAAGGCAAATATAAAAATGTGATTTGTTTTTAATACAGACATAATATGCCAATTACAGATATTGTATGACTATAGACATCTATAAAGTGAAACTGACTATTCTTGTGAATAACTAGATAGATTAATAGGAAGAGGCAGACAGACAGATAAAAATGAAATATATTGTATTAGTCCTCAACTTGTCTGATGTGACTGCTCATAGATAGATAGATAGTTAGATAGATAGAGATACACATGCACAAAGAACTCTGTCTCTACAATGCCATCAGACCAGATGTCAGAAAAACGAGTGCATTATTTAACACCTTTGCAGCTTTAAGACGCATCGAAAATCACACACACACATTCAGTTTTGCCTATAAACGTTCGCACGAGACACACACAGAGTTAAACCGGCCTCATGTGTTAAAGGCTTTAAACCCTGCTGTGGGGCGACATGATTGGACGATCAGTCTTTCGTGTCTTAAGAAGAGTGCATGTGATTGGTTACTCCGGCGGGGGGCGGGACTTATTCTTAGCGTCTGAAAGGCCAGGTCGCCTGTGAGTCGCCATTGAGAGAGAAAACATCGGAGAGTGAGCGAGAGCAGACTGTCCACAGAGGTGGAAACTCTGTTTACTACACGGTCGGACACGGAGGGAGGACGAGAGTCAATCTCGTCCTCTGCTTCGTGGAGTGAGACAGCCCTGGGTGAACGGACGGCCTTTCTGAGACTTTGTCGCCGCTACTTTGGCAGCGCTTTGTGTCGAGACATGGTTTGTTTTTGTTGAGGGGAGGCTCTCCTGGCTTTGGCTGGGACCCTTCGAGTAAATGTTAAAGTGTTTTTAGGAATAAAACACACCGAGGGACAGGAGGGTGGTCCAGAAAATCAGCTGGTCCCCCAAATCATCACCACAGCGAGGTTTCTGGGGCGAAGAGATGGGCAACTGCCTGAAGTCACCCACTTCGGACGACATCTCTTTGCTCCACGAGTCGCAGTCAGACAGGGCTAGTTTTGGCGACGGCACCGATCCAGAACAGGAACCGCCACCTCCTTACCAGGTAAGGGGCTTCAGATGACGAAAATATCAGCCTCAAACTCGAGGCTGCTTTTAAACAGAATGCCACGGTTTGCGGCTGTTAACGCACCTCTTTGTTTCCTGGCGGCTCAGCTGGGCTCCAAAATAACGACGCGTTCACGAGCACAGCCGTGCGCGCGCGCGTCGTCGCCAGAAGGGAAGCTCGGCTCGGCGGACCTTGATTATTGGAGTTACAGACACTAAAGTGTGTCCGTGTTGTCCGTTACGAGCTGTGTTCAGAGCTCGCTGAGGGGGGTTTTGTGAGGAAGCCTAAACAGCCTCGCTCACTAAATCCTCTTTGTCTGGGTTTTCACTGGACAGACAGGCTGCTAAAGCGACTCCTTCATCAGACCACGCTTTTATCTGGGTGTCGACTTGACAGCTGAGTTTGTTTTGGGTTGGAATTGTCCGTTCCACCTTAAACGGTGCGGGCGTCCCAGTGGGCGCCTGTGTAGCCCGTTCAGTGACCGCGGTGTCTTTTTAAGGTGGAACGGAGAGTTGCAAGAATCGGGCGAATAAAGGAGGCACCCGCCTCACGATTCCGCCGCTTTAAACGCTCAGAATGGTTTTATGGCGTGCTGGCTTTCTGCACAACTTTCTGTGTCGATGTAGACTCAATGTTCGGCCACTTTGGCATAGATACGCGGAAATACTCCTACCTGATTGTTCCTCCTCTTGAAATTTTGACTCTTTCGCGTCTTTTTGAAGTACCAAGGCTCAGCCGTGTTGCCAGGTCCTCACAGACTCCCCACTGCATACTGGCGAAATGCTATTGTGTTTTTGAAGGACTTTGATGCACCAGTGAGCATGTGAACATCCCATCAGTGGGTAAAAAAAAAAAGAGGCCACAAATATATTGTTGTAAAGTTAATAGTGTGTTGTTTTAGTCATTCAGGCAGGAGGATTGGTGATGTGCTTCCACATGTTAACAGCTGCAAATTGCCCTTATGTCTCTTAAAAATGACTGTCTCTAAAAGGACATGAATCTGGAAGCAATGTGATGTCTGACTCCATGAAATGTTATCTCCTCTTTTCCGGACAATCTCTAGCATGGTTTATCACCCGATCACAACAGGAACTAAGCTCTTTAGTGGCAAACGTACAATACGCAGGCCTTCCAGATTATAAAACTGACCCTTCACTTCAAACTCCTGGGCAAAATTTTGCACCCAGCAATTTGGTAGCCATGCTCAATGCTTCAGAGTGCAATTTTAGCCCTGTGAAGTACCAGCATTTCTGCCTCCAGCTCCGTCAGATATGCAGATGCTAGCACAGTGTTCTCATAGAGGATGAGATGTGAGAGATAGTGTTACCACACTTTTCCGTGCTGTCTGCACTCAAGTTCTAAGAACAGGAATTACTGATTCTCTTTGATGACGTCTTCACTCTACACAATCGTTCAACATTTGAGAAAGTGCATAATAACTAGATAAGTTGTGCTTCTTTCACACACACTCTCTCTCCCCCTCTCTCTGGATGTTTTTCTGGGCTAGACACTTTTCTGCTTAGCACAAGCAGAATTCCCCTTGGCCGCTCTGTATTGCTAGGGAGTTCTTTAGTCTCTGGGGTGCCAGATCAGACAGGAGTGTGAAAAACGGAGAACTTGACGGCGTAGAATCTTCTGTTTTTTTGGCCCAACTCACAGACCAGCGCTGCTGCCTCCTTGCAGTATTCTGACAGCCGTGTACCGCTGAGGGTATTGTTAGCTGGCTTTTCGGAGATGTGTTTAAACTGCGTTTAAAGCAGACAAAGAGAAGGTCCAGGCCAACTTTCGAACCCAAATCATTTTCAGTCTCAGCACATTCCTTCGCCTCCTGCCAAGAATGCTCGATGTGTTCCTTTTTTCCCTCTTTGTCTGGAAAGAATAGAGCTGTAGATGGTCACTCAGCTACTTCAGTAGAAATCTAAAGCTTTCCAGTATTACTCCTAAGGCCATTTTACCGTGAAATAGCCCAGCATTTTTAACCCTAACCTCACTGGCCCATATCATGTACAAGCACTTACCTGTTAAATGCTGTAAATGTAATCGTTAGGACAGGCAATCATGATGGCAATTTCATGAATGTGTTTTTTCCCTAAAACTGTGCTCTGTGCTTGAATTTTTAAGAATATATATATTGTTAATTTATTTATTGCTTGCTCGGACATAATTTCTCTGTAGGTCCCCAAAAAGGGCTCTGGCTTAGTGGTTCTGTTTGTGTTGCTATATAAAGCCCTCACACTCAGCTGCAAAACCCCAGTCTATTGTTAGTTTCAGATCTGTGCGCTAACCCACATGCACTGACAGCCAGTGGGGCATTTGTTTGCTGCCAGTACGATTGGGACGTTCTAGGAAATGGTGACGGCGTACTCGCAGATGGAGGATTGAGACTTTTGGTGAAGCCTCTTTTTTGGCTTCAGGCATGGGTGCTTGAGACTTTTGGTGAAGCCTCTTTTTTGGCTTCAGGCATGGGTGCATGTCCCAGGAATGGCCACATCAGCAGGACAGGAAGGAGCCTGTGTTTGTGGTGGATTTCTTATCAGAGATGTCATGCTTCCTGAATCTTCTAACCGCTCTGTTTGCAGTGTGAGCAGTGTTTTAATAGACTGCACACTGGCTTTACACCAGCCACCTTGCTTAAGATTTACAATAAAAGATTTAAGTGTCACTGAGTTAACATCCTTGTTTTCTTGATCTTGATAATTGTTTCTCAGAAAGTATGGGTTGGTTTTTAGGGATATTCTTGAAAGTAGAATTTCTGAAACACTTTGGACTGTTGTGTATGCATGGTTGTCTTTTCAGGGTTCATCAAAACAATGATCATTGTTATTTAATTGCAATTTGTCATGGCATTCTAATTGGTGAGTCCCAATCATTCATACTGTTGTCTACAACCAGTGGATACGGTCACCAAGCCATTCGTTGTCACGTCACTTGCTGCAAGAACCATGCCAGGAGACCTTGTTGTCATCTGATGCAGCTGAGTGACAAAGATGGCCATGCAGAATGTTTGAGAAGAAACAGAAGTGGCCCGTGTGAAATGTTAAAGCCTAAAGTTATTCAAGACCCCACCAATCCTTTCACATTACTGTGAACTGCCTGGAAATAGTTAGACTGGAAATGACGTGGGTCCGTGGGATGGACCGCCACATTTTCTTCTTTTAGGTATTCAGATCTTAAAGCACTATGTTCTAAGTCATTTTTAGGCTGGTCAGATCCTCAGACGGTTATATCTTGTGTAATTTTACCAAGCTAGATGTAAATCTTGGCAAATAAAGGCTTTAAGTTTTAATTTTAATTTTTTGATCTCAAATCCAAATGTCTTCAGTGCACAGCAAAAACAAATGAGTTGGACTTACTGTTTCAATACTTATGAAGGGAATTATAGTACCCTCCTACCAGGTGGCTGTGTAAGAACAATTGCATTTTTTTTAAATAAATATTTTTAGAATATTAATTGCCATTCGTAACTGCTGGAAATGAGATGTTAGAGTTGAGTGTTCTTTTACATCCCTCTAATTTGCTTCATTATCAGTTTTTTGGTGTTTTTGGCCTTTTTAGATATAGTTTTATTAGTTAATTTATTTTGATTTAGTTTTAGTTGACTAATAGTGGTTTATGGGTGATGGAGGACTTTACTTTGTGGATCTTTGCTTGAGGGAGTGAGTGGTGGATCTGGAGAGCAGAGTTGCTGATTCATCTGTGCATGCTGGGCAAGGGAAGATAAGTAAGTTTGTGTGTGTGAGAGGGAGAAATGGAGAGACTGAGTGGATACTATACATGTGTCTAAGACTTTGTTAGAAATGATGGAGATTCCCTGTAGCCATCGAAACGGTTTTCCCCTCGTCTCGCCCAAAGCGTCAGCCCATCATATCGATTCCATTTACTCTGGCTGGCAGCCCGTTAGGCGGCTGTGGGTTTATTTTATGGCTGGGCAACGGCCTGTTCCTCCCTCAGCCTTTCCTTTTTCCTGCCGAGAGCACACGCTGCGTATGTGTAAGAGAACCGATCAGCTCAAGTGTAGCACCTTGGATACACGCAGGGCTGCTAAAAAAACCTTTTCTTTCCATCCTTGTTTATCTGTTATTTTCATTCTCTGTATGCTTCTTCCTTTATTCATTCTGTCTTCTCCACACACATACATGAGTCATTAGTACATTAAAGAAGTCTTAGTGTGATACAGTATGGGGTGTTAACAAGCCCCTCATACAACATGAAGAAAGACAGTGATTTGTGGAAGCTGTTCATGGTGTTGGCTTTGGTTCTCCTATGTGCTTTACAGTTCTGGAGACCAGAAATGAATTATGAAAAATAAATTATTTTCTTAACTTCTACCTCAAAATTAATTTGATAATGAATTTGTTTTCTTCACATTTTCTATATTACAACACAGTAGGGCTGCCTGATTATAGCAAGAATCATAATCCTGATTATTTTGGTCAGTTGAGGTCACAGTTACTTAAAATAACTCATTGAAACTCATTTTTTCAAGTGTAAAAAAAAGACTAAATCCAAATATTTTGTATCTAAAAATACAAAGACCATACAAACATTTATGTAAATATTATATAACGGCGCACGAAATTTTTTGATGACTCTTAATCTCAAGTTATGTCTTGATCTTTTTTTTTTTTTTTTTTTTTTTAAACAGCCATATTTCTAGGATTTTCTCAAGTTGGTCCTTCTCAGCTTAATTGTTTATTAGCTTAATGTCAAATTCATAGCACTATTCCAGGAACTGTGACCCCTAAATCATCTATACTGTCTGTTTGTATCCATGTTCCGGCCTACTTTTTTTTTTTTTTTTTTTTTTTCTGAAATCTGATTAGCTCATTTATGTTTGAAACAGCTGACGTTAAGGTTAAAAATATATATATATATATCTTAGTGGAAGATATTTTGAGATTCTTAATGATTAATTAATACAATGAATGACTAATACAATGAATTATTGTACATTGGTGTGTTTTAAAATGACACAATCTTATCTCATCTACTTTCAGGAGATGTTTTCGAGATGTTGATTTGGTGCCGTATATTTTGGAAGATAAAATTTTCCCAATATTCTCCCTCCAAGTCTGGGTGACATTTTAATTATAATCTACTGCTGTTGTGTTCCATTTTACAGCAACTCACTTGACTCAGAACTCCAGGTCATAATGAAAGGTCAAGCCAGTCCATCTGTACTATCTGTCAGCACAGTCATTTAGTGATCTGTGCTATGACAGTGTTTTTGTGTTAAGAGCATATTGGGCCATCAGGTGCTTTCTGTTTCTTGGTTCATTCTGATAAATGCCCCTGATTTTTATGAAGGAAGGATGTGAAGGAAGGTGTTGAATTTTCTGAAAGCCAACAATCCAAACTGCCTGTATAAGATACCATTCACATGCAATATGATTCACTACTTGCTGACCGCTGATTGCTGGCTAAATTTTCAAATGGGAGAAAAAGCAGATGCTAAAAATACATTTATCGTGTGTGTGTGTGTGTGTGTGTGTTTGGAAGGGGTGACTAGCCAGTGTGGTCCCATCACATTGACCAGTTTGACAAGTTTGAGTTCCTTTGCTGATCACTATGCACAATCAAAACACCTACATGGAGCAGGTAAACTTGAGAACTGAACCGTGGAGCAATGGAAGAAGATGACCTGGTCTGTGGATTCATCCTTTCTTTTGCGTCCAGTGAATGGCTGGGTGTGTGTGCTTGTGGAACAGATGGCACCAGGATGCGTTATGGAAAGAAGAGAATCTGATAGAGGGTAGTGTGCTGCTCTTCTCACTGTTCTCCTGGGACACATTTGGTCATGTGTATATCACTTTTACACATTGCACCTACTTTTAAGTGACAACCCTTGTCATTGCGAGGTCACAGCACAGCAGACAGTGAACCACAACGAAATTGGACCTCTGCATTTAACCCATGCACACTCAAACACCGTGCAGCAGTGGGCAGCTATTGAAAGCGCCCGGGGAGCAGTGACGGGGACGGTACCTTGCTCAAGGGTACCTCAGGGCAACCTATTGGGAAGGGGTTTGATCATGCGGCCAACGCCCGAACCACTAGGCCACCGCTGCCCCAAATTGTAAACAAGGTACACCTTTTCATGGCAACGTTATTTTAGAATGGCAGCAGCCTTTTTCAGCAGGAATGAATGTGTATGACCAGAATGAACTAGTCTGGTTTTAAAATTCCAAAAACAATTGGATGGTGGGATTTATTTTGCTACGCATATGTCCAGATACTTGTCAGTTCAGTTTTAAGAACGAGAAATCCAACAATTCAGCTGTTTTGCACATGCAGCATTGGAGATGAAATTATTTTGTTACATGATTTAAAGTGAAACAGCTCCCTTAAGTGCATCGTCAAGGACACGTTTAAGGGTGTGAATATCTGAGGTAGTGTAGCGACAGTAGCTGCAATGTACTGTTGCAGAGAAAGGCCAACCAAAACCAACAAAGCCCCTTTTCTTTTCTCTTCTCTTCTCAGTATGTTTAAGCTTTTGTAAACGGAGTCTGTTTTTGCTCAAGTAAGTACATTTGCTGTCTGCACATGTGTAGGATAAGGATGTTATGATTTGTGGCTAGTGTACACAGACTGTTACTGTGTGTGCCGGCCTGCTGATGTGCTGCTGCTGTTTTTTTTTAAACTATCCATTTCTTTAGATAAGGAGTCCCAGTGTCGCTCTGTGTTTGATCACATCTAAAGCTTCTTTAAAGCAAGGCCCAGAGTTTTGTAGGCCAAAGAACAGCATGACTTCTGACATCAAAACATCAATGTAGTTCAGTAGTACAATGTTGGGTCCACTTATCAGTTTATCAGTGATGAAAAGTAGAATGGATCATGTTTTCTATGGCATGCCTGAGTGTTCTTTGTTGGGATCCATTGTCTGAAGGCTCACCTTTATGGGAAATATAATGCTTGTAAATTCTGTAACATGTAACTCTTAAATAGCATAACAAAGCAACTGCTTCACCTGTTGGCAGTTGATGATCAGAATCATGTAAATTTAACAGGAGGGTTAAAGATTTAAGAAAGAAAATGTATGCTCCATGTTATGCAATGTTGGTCTTTAAGTTGATGTATTTGAAAGAAAATCTAACAAATACATTGACTTTGAAGTCAGAAGATACATACGGGAAAAATGGCTTTACAACACTCTTCTAGTTAAATTCTAGAGTCAGATCAGCAGAATGTTTCCTTGTCAAAACCTGTTCATGTTTGAAATCTTGTATTTCATCTTTAATTCATTTGGAGCTGAAGGTCCCGGAAATTGAGATTTCTTCCCACATGTCAAATTAACAACTAGATACCATGACTTTCAGTTTTCTTTCCTCTTACGCAATTCATTTAATGGTGAGAGAGGTCTACCTTTTATTCTGCAACTTGAATTAGTTCTTGGAACAAAGACTTTTTCCAGCTTCCTTCCCATACACCACTTGCTCATCAGTTACTCAGCGTCCCTTTTAATGATCATGAAGAGTTGCTGGAGGCAGTTTTGAGGAACTCAGCAGAGTAGGCTTACTTGGAATTGGCCTGAGGTTAAGGAGCAGATTCTGACCGGCTTTGGTTTCCATGTGGGCCTGCACCAACCGGCTCCGTGTTGTACCTGAGTCATGCCAGCCGTAGAATGTCTTGGGGCTAATGCAGTGATTCCTACGGGAATGGGTGTGATGTCAACGCTTGTTCCCGAGATCATAGTGAGATCACTCATTCTCTTTAATGTCATGCTTTTATCGAGGTGAGCTCATTGTCTGCACTGAAGACAGTTCTGAAGAAGATCTAAAGCTTAATGAATGAGAAGAGGTTTCAGATTTTCAGCTTGCGTTTCCTGGTATTTACATTTGGATCTGGGACAAAGGGCTGCTTATAAGCCCGATTACTTTCATGTTGACTTTGGAAACAACTTGTATTTACTGAACTTTTCGAACATGCCCGTTAAACAGAATATTAGTTGTTTAGTGCTTCCTTGAGCTTCAATTTAATTAAAACCATTTTAATAACGGTAAACAAATACATTTATATGAAGATATTAAAATAACACCTCCAAATTATTAGAATTAATTGTGAACTGTTACTGGCTAAAGTAATCTCTCAAAGGTTTTTAGCCAGACCAGCCTGTTAACACTGGCTATAGACCCTCTCTGAAATGGCTGTGATACACTGATTTCATTGGACAGTCTGGGATTGTCTACACCACTGTGGTGGGTCTTTCTCAACTTCACTGGTTTTATCCTCTAATCATTTTATGCTGATAATTTTTTTTGTTTAGAATTTAATCATAATCAAGATTCAAATATATTTAATTGAGGACCCCTAATAGAACATGGCACGTTCTACGTCTCACCAACCAGCCTTTCAAGTGAGCAAAGGTGCTGGGACAAGTTTATAAGTAAATTAAAGTGAATGGCGTTAAATATTTGGTTAAGTACCCCTTGTTTGTACTTAAAAAGCAGAAAATCTAATCTTTAGACCTCATTCCTTTATGTCTTCTACTTGGAGGGGATAACTGAGAGATCTTGCCCCCATTACCTGAATAGATTGTTGATTGTACATGTTTGTATTGTTTTCTTGTAACTCGGCTGGGTTTCTAAATTCGTAGAACAGGCAAGACGGATCAGACAAGGTAAGCGACCCAGTGGAAAGTTTTATAGGTGTTTGTATACACTTTGGGTATTCCTGGTCAAATAATGAGCTGTGCTTTTTATTTATTTATTGTGAAAATAAGTACACATCCTCAGAAAACATACAGAGTGCACTTAAACACAGTATTTAATTTGCTGAATTAATGTTTTTGGAAAAATGTATGAGCTATTTTTATTTTTTATTTATTTATTTATTTTCAGCATATTTTGGTTTAGTTTAGATTTTTTCCCAGTATATAAAACTAGTAACATGAAGGCCAAAGCAAAAGAATTAGACGCTCCCCTGCGTTGAGCCTTTTCCTCATGTTAACAGAGTAAAACATTTTTCCAAAACATTTCAACATCATGTACAATCTACAAACTTTAACTCTAAAACATGCTAGGAAGGATATTATACAATTATGCCTGGGGCTAAAAGGTTCAAAGACACATGATCTGAACAGTAAATATAGAAACAAAAGCAACACAAATGTTCATGTTGTTCCGGCCAGCCCTGCTTAATTTTTTCAGGATGGCCCCTAACCCTTTCATTTCTGATCAGTTAAATGATCAATCTGCAGCTATATGGCTTGAGAGAAAGGGAGCAAGAGGTGAGAAGACAAAAGGCAAAGCTTTGGCTTGTTTTTGCTTCTACTGCTGACGGAGGAGGGGGTGTCCAAACAGTATGTGTTGTCTGCACCATGTCCGGCCCCAAATGCTTGCCATACAAAAAAAAAAAGGACTTTAACCGCTGGACCTGCCCTATTTTTCCACCCCTCACCTCGAATTGCTTGATCTGGGAGAAAAACATCACTGCGATAAAATGGCTTCACAAAAAACTCTGATGCAGATGATCAATGCTTGAGAAATTATGAAGAAGTTAAAATCTTTTGCCATGATAATGATTTGGGAATGCCTCAGAAATTGTCCCCACCGATACACGTGGTGTGAATCTGTTTGCCTGATCTTTGTTTGGAATGAGGAAATAATCAGGCACATGTATATGCCATCATTCTTTGGTGTTTAAATATTTTTTATTTCTCTTCTTCTAGTAACCCAGTTTGTTGTTTATTTCTAACAGACTACCTACTTTATAAATAGGCCATTCTCTCTCTGCCTCTTTCTCCCCCTTCCAACTTTTTTCTCTTTTCAAACAAGAGTTTTCAGTGCAGCTGCAGGAAGAGCATTATCTCATCACTAAATAACAAAAAAGAAAATCTATGAGAATTATTTTCTTTATATTTCTTTATATTTTCTCACAATACCTGCTGCCTCTTGTCTTGGTGAAACAGTCCGTTTGACAGTTTGGTATAACTTGCGTGGAGACGAGCTGAAACGAGAGCAGTCGTGTTAATTAATAAGTGCTGCTATGACAGTGAGAGTTCATGTCCAGAGGGTTTCTGCAATGATCCTGCTCCATGATTAAGTAATAGGAAGGTATCAGTTGAAAGACGCTGTCGCCGAGCGATCATGTTCTCGTCCTCTTCTCCACCTGCCCCCCAAGCGGTAGCACCCTGACGACCTAGGCCCTGAGCTTGCGCACATGCGCGTGCACACACACATACACGCACACACATACACGCACACACGAACGTCCACCTGTGGAACAAGACAGCTGACCATAGCTTTGTGTGGCTGTGTACAGCTGTCAAACAACTGTCGTTCCAAGTCACCCTGCTGTCTTCTGTCTGTCTGTGAAAGACACTGGTGCACTTTTTCTTTCTCTCCAGTTGGTTGTAGCATTGCCAAACTTGGCACTTTATTTGCACTATGTTGGGTCACATCCTGGGCTGAATTGAGCTTAATGCCACAGTTGTTAAGCTTTTTAAAGATTCTGCCATTTTTGTTCCTGGCTCACTTTACATTCTGTTAGTGAATGTATTCCTACAACTAACAATTCTTTCTAGTCTCAGATAACCCATCATTTATCATTTGACAAATCCAGTTATCAAACCAGCCTTCCCTCTACTGTTTTCCATTTCATTTTCATGTCATTTAGTCCCAGTAAAGCACCACCCTCTTTTTTTTTTCTCCCCCTCATTCAAAGTTCTTCCCCCAGCCTCGGAATAAAGTACGTCAGTACAGACTCTAATTAGTTCCATTTCGATGTTGAATCAAATATTATTTTGGTTATGCACATAATGCTTCAGGGCATTTTCTCACAAAGCCTTTTCACCAAATTGCGGAGCGAAGCAAGACCTTTTTTCGGGGGAAAAGGCATCATTGCATATGTTACTTGTGTGGTCTGTAAGATGCTGTAAATGTAGTCATGATTACACCAGCGTGTGCTGCTACAGCACCCCCCTTTTACAATAATTATTTTGCAAGAAATTATGCTGACAATTTCCTAATTTTTTTGTTGGCTGATTTTGGTTTGATTCTGGCTTATGAACTACCTCAAAGATACCTCAAAATGATCTTGCCCACCATGGCTAAATTTTTATTGTGCCACTTTATCACAGAGTTGATTTTAGCTAAAAGGACTGCGAAATGACTACATCGTAAAGATAGTTATGTTGGATTTCATGTCTGCCACAATGGATTTTGTCACACAACACAGCCTACAGTGGACCACAAAGAAATACTTCTCTGTATTTAGACCATACACACACACATGCAGCAGGGGGCAGCTATATCCAGCACCCAGGGAGCAGTGGTGGGGATGGTACATTGCTCAGGGGTACCTAGGGGATCACTTATTGGCCCAAATCGATGACCTTCCTGTTATGTGGCCTAGTCTCTAACTGCTAGACCATCAGTAAGGTTGACGGGTTTGAAAACAATTTATGATTAACGAAGTGTCATGGTTTTGTGCTTAATGAAGCATTTTGTCAGTTGTTTAGATGTTTCATGATGCACGTAGCAGTTCAGTTGACAATACTCATGATATTCTCAAACATTTGATACATTTTCAATTTTCATGATCACCACAGCATGTCATTTCATTCACCACTAGATGTTTTTTTTTTTTTAAACAAAAATGCCTCGATACTAATAATTCTTCATTTATGTTGAAAGCCTTGAGCACATCTCTGCAATTAAAGACAGTGGGTGTACACACACACATCCAGTTATACTTTAATTAGTGTTATGATGTGCCAGGATGTGTTTTACGCTTTCTGAATTAAAGCCTTGCTGAAACGTCGTAAAGAGCTTTTGATTAACTGCCAGTGTGTTTGACTTGCATTTTTGCACCCAGCCTTCAGTCCCACTCTTTTCGTTTGTAACACATCAAGTGATGGATGGTTCTGAAAATGGCTCATGCTGTGAGAAAAAGGCCCACGAGGTGGATTTATGCCCCAGTGGCAGGGAAATCAGCATCTGGTGCTGTTTCAGTACTTGTTTAGACGTGTGTTACAAAACACTGACTACACACAGGTTTCCAGTTTCATTTCCCTATGGACAAGTATTGATTTATATACTCAGAAATATACATTATTTATGTAAAAAATATAAATATGGACCACCAGACCCACCTAGATGTTCAGTGGCAAAGCTTGGGTGTTGAACAATGCGATGATCTCATTGCCTGTACTGTACTACGCCGAGTACTGAATGACTGCACACCCACACCCCTCCAACACCAATCTCCCTGGTGACTGCTGAGTAGGCATCTGTTTCACTGGAGCCTATTGTCTCTTCAAGTCTGTCTCTCCCTCTGTCAGTGCACTCCCCAAGTTCTCTCGTTTGCAATGAAACTGCGTTTAGAATAAATAATGCCCCCTAGTGGTTTCCACTTGCAATATCACAACGCTTACTAATAACAGCAGTCCACTTCATTACTGAAATGCAGTTTCTTACCTCACACAGTTACTCATGTTCTAATATTGGTTTAGATAGTTGTAAGCTATTTAAGGAGATGTGGTTTTTTGTAGTTGTGATGTGTGCTGTTACACATGTAAGCCTGTTCATTTGTGTGTGATCAGGAGCAGGTCCATGTGCCCATCTACCATCCCACTCCGAGTCAGGCACGTCTGGCGACGCAGCTGACTGAGGAGGAGCAAGTGCGCATCGCCCAGAGAATCGGCCTCATCCAGCACCTGCCCAAAGGGGTGTTCGACCCCGGGAGTGACGGCACTGAGAAGAAGATACGGGAGTGAGTATCTTAGTTTTTGGCCTGATTGTATTTAAAATGTAATTTTTTACATTTGTAACAAGGAAGAGATTATTAAATTAAAAGTTAAATGTCTTTGTTTGAGTGTTTTGACTTGCTCTTAAAAAGCTTTTATGTAAAAACACTTGTAAATTGGTGAAGAGTGTAACACTGTTAATACAGTATGCGCATTAGTCTCATAGAAGAGTCTTGAAGATCAAAATCTGGGTGAACTCTTTGAGATGGGTTTGCTCTGCGAACCCCTTGTAAGCTCTTTCAAGAGTTGCAATTAATATGACCTCTTTATATTAGAATTAAACAGAATAATGTCAGCGTGGTGGATTATCTAAACCAGGGGTGCCCAACATGTCGATTGGGATCTACCGGTCAGATTGACCATTGTCTGTCAGAGTTTGACAGACACTTTTAAGACTATGCTTTACTCGAGCCAGTTGCTACATTTATGTGCTACCCATTTTGGGAAGATGTTGAGGTTAATTTTACTCACATCAAAAATTGTACTGAACTCCTCCGGAGTGGAGGAGGAGATTTTCACACTGCAGGCTGACACTCAGCTTGAAGTCCAGGGCTCATGGACAGTTCTGGAACTTACTCCCTGAGGGAAAAGTACCCAAACATGAGGAAATGTGTTACCTTCTTGACTGCGTTACTCGGCTCAACTTATTTATGTGAGTCAGCCTTTTCCCACATAAAGATTATTAAGTCTAAATAGATTCCACCATTCCACCATGACTGATGATCATTTGGAAGTCTGGCTACCAGACAGGATCATCTTGTGCCATACATGTTCATGCTGTTATGCAAGGTTAACAATATATATTTTAAAATATAATTTATATATACACACACACACACACACACACACACACACACACACACACACACAGTACTGTGCAAAAGTTTTAGGCAGGTGTAGAAAAAATGCTGTAGACAAAGAATGGTATCAAAAATGGAAGTATTGATCATTTATTTTCATCAATCAACACCTATACCTAGAAGAACTGATGCTGGTTTGAAGGCAAAAGGTAGTAACACCAAATATTGATTTAGATTTAGATTTTTCTTTTGTTCGCTCACTTTGCATTTTGTAAATCGATAAAAATGTATTTATTTATTTATTATTTTATCATTCATTATTTATATTTCTGAAAGCATTCTTTGCTTACATAATCTTTTCACACCTGCTTAAAACGTTTGCACAGTACTGTATATAAATAAATATATGTTAAGCATTTTTATTGTTGGTAGATCATTTTGACTTGGTCATTTTAAAAGTAGCTCGCAAGCCAAAAAAATGTGGGCACCCCTGATCTAAACAATGTTAACATTTCAAAACGGACCCTTTGCACCAGTTTATAAATGAAAACAAAATGGTAAAAACAGCTTGTTTTATGGGATTTCATGATGAAAGTGAACACGCATGCATGTATCATATAGAAAATGGGCTCTTTGCAGTTGGAAGACTAAATATAAGATGCCCTGTTTATTGTTCTGTGTACAGGTGTGTGATCTGCATGTTAGATTTTGTATATGGGGACCCTATCCGGTTCTTGCCCTGCATGCACATCTACCACATGGACTGCATCGATGATTGGCTGATGCGCTCCTTCACCTGTCCCTCCTGTATGGAGCCTGTGGATGCTGCTCTTCTCTCATCCTACGAAACCAACTGAACTCACCGAACACCTCCAGACCCAGATCTACACATAGTCCCTGCTGACATTTTCTGGCGATTAAATCTTCTACCGGTGCCTGGAAGGGGGTACAAGCCCATGGGACCGTGGGAGCCTGCAAGACCTGAGATGCTCTCCTGGGTTCTCCTGCTGGACAGGGAAACCTGCAGGAGCTACACAAATGACTACATTATGAGATTCTTTTCAAATGCATCCAGACAACCCATTCTGCTGTGGCACCTCTTACACTGGAAGGCATTAAAGCATAGAAAATTGTACAAAAATAGACTAAAGGGGAAAATGCAATTTGTCACATTCATTCCCCCTTTTCTGTGTATGATGCAGATGGGTTCGGGGCTATTCCTTTCATTACTTTGTTTCTGTTAAGGGCTCATTTGATTTTCAGCTGAGAGCAAAATGACTAAATTGAAATGAAACGCTCTTGCACATGAATTACAAATTGTGAAATTTGCACTTTTCAAAAACATCTTTCCCCACCACATGTTTCTTTCCAACAACTCATTCTGTCCAGCTTCCAGCTGTTTGCTTCCCTTTGGACATCCTGCACCTGCAACCACTTGCTGTGGAACATGCTTTGATGGAAGTCTGGAAGAAGAACCTCTCCATTGACGGTCATGACCAATAAGCTTGGATGCATGAAGCCTGAATTAGCCTGGAGCATATTTTTATTACTGCTGTGTTGGGGCAGGGTACAGTGCTGTCTGTAAGTCATTCAACATGGGGCGTTTTAGTTTGCCTTAGCACCTTGGTTAAATTGCAGAGTGGAAGCTGTAAAGAAGGTTTATACATACTATCACATGCAGATGCTATGCAGAAGCTCTAATTAAATGGTCCACATTATAGACGTCATTTGCATGTGAAGTCTCCTGCTGCTTCTCCATAACATGAAGTCCAGTGAAAATAAGCCAGAATCAGATTTGATCACATAGAGATGCTTCAAACGATGGTTCTGTCAATGTAAAACACTTGGTTACATTAAGCCAGAGATCACTAGTAGGCTTATGTTAGCTAAAGATCTGTCAGAGCAAAGAAAACCACAGCAGAGAGTGTTCAAAGAACACTGGCAATCATGAAGTGTAGAAATGCTAAATGTATGAAAAGGAAAAACACCTGCATGACCTCGGAGGATTCACTACAAGCTGCAAACCACTCACAGGCATCAAACAACAGAACCGTGTGGTTATAGCTCGCTAAAAGATGCATAAAAGGTCTGTGGAGCTTTGAAACGGGTGAGATAAAGATATGCCTGCACCAGCGTAATCGGCAGGATGAAAGAATTCATGAAGTGTTTTGAAATGTTTTAATCATTCGGCTTCAATCAGATTTCTCGGCCGATGGCACTTGGTACTGTAGTTGGACATTATACAAATGCTGCTAAAGCAGCATGAGCAGCTTGAGATGATTTTCTGGCCTCAAACTTCAGATGTGCTTGATGAAATGTTTTTGAATACACTTGAATATTCTAGTCACCTGATCTGAACCCTGAACTGAACTAAGCTTGCATTTCTATTTACAAAGGACTGAATACAAAGAGGGGGAAAAACAGGCAGGAAGTGAAAATGGCTGCTTTACAAAGCTGGCAGGAGTATCACCAGGGAAAATGCTCAGCATTCGGCCATGCCTGACCGAGTTTTAGGCAGTTAAAGTTTTTGCATCAAAAATCCTGAATGATGCTTTGGATCATAGAAATATAAAAATGTAAAATCGAGCATGGTAGCTGGAAAATTTGGGGGGGGGGGGGGGATTATGTTGCATCCAAATAGTGCTAGCAGGAATCATTTCAATTCAGAATAATTAATACAAACCATCTAAACATGTTGTCACTGTTGGAACAAAACCTAGTATCTCCTAAAAGGATCTTTATAGGGGAAGTCAAAATTATTCAAGCTGATCTGAATTTCTGCAATCAATTTTTTTTTTTTTTTTTACACATATTAGATTTTACATTTACATCATGTTTACAAAATGTAGGATTTGAGCTGAGTGTAGTTTTAAAAATAATGAGATGAATAATTATAGATAGAATAATATCTATAATTTATAATCGTGAATGTATAATTGTAATAATTATAAATGAAATTGGCAACCAAATCCTTGTGAAAATAATTACTTTCATCAGCCAATGGCACCAGCTCACTGAAACTTGTCATTCAATAGTTGCATGAAAATTATTCATATAGTAATGTCAGCTTAATCTCGTGATAATTAAACTTAAGCTGTAAACTTAATTATAAGATTTTTTGCTTTTTATACATATCTGGAATTTTCACAGAAAGGACAGCTGGCATTTTCAGACTTGGAAAAAATAAAGATAATATATGAATATTAATACTTATTACTGACCATTGCTCTTTACACAAAAAATTCCTAGACAGTAAGTTGCCCAGCAATACCTCCAGTGTCAGTCCAGGAAGATACATGGGTACTAAAACAGACCACTGCTTGAATGTTTACAGAATGCACTGTAGACCCTGGAGAGGAAGAACTTCTGGTTTGTTCATGGAAGTATGTTGTTTAGGTGTAATTTTCCTGCAGCTGAACTAGTGCTGCATTTGTTTTCCGAAATATCACTCAGTTATATTATATGCATATATGCATATATTTTTATTCCCCTGTTATAATGAACTATTTATTAACTACTATTAACTACTATGTTTCTTACTACAATCAGCTCATTTATTTAAACGCCATAATAATCGTAACAGGCAACAGTCCTGCTTTGCACAGGTAATTTAACAAAACAACATTCAAACATAAAATGTGGATTGTGTAAAGGTTTTGAAACATACAGTACTGTGCAAATGTTGCAGGCAGGTGTGAAACAATGCTGTAAACAAAATTATTTCAGAGATACAAATAATGATTGTTTATTTTGATCAATTTACAAAATGCAAAGTGAGCGAAGGAAAGAAAAATCTAAATCTAATCAATATTAGGCGTTTCTACCTTTTGCCTTCAAACCAGCATCAGTTCTTCTAGGTACACTTGCACAAAGTCAGGGATTCTGTAGGATTATAGTCGGTGTCTGATCAACCAGTTTTGCCAAACAGGTACTGATGATCATCAATGTCACACGGAGGCTGAAACACAGTCATGTTTGCAACAACCGACCAGCCGAGTTCCTTCAAACACTGTGTGCAAGTGTACCTAGAAGAACTGATGCTGTTTTGAAGGCAAAGGGTGGTCACACCAAATATTGATTTGATTTAGATTCTCTTTTGTTCATTCACTGCATTTTGTTGATTGATGAAAATAAATGATTAACCCTTCCATTTCTGAAAGCATTCTTTGTTTACAGCATTTTTTCACACCTGCCTAAAACTTTTGCACAGTGCTGTATTTAACACCACATTTTATTTTTTCCAATGTAGTAAACTTTTAAATATTTGTGTGCATTAAAATTGGCCAAAAATTCCATATTTAGGTTTTCTTGGTTGGATGTGTTAGAATTGAACCTTAAAGTCTTCAATGCATGTTATCTGATGGGGCTAAAATGATTAGAAATGGTTTTTTTTTTTAAAAATTGTGTAGAAATTTGAAAAGTTTTTGGGGACTTAATAGTTGCAGTATATTCAGTGTGTGCAGTGAAGGTCTTTGGCCTTTCTTTGAATGCTGCACAGCTAATGTACATCCTGTTTGGTGATGCTTACTTATACAATCCTAATGACTAGAAAAAAGGTTTGCATGAGGGTGCAATTACCACACCATTGACCTTATTTCACTTTGCTCTGCTGAGACTTTTTTGTTTGTCTATGTAAAATCACTTAGAGTGTAGTTTTCTATTACGTATCGGTTGTTTTGTGAATGTTCACTTTACTTTAATCAAATTTCTTATTTTAAACATGACGTGACAACACAGAGACTACATTTGTAAGTACATATCTGACCTTTCAAAGGAATTGTTTTAAGGTTGGAGTCAGTTTGAATTACTTGCACAGCTCTTGCTCGGGCAGCAGGAGAACACAGCTGTTGTTGTGGACTGCTTTAATTTTGTTTCTCCTGTCTTTTTTTTTTTCTTTTCCTTAAAAAAAAAAATTAAAAAATACCAGGCTGTAAAGGTGCCGATGCATGAACCGAAACCCAAGTGATAAGGACATGCAGTGGCTGAAAATGTATTAGCCTGTTTATCTGAAGTGTCCCTCGGCCGATGCGGCAGCGTTGGTTCTTCAAATCCAGGCCCTTTTGCTTTTTTTTTTTTTGTTGTTGTTTTTTTTTCCCCCCTCTTATTGATGGTGAAGCACAAAAAAGTTCAGAAAAAGTCACCCATTTATTTCGAAGCCCCCGTCATCTGTTCTATAAAAGGAAAATGGAGTCATCTTCATGACTAAAGGAAGTGGAAACTTGTTGCTGGTTTTGTGTGCCGTCTCTTTGCTCTTGATATTTGATCACGAGGTGGTGTCCTGCCCATCGCCCTCTTACCAGCCCTATCCCTTAGCCAACCCAACCATGTCAACAAAAAATGAAACGCGGAAGTAGCTGCTATTAAAGTGAAGTGTTTTTAGTCATGATATGGAACTCATTCCTTGTGAAAAGCCTTGTTTATCTTAACTGGACATCTACGTAGCCAAGATGTTTGTTTTTTTTTTTTTCCTTTTTCTTCTTTTAAAATTGCATTCATTTGCCACAAGCTTTAGCTCTACAGTCAGCTTCATAATACTTACTTCCAGTTACAGGTTAACTTGGCTGGCCTGTTATATAAGCCCTGGTCCTCTCTGCAGACACTCTCCGTACACCGTGGAGGGCTTTTACTGGAAATTCCAGTCTGGCATCATCGGGGCAGAGGGCACAGAGACCTCATCCTGTGTGCACCATGCTTTTGGACGTCACTGCCATTACACCTACCAGTGGAACATACCCACAATGCAATGTAATGGTAAACTTTCTACAATGTAGGGAGACCTGTAAATGTGTATGTGTTAAGTGTGCTGCCGGTGAGAGTCTCCTGTTTGTGAGTGTGTATTTATATGCATCTGAAATGTACTGCAGGCAAAATAATAAATAGTGTCCATGCAATACTCTGTGCATTTTTATTTTGTCATCTTCTAGTGTACTGGTTTTACTGGATGACTGTCAGACATGCTTTGGACTGATTTAGGTGGTGAAAGGTGATGTTACTGTATAAGGAAATGTCTTCTTCAAGACCTGGGTCAGCTGACCTTAAACCATCCTGATCCATGACTCCAGCTGTACTAGCATTTGAATTCCACTAGAGGGCTGGTAATTTACCTGTTATATTTTTTTAATGTTTTGTTTTTCTCTCTTTCAGTTACAGGGAAAGCAAAGAAGCTGCTTATCCGTTTACATTAAGACTGTTTAAAGGACTGTGAGAAAACGCTGGATGTTTAACTGTTCTCTCAGTGCCAAATTGTCGGACTGCCTGTTTGACCTAGGGCTCTCTTTAAAAAAAGAAAACACTCATTTCAGACTCACAGATCAGGCCCTAAGGAGCAGAGCTATCTTCTACATGTATCAATTAATTGCATTTTTTTGTGATGCTATAAAAACCAATACATGTATGAGCACATTTTTGTGCAAGTTTGTGAAACCCCATCGAATTCCATTTTTACCTTTACAGAGATCATTTTAATGTAACCTTAATCTAGAGAATTTATCATATTACCAAAGCAAACATAATAAAGCTAAGCATTAGGTTTTGTGAGGATGTGTAAACGAAGATAATACACAGTGTGTCAGTCTTGTGTAAGAAAGTGTGTCAGACAAAAACCTCACATCTTCAGAAAGATAACTTTACAGATGAAGACTTTGAATTGAAGTTAGTGTTATAAGATTAAGTTGTAGTTATGTGGCATAATTTTTTGGTCAAAATGTAAACAGAAGTTTTCAAATTTAAAAACGGTCAAGAAATGTAAAAAACATGCAAGGAATTTGAGGTTCACATACATACTGTGTTATGTTTGTGTGTGTGTATGTATATATATATATATATATATATATATATATATATACACACAGTACTGTGCAAAGATTTTAAGGCAGGTGTGAAAAAAATGCTGTAAACAAAGAACGCTTTCAGAAATAGAAATAATGATTGTTTATTTTGATCAGTTTACAAAATGCAAAGTGAGCGAACAAAAGAAAAATCTAAATCAAATCAATATTTGTGTTACTACCTTTTGCCTTCAAACCAGCATCAGTTCTTCTAGGTACACTTGCACAAAGACAGGGATTGTGTAGGATTATAGTCGGTGTCTGATCAACCAGTTTTACCAAACAGGTGCTGATGATCATCAATGTCACACGGAGGTTGAAACACAGTCATATCTGGAACAACCTACCAGCCGAGTTCCTTCAAAAACTGTGTGCAAGTGTACCTAGAAGAACTGATGCTGTTTTGAAGGCAAAGGGTGGTCACACCAAATGCTGATTGATTTGATTTAGATTCTCTTTTGTTCATTCATATTTTGTTGATTGATAAATAAATGATGAACACTTCCATTCTGAAAGCATTCTTCTGACCCACAGCATTTTCACCTTTACCTAAAACTGCACAGTACTATTGCTCTCTATATACAGTATATGTGTGTGTAAAAAATGTTTTCCTACTTAATTTTGGATTCTGTTTAATTAGTATTGTTCTGCAAACAGGGAGTCTAGACTGCTTTAGTTTTTATAAGGTAACTACAGGCTTAATTTACTATACAATTTACTATATTTACTATTATGTATGTGATATAAATACACTGCCTCAAAATTTCATCTGGAATAGACACATTGAAATGGAAATTATTAGATTTTAATGTAAATATCTATTTCCCTTCTTTTAAAAGTATAAATATTGGGTGATATGAGATTTTGTTATTTATATATGCAGTGTTTTAATTATTCTGAATGAAATAAAAAAAGACCAGTTGGTGTGACTGGTGACAACTAATAACAAAGGTTTACATTGCATATATCAGTCTTAAATGACCTGTTACTAAAACAAAAGAGGTTGGAAAATGGTCACATAAAAATGAATATTGGATGAGTTTTATGAACAAAACACATACAACGTCTGTAAAATGAGGCGAGTTAAGAATTTCAATACCTCAATTATTTTCTATGGAAATTAGAAGCGCATACAGGAAGTGCTGACTGTATCAGTCCATGAGCCACCTGCACTGCACAGTACAGCGATTTTCCTAGACATCACCCATTGATTGGCTAATTTTCTTGAGCTGGATCAGATGTGTTACTGCAGGGAAAACGGTGGATTGCAGATAGGTGTGCAGCTGGGACGCCCCTGAACCTGAAGTCTTACACAGTTAAATCTAAATCATCAAAATTCATTTAAGTAAACTAATTTTGATTTTTCATCTCATTAAGTCAAAACATGAACAATGAAAATATTTTTCCTAAACACACTCATGAAAAGCTCTATTTCTGCTCCTCTGCGTGGTTACAGGGTGCAGATAACAGTCATGACAGCTTGAAAGCTTTGCTTCTTCATATTCAAATGTCCACCGTTGTGCTACACACTCACTGTCTAACTGGTCTGACAGCAGCATCTGTATACAGGGCTCGTTTCACTTTCTTGCCATGTTGATGTTTTCTAGATCTGCTTTCACAAACCTTATTTTATCTCATCTCAGACTGATGTCTAAAATTTGTTGAATTTTAGTGGCATTCTATCGAAATATCTATTGTACATTTATTCTTCTGGTTTGTGCACAACTATGTGCCATCTGAATCTGACTCTTGCAGCTTCAAACAAGCTATTTATAGGTGAGGGAGGTGATTTTTGAGTGTTGTATTTACTGTTTTGTTGTATTTGAGAAGGACATGAACACCTCCAGTTCCTTCCTTAAAGTTTGCACTACATGAATGACTTTAGGGTCACTTTGACCTCTTGCTCTGAACACACACAATGTATTTGTACTTAATAAATATCTCAAAATATGCCACGTGTTTCTTTTGCCTTGCTTCTTTTTAGCCACGTTGCCTCTGCAGTCTCCTCTGATTGCTGTGACAGTGCCTGCATTGGCAGGAAGCACTACACTTGAACAGCTTGCTGGCCTGTCAATCATGTGACCACAATATACCCTTCTCAAAACTGGAAAGAAGCAGAAACATGCAGTGTGTCAGGTGTGTGAGTATTTATTCTGCTGGTGTGCAATGACTTACCATCTAGGCTACTTGACTGACTAATTACCTTCTCTGAAACAAAGGCGGTTTTCAAGTGGTGCCACACTGTCAGCTGCTAGCTAGGAATCTTAAAGCACAGAGAAACGGGCATTACCTAAAACCCATCAAGATAGCCAGGAGATCTACATACAGAGTCCTTAAAGGGAAATTCCACTATTCCCCCCCCACCCCCCCACCCCCAAAGTATCTGTGCAGTTAAATCATTAGGTTGCAAATTGTTGTTCAGAGCGCTCAAGAGTGAAAATGCACCTTTCAAGATAAAATTCAGGCAGAAAATTTAAAAACAGTGGCGGCAGGATCTAGACGTTTGGGGATTTTTACTCTAAAAACTACCACATACACACTAATATATTTAAACTGCATATACTAACTGGAAGACATGTAGATTTACGGGTTATCAGTAGCGAATAAAAAATCTTTTTAATTCTATATATCATCAAATATCTCAATCACCAAAACGTGTATGGATTAAACAGAGTGTGTAAAGTTCTTTACAAATTTGACACTGAGTAAAGTTGAAAATTGTTAATATGCCGAAACACTGAAAACATAAACACTTCCCCACAACTCTTCAGACTTTATTTGTCACACCTGACTTCCAGCAATTTTCACAGCAACATAAAATTAATGAACAATTAACAGTAGGTTAAAAAAACGATAAACCTTAAAGTTAATAACTTAACACTAATTATAGGGTCTAAAAGATTAAATATCACTTTTAGTATTATCCCTGTTATCACTTGTACATAATATATGTTTCTGTAAAAATGTTCAAGCATAGTGAAATAATATCTCATTGTTTTATTGTTGTTTCCCATTTTCCTTTTTTTATTATTCAGTATATTTGCAGTTACACAAGACCGACAAATGCATGTCGGGCCTACGCGCAACCTTTTTCCCTACGGCATACCCAGTTTAACCTTAGGCCTACTGCTGTGTGTTGGGCCTTGGCTTTAATCCAGTTATCATGTTTACTGTCGCATAAATGAAGTCTCCAACTGTGGAGTCTTGATCAGGCTTTTGTGATTCCACTTTCAAATAAATGAAGATGCGTGCAAGGATTTTGCCATGGAGTAGACGCAGTTAGGACACAGCAATACAATATTGAGCAATTATGCAGAAATAGCAAAGAGAGCACTGTAATCCCAGTGTGCAAGCAGTGCAAAGCCTCTGAAATGCCAATGAAGGTCTGCTGCTTAAAACCTTGCTCAAATGGATCAAAAGACCCTCACTGATGAGAGTGATCTATGTGCTAAACCCTAGACCGGACCTATCCACCAAGTCCTAACTAAGAAAGGAAAAAAAACTAAATGCACAGAATTAAAGATGGTCTCTTTCACGCAAAAAGATCCTTGTAATGGATGCTGAAATTGCATTTCTGGACCGAGCTCACTATGGCACAGTGGCAGGAAAATGGAGAATGGTCACCCTATTCTTGCTTTTCTTTTCTGGGTGCAAATTGTTTAATTAATCCAACTAGAATGTTTCGTTTAGAAATATCTCAGTGCAATAAATAAACATAATAAATAAGTAAAGGTCAGACACGAACTGTTCAAGTTTAAGGCTAAACTGTACATCTGCTGCACCACATTAATCACACAATCACCCCTGGGGATTCCTGTGTGCAGAAGATGGCCTATTACATGCAGGGTGAAATGTATTGAATTTTTTCCAGATAAAATAAGAGCCTGTTTTCTAAGTGACCCAAATTATAGCATGCTCATGATAAACAGTGTGTTCAAACATACTTACAGGGCTTGGAGATCATCAGTTGGTTTTTTTTTCTGAACAGTCCACAGATCCTGAACAGAGAGACTGAGGCTGCACTACAGGAGACCCTCTTTCACATCCTACCTTCAAACTGGAGCTGAATCACGCATGGCGAGGGAGGTGCACTTGTTTTTAGACGTTATCCAGAAAGGAGCTGAGCTTTGTAAATGACTCGATGAGTTCGAGTCGAAGAAGCCGTGCAGCCAGGAAAGGCCACACTTCACACGGACGACAGATCCTTTCGAGAAAGAAAGAAAACGACGCGGTGTCTGTGTGATTATTATTTTTTTGGTTAATTTTGCTTCTGTTTTTTACTAAATCGGCGTTATTTGAATTGAACTGGGCAGCTGGAGAGAGAGAGAGAGAGAGAGAGAGAGAGAGAGAGAGAGAGAGAGAGAGAGAGAGAGAGAGAGAGAGAGAGAGAGAGAGAGAGAGAGAGAGAGAGAGAGAGAGAGAGAGAGAGAGAGAGAAGCCTTGCTAAGCTGCTCCCTCACACCGACCTAACGGATTTCTGCTTTTGGTTCACTTCCTCAGGCAAAAGTGGTTGGATATTTCTTTATTTTTCTTCTCCATTTTCTACCTTTACTTCGTCCTAGCGAGTAAAAGAACACATTTTAAAGATCAGGTCACTCCAGCCTTCCCCAGGCTACATCCCCAGAGAGGCACCTCGCTCTTTTCACACTAAACACGTGCACCTTTTGTGAGTATGACTCGTCCAGAGTCGTTTTCGATTCGGGAAATTAGTGTTCAGCAGTGCAATATCGGCGGACCGCGTCACCTTTAAAAATATTGCCTCGTCTAGGCAATATAAAGGCGCTGAGCCTGCGTATCCACTCACATTCAAAACAGCAGCCGACAGACAGTGCTCTCCTCAAATTAGAGCAAAACATGACACTGGCTGTGTTTGATTGTGTGAAAGGCTTTTTACCCACTCACACTCAAAACAGTCGATTCTAAAATGCTTTACATATATATTTAACCCAAAATATAAAGTAAAAACATGAAAATATCTATATTTTACTGTGCGACGGGCTTTTGATCCACTCACATTCAAAACAGCAGATTGCAAAATTCTTCACATATATATTTAACCCATAATATAAAGTGAAAACATGATACTATCCGTGTTTGATTGTGGGAAAAGGCTTCATAGCCGCTCACATTCAAAACAGCAGTTTCTAAAATGCTTTACATATATATTTAAGTCATATTATAAAGTAAAAACATGGGGAGGATCTGTATTTTACTGTGAGACAGGCTTTTTATCCACTCACATGCAAAACACCAGTCACACAAAATGAACTCACCGTGTAGCCCAAAATAAAGTGAAAAGAGAATTTCTGTATTTTACTATGTGAAAGGCTTCTTAGTCACTCGAAACAGCAGGCTGTGAAATGCTTCACATACATTTAACTCATGAAAAAGTAAAAATAAAAATATCTGTATTTTGTTGCGTCAAGCTTCTTGTCCGTTCACACGCAAAACGGCAACCGATGAAATGCTTTAGACATGTATTTAATTCACAACCTAAAATAAAGTTAAAACATTTATTGTGTGAGATCTTGGCGATTAGCCGCTAACTTGCTGTTTAGTTGCAGAGCTGGAACAGAAGCAGTTCACATTAATATAAAAATCGCACAAACACCGAGTTGCAGCGTTTTATTGGTTTGTATTAAACGATTGTATCAGTTAGTCACCTTCATATTTCTTTAGATTACAAATCCACTTCAGTTCGACCAGCATGAGTCACACTGCTAACTCTTCTTCAAAGCAAGCCTGAGCTGAGCCTCGGGTAAAAAGGCTTTTGTTTGTCTTTGGTTATTTGCGAGTTGCGTCAAAAGACATTCGTTCACAGTTAAAATCTGAGGAGTAATAAAAGGCATTATGTACAAGCCAAAGTGCAATTTCACAAAGACACACACGTTATCAGTAGAGAACCCCAGTCGGTGACGTCACAATGAACGTGCAACAATGTTTTCATTTTAATTTTAAACGTCCAGCTTTGATCGCCACACTCGGCCTCGCGCGCCCCGTCTCTTAAAGCTAGCAGGCGTACATTAACGATGCAGTTTACAGAGAAAGTGGTGCAGCATGGTGAGAAAAACATGATCAAAACCAGCGATGAATTTCACAACGTTTAAGAAAAACTCAGATGATCCCCATTAAACACCACTGGTAATTAGGATGCTTTATGGTGGCCAGGTTACACTTGCACTGCAAGATGCAGCTGAAAGAGGTTTGTTTATTTGTTTGTGAGTGTGAGTGTGGGGTGTGTGTGTGTGTGTGTGTGGGGTGGAGTGGGGCGGTGAAATTTGTGGCCTTCCTGGGCTCAAAAGCAGCAGAAGAGGTAGTTGGCTGAATTATATATTCTTTCTTCTAACACTTCCAAACGCCCCTTCAGCATGTCCTCCATCCTACCTCTGTCACTTCCAGCTTACCGGGGGTCACTGCCCCGGAGGCCCGAAGATCCGCAGCCACTGCGCCGTGTCCGTCCTGCGCGTCTTGGCGCCAGTTGTAGCGGCGTTAGACCTGCGCGATTGCACAGAAAGGGCTGCGTGGTGAGCGGCGTCAGGAGGCGCACGGCGTCCAGGTGTCCCTCGCGCGAGGCCAGATGCAGGGGCAGGTTGCCGTCGCTGTCCTGCAGGTTGACGTCGGCCCGTAGCTCCGCGAGTACGCTGAGCGTGTCCACGTGGCCGTCACGCGCCGCATCGTGCGTCACCGTCAGGGCCTTGACCGGGTCGCGCGCGTTGGGGTCCGCCTTGGCCTGCAGCAGAAGCTCCACCACCGAGGGGCAGCCCAGCTTCACCACCTGCGGGAAGAGGGTCCACTTTATTAAGAAAAGTTGGGAATGAGTGGGGCTGGTGCCCAGTGCCCTGCTGTGGGGCATGAGGTCAAAGTAGCGACCAGGAATTATTACAAAAATGCCAAACCCTTTTTCCAACCAGCCTGGCATCTTCATTATGGGCGTGGTCGCAATGTCAGCACCAGTTTGAGGCTTTCATGCAAGCCCCTGATGTGCCACGGTTAACGACTGGCCTGTATTTTAATTAAACGAATTAACCCTCTTTGATTTGTTCTTAGGAAGAAATAGTGCTCTGGAAAGTGTGAGATGGGATTAACTTGCTCGCTAGACAGCACTCAAAATAAATAAACTAAATTCAAACATCATTTAGTATTTTTTCCAACATAGCCCTGCATTGTATAATTTACAGAGTTATCCTCCTTAAAGAACAATTCATAATAATCATAATAATAATGTGACATAACATGTGACATATGCAATTTTGTAAATCTGGCACTAATATTAGCACATATAAACACTGATAATTACATCTAGTCCCAGTATGTAGAAATACACCTATTTCTAGCTTAACAAACATACTTTAATATTAATAAATTAGCTTTACATAAACAACAAAGCTGTTACCCTCTAAATAGCATGCATAGCCAAACCATATACTTTAGATGTTTGTTAGAAGTTACACATCAGCTACAGTAAAAGCAAACAGGAAACCGGTAGGTCTATATTCAGAGTTTCACAATTTAAATTTAATCCAAACCAATAATTAATTTTCTAAATAAATTCCCTTTTCCCATTTTACTACTTTTTGTTTTGTTTGCTTTTGGTCCACATTAAAATGAAAAATAATTCCATACTGATCAAACAAGAACTAAAATAATTAATAAAAAAAAAAATTATTATTAAATCATCAGAAGCCCTTACAATATTTTTAAGATAAAAAAAGGTTCTTTGGGCCTTTTGTGTTCTTCTTAACTGTGACCTGATTTCTAACATGGTGTGGTAGAGGCCTGCAGACATTTAGCTCGACATCACACTTAGCCTAAACACTGTCTATGGAGACTAAAAAAATATTTTTTCTTGTATTCGGAACAGATAAAATTGTGTCTCCAAATAATCACTGCCATAATTAAGATCAACATTACAGCTACCAGCCTTCAATGTGTTGCTTTTTGAACTGAAATTCTCTGATTTGCACAAAAGGTGCTTTATTTTATTTGGGCTTATTAGTCAGAAACTATGGTGATATAAACAGACCTACGAGAAATCAGTATAAACGTTTTTATAAAGCTCACAGTCCAGCAAATAATTTATAGAACAGCCAAAAGAAGAACTTTCTAGAGCAGGCCTTTAGGAGCGGGCTAGCCTAGCCTGGTTCAGCTGCATATTCGTTGACTCTACATTTGGGATTCCCCTGAAGTTGTCTTATCCCACATGTAGTAATTTTGAACTATGCCTATGAGTATTCATCAACAATATTTTACTGGGGCCAATATTTATTAACATGCTGGCTAAATTGCTTGTTGCCCTCATCCTACATCATGTGAAAGGACCAAACAATTTGCTTTCTTTTATTTAAAAATATGTTTTTAAGGGCATGTGGTGCTCTGAGACATGTTCAAGCAACATGACAGTATAAACCGTAAGAAAAAAAAACAACAATGGGCTGTCTCTGACAGAGTAGGCAAATATTTACTAGAGCCTGCCTGAAAAGTTTTTTTTTGGTCCAGCATGATTTTCAGGTTTCCTCAAACAATTAAACTCCTTGCCCTAAACGGATGCATGTGCAGAGTCATCAGAGTCCAACATCATGTGCTTTTCTTGCTTCACAAAGCTGTGTGACATTATAACATGTGTAAATGCACTGCTACGCAGCATTTATAACTGATCTAAGATATTTCATTAGCAAACAGAGGGTTATAAACAACCAACTTCAGCTGAATTCGTGCATTTTAAGCATGCTAACTGTCCACTATCAAAAAGGTTGCTCTTCTTTTGTTGCTTTATTTCCCTTTTTCAGGTTTTTCTTCAACAACTAGCCTCTTGGCCCTAAACGGATGCATGTGCATAAATATCGGAGCCAACATAGAGTGCTCCAAAGCTATGTCCCTGTCTGCTTGTGCTAATGCATATGCAGCTTTTATAACTGATTTCAAATCCCAAGCAAATATAGGGTTAAAAACCAGCCTCAGCTGAATAAGCATGTTTTAAGAGTATTAATAAAAGTGTGCAATGTTGGGTCATCTACCCCGAAGGCAAAATGTGACAAGTGGTTTTCAGCAAAAGATCAAATCGGTCAAATAGTCCTACAAATTGTAATACATGTAGCAGAATGAAATGGACGGAAAATGGGGTGCCCATTAAGCAGGACACACACCCATATAGTGCACAGTATGAGGTGGACCCAGTGTTCAGCCTACTTTTCTCACATCCTCGCTTATCTGCCATATTTCCTAGCCGTTCAGCTGAAGCTGGTGGTCTGTGTGAGCTCAGCAAGCGTGGTTCGAGTCAACCTGCGGTGCGGTCCTGCCGAACCGAGTTCCTCTCGTTCACGTTTTTCGCCCTGCAGAACAGGCCGGGTTTCTCTCAGGTCTCCTCTCGCGGCTGCGCACTCAGCCTGTTCGCATCCTGGCGCTTCACGGCCGCCAGTCTTTGCACGGGCAGGCGGAACGCAGGGCAAAATAACGGGCTCTGGCTTCGGTGACGAATCCCGAGTGTGACGCGAGGCAACGCGAAACTGTAGTAAATAGTCTCTTCTCTTCTTCTTCTCACGGACACCTCCTCCCTCCTCCCTCCCGCCCCCTTAAAAAGCTGGTGTAACGCCAAGGTCCGCCCCCTCCCCTGTTTTAATATCGTCCCGCTGTAACGAGCAGGAGAAACACTGAGAAACAGGGAGATTCACGCCATCTCGGCCCCCGGCGCCCACCTGGGCGACAACGCGCAGTCCCGGGGCAACGCGCGCGCGCACCGGCCCCCCAAAAAACAAACAACTCCCGGAGCTCAGATGGTAGTCGAGGAGCCAAAAACGAAGAAAAAAAAATAAAACCCAACCTCACCCACACGCAGGTGCAGGGTCTATTTAAAATCAGAGGAGAAGATTTTCTGTTCATAGGCTTGAAGAATCCAAGATCAAAGCCAGAGGGATGTGCACTTTCTCTATATATCCCTCTCTCTCTCTCTCCTCTCTCTCTCTCCCTCCCATACTCTCTGTCTCTCTCTGAAGTGTTCAGACGAGCTTCCCGCCCATTTTGAGCGGAGAGCGGCTGGTTTGAATGCGCCGGAGGATCCGCGCCTCTTTCTCACCGCAAAAACTGGAACCCGCAGCGAACCGGAGCCGAACAGAACCCGCAGCGTCCCGACACAGTCCGGAGTCCTGACGGGCTGCTGAGGGAGCAGGACAGTGCGCGGACTACCTGAGAGAGAGAGAGAGAGAGAGAAGAGAGAGGAGAGCTGAATGTGTGAGAGAGAGAGAGAGAGAGAGAGAGAGAGAGAGAGAGAGAGAGAGAGAGAGAGAGAGAGAGAGAGAGAGAGAGACTTGTTGTTTGACATCACTCATTTTTTGAAATAAAGGACCGAGACTTCCGCCCACTTGTAACAGACGCAGGAGAGGCGGGACTCAACGGTAACGAACCTCACATCCACTTTCAAAACAAGCACGAAGCCCGTCTGAGACCCCGCCGACACTTAATCACCACTTTTCCTCAATCCTTCAATTTCTGCCCTACATCATTTACTGACTATTCACTTAAAAACTCCTTCGTTCCCGCTGCTCTGCCTTCTAGACAGCTCTGCCGCTTCTTTTTCGATCATTTTCCCGTTCCACCTTAAAAAGGCGGTGCAGTATTTAAGGTGGAGCCTCATTCATTCATTCTAGCTGCTCGGCCTGAACAACATTGGCGCTTCTTCTTTCCCCTTTTCTCGTTCCGCCTTAAACGGTGAAGCAGTCCTGCACTTTTTAAAGTGGAGTTTCATTCATTTTGGCCGCCTTTCCTTCTGTACAGAGTTGGGGCTTTTCCCCACCTTAAATGGTTCGGCGGTCCTGCAGTATTTAAGGTGGGGCTTTCTCTATTCGGCCCTCTGAACAGCTTTAAGGCTTTAAAGAGTTTATTTCCTCCGTTCCACCTTAAATGGATCAGAAGTCCTGGAATATGTTAGACTGATCGTCAGTCTTCTGAATTGTGGGGCTATTTTTTATTCTTACATGTTTGTTTTAATGTTACATCAGCAGTATTTAAGGTGGAACGGCAACTCGAACAGGACAGCTTGATACTGTTTGACAGCTTGTCCATCTGGAGAATGGTGTGTGTGTGTGTGTGTGTGTGTGTGTTTGGGCGGTGGGGGTCAGGCTGGATGGAAATCATCTTATACAGTTCATGGCAGGTGAGATGAGAAATATATGGCTTAAATGTGCTGCTATTTAAAAAAGAGACAAACAAATCAATAACAGCGGTGAAATATTTACTGCTTTAAAAGGTTTTCTCTAGAGGGAAAATTTTTCTCATTGCGAAACACAACGAAATTCAACTTCTGCTTTTTACCCACACACACCCTGCAGCAGGGGGCAACTATTTTCAGTGCCCGGGGAGCAGTGATGGGGATGGTACCTTGCTCAAGGGTACCTCAGGGCAACTTACTGGTCTGGGATTCGAACACACGACCTTCCAATCCTGGGGCCAACTCCCTGACCACTAGGCCAGTGATGCCCCGCTGCCCACTCTAGGAACTGGCTTTATGGGAAAATATAACACCCGATACTTCAGCAAATGTTCACAGTACATGATATGGCGTGGCATTTATGATGATGATGTTATTATTTTTGCTCTCTGTCTTCCTCTTGGCTGCTCCCGCTTAGGAGTCGCCACAGCGGATCATCTGTCTCCATTTCTTCCTGTCTTCTGCATCTTCCTCCTTCAAATCAACTGTCTGCATGTCCTCTCTCACCACGCCCATAAACCTCCTCTTTGGTCTTCCTCTTTTCCTCTTTCCTCTGGACATGTCCAAACCAGGGGCAGCGGTGGCATAGTGGTTAGGGCGTTGGCCACATGATCGGCGGATCGGGGGTTTGAATCCCCTCCCAATAGGTTCCCCTGAGGTTCCCTTGAGCAAGGTGCCGTCCCCGCCACGCTCCTCCCTGCGATGGGCTGGCGACCTGTCCAGGGTGCGTCCCCTGTCCTCGCCCTGTGTGCGCTGGGTTGGACACCAGTGCGACCCTGTTTGGGACAAGCGGCAGATAATGGATGGATGTCCAAACCAACGCAGCCTTGTCACTCTAACTTTGTCTCCAGACAAAGTTATTATTGTTATAGTTATTATACATTTTTTATACTTATATATATTTATACATTATACATTTTTCTTTAAAGAAGAATATTGTGATGTCATTTATCACGATAACGATAAATAGCATCATTTTTGCTCAGCCCTGGTTTCCTGTCTACTATCTTTCAAACTAAACTACATGCATTCTACAAAGTGAAAGTGACTATTCTTGTCATTGTACACAGCACAACACACAGTGAAGCACAACGAAATTACACCTCTGCATTTACGCGCATCAGGGTAAGTTATTGTAAGTGCCCGGGGAGCAGTGATGGGGACGGTACCTTGCTCAAGGGTTCCTCAGGGTAATCTACTGCTCTGGGATTCGAACCCATGACCTTCTGATCCTGGGGCCAACTCTCTAACCACTAGGCCACCGCTGCCCATATTTTTACATTAGTAAAACATTTAGTTAAAACCTAAGGTTGACCTGCTGAAACGCTCCACATCTAAACCGAATGAACTCCGCACTCCAGACAGCCGCGGCGATGGGGTTTTTGAATGCGTCGAATTTGCGCAGCTCTGCGTTAATCGAGCGCCTTCTGTGTGTTCGGTTCGTTTTACGACAGTTCGCCGCGACTGCCGTACGATGCTTTGAGGAGGAGGAGAGAAAAGTGGTGGTAGCAGAAAGAAAAGCCATCTTTAAAAAATAAATAAGGAAATAAAAAGCAGTTCCAGGTGGTAGAGAAGCGGCTGCAGGCCGGCGTTTTGCTCTTGTCCTCACGCCGCCGCTGCTGAGCGGGTCGGGGCAGAGTGCGCGTGCCCGTGTGTGTGCGTGAGTGTGTGCGCGCGCGGGGCCGGAGCGGTGAGTCAGAGCGGCGCAGCTGGAGCAGCAGCTCGACTGACTGACTCTACTGCCTCTACAGCCATGGCCTCCGACACGGGTAGCAACATGGACCGAGAAATGATCCTGGCGGACTTCCAGGTGCGGTTCGCGCTCGTTTCCGCGGTGGTTTCTTTGTTGTTTTCGGGGCAGAACTTTGTTGCTGGTCCAAAAACACCCCAGCGCTGGCCAACAGAGCGGCTAGCGCCGTTAGCTCGCCTGCCTGCTAAGTCACTGACAGTTAACCCGCTGCCTTATCAGCTGCCCTCCATCTCAGCCGTTCCCTGTACGGCACAGGCGCCCATAAAAAGAGCGGGTTAAGCCGCGTCCCTGTGTTTAGTGTTGTTGTTCTCGGCCGGACTTAGTTAGCATGGCGGCTAACTGGCTTTCATTGTTGCATTTTGACAGCAGCCGGCGAACAAGCTAGCCTGCTAATTCACTCCCCCGCTCTGCGTGCGAAATTTTCATCAACATTTCACCGTAAATGATTACAGTGTTGCTGTTGAGGACAAACAGAAACCCCCAGTCCTCAACAGCACTGCACAAACTGTAGGCTAGCTGGCTAACTGTGTACAGTATAAAGAAAGGCTGTGGCCGCGTCCCAAACGGCGAACTCCCCCACTAAGTAGTATGTACACCACATCTAGGAATACATTCGGCAGTGTGGTGTGTCAAGGATGGAAGGGTGTCGTTTGGGACGCGGCCCATGACTGGACGTTTTAGCACTTGCTACTGCCAGAGTAGTGGTTTGGGGGGTTTGTTTACTGCTCTAGATTTATAAAGAACTGAACTAATTCAGGGTCAGAAAAAAAAGGGTATAAATAAAGATGGTCTGTATGATGATATTTATCTTTATCATGATAATCTACATCTTGATATTCTTTTCTGAGTATTGTGAAGCCATCAGTAATGAGAAGACACTGAACAAATGCATGTCTCTTACAAAGACAGCATGGTTAGCACTGGTTAACTGCATTCAGTGAAGTGCACTGGAAATGTTGATTAAACACATGTGAAGTGTTGATAAAAAATATTGTTTTTATATATTAGTGGCACTGCTGGTTCCTTTTCCATTTAAACCCAGCAGATGTTCAGGAAAAAAAGACGTATCAAGCATTAACGTATATAGTACTTGGCCATATCTACAACTGACTTAAATTCAGGAGCGTTGATTTAGTGTTGAATCAAGAAAATGCCAATTGGACAGTGTCTTAAGGTGCTGAAATGTATGGCGGACAAAAAAGAACTCCCAAAACTTAAAATAATGTTATTCATCAAACCTGTGTGTAACCATATAGTTTTACTGTGTAGTCAGAGATCTGTTAGACCTTTTCGCCAGCTCTGCCCCTGGTGTTAACCAAACACATCAGGAGGGAAGCTAGTAAAATGTGAAAGATACTGGGTCCCCTGCTTTAAACTCTCAGCAAACAGTGACACAAAGAAGCACTTTGGCCTGTCTGTAGATCACCGATATACAGATTTTCTTGACTGATCGAGAGAGTGCTGTATGTGATGACCTTTGTAAAATACCTGGATGAGCCTGGCTTTGTTTCTGTGTAATCAGCTGTAATCTTTTGTTTCAGGCATGTACAGGGATTGACAACATTGCAGAGGCAATCACTCTCCTAGAACTGAATAACTGGGACCTAGTGGTAAGTTTTTAAAAAGATGTAATTGTACATTGTAATAAAGTTCAAAAACCTCTAACAGTTTCAGCAAGTTCCCAGTGTGCTGCTTTTTCAGTGGCTGCTAGTGGAGCACCTACAGAGCCGCAGTGTTTATTGTGTAGTACACATTATCTCAGGGGCCTATTGTGAGTTAGAACACAGAAAAGGTTCTAGAACAGTTCCCCACATCCTCTTTTGACACGTGCAGTTGCTGAAGCACAGCCGCACATATTATGGCTGATATAAACAGAATAGTGTTTTTGTTTCCTCTTTATGGTAATTTTTTGCGTGTAATATTAAAAATGGCTTCAGTTCTTCGTATATCTGCAGACAGCAATTCCTAAACTTGCACTCATAAAACTGTAGTTGTTACAGATTAGGAAAGAGAAATGAGCAGGTTTGTGTACGTACCTGCAGTAAACAGACAAGAAATTATCAATGCAGTACTTTTTTGACTGTTTTAGTATTTGGCAGGTAAACAGCTTCACATTAGGTTTCATACTGGTACTTGATTATGTGTTATGTGTTGGTTTATATTAAACAAAGGGGCATTATATAAAATGGGAGAAAACATTTTCAAAGAAACCCTTTTAATTTTAAATTGAGTAAATCAGACATATCTATGCTGACACCAGAAGTAGTACCTAATCACGTTAAAATTCATATTTTTTGTCAAATGTTTTGTTGCAAAGCCGACTGCTGTTGTGTATATCATTGTGCATCATAACTACTTCTCATGTAGCTTTTTGCTAACATACTGACACTCACCGTTTATCCAGAATGCTTACTGAAAACGTCTGCAGTGTTGTTAGCTTTGCCTCATCATAGAATTGATGTGCCCTGTGTTTTTATTCAATATAGACATTTTTCCCCCAAATACAGACATTTTTCTCTGCTTCTGAAAAGTTACCTTTGAGAAGTTCTACAGCAACGCAATCAGTAGCTGACTAGGTTGTGGCATAATTACCCAGTGTGGAAAAGTATGAATTACTGGCTATTATTTACAAGAAAAGAGATTTATAGTCACTGAAGAGTCCAAGTTTGTCATTAACTAAAATTATTTCACCGTCGGTGAGGCGACTGTGTGCTCTAAAAATCCACCATCGATTAAGACTTTGAACAGCAAATCAGATTTGCTGATTGAATGCAATGTTTAAAGATGTTCAGATTTCAGGTTATCAAATCTGATTTGTATAGTTAGATTGCAGCCACATTGGCTTGCATATCCACGTTGGTTACCATAGTAACAGCAGATGCTTGCGCATGCTAACGAGGGATGGATGAAACTTGGTGAGCTGATGGTATTTATGAACTTTGATCTTGACCTAACTATTCCCTAGCAGCTATTATTAGCTATGATTGTCCTGTCTTTTGCAATAGAATTGCACAATGTTTCTCATAGCATCGCTAAGAAACTCACTGAAAACCCATCTGACTGGACAGACACAGTCAAAGGTTTGATTTGAATTAGATTTGAAACTAGTCAGTTCTTTTGTTCTGACTTGTGAAAATCAATTTTGCTCAGAGCAGATATGTTAAAAATCTAATTTCAGCTGCTTGTCCGATCAAGGCCTAAGGCCCAGGGAGTATTTCTCACACTCATAAAAAATTACTGATGGATCACTTGGGTTGTACCTCTTTCATCACTAAGGTGGGCCCCCTGAAGGTTAAGGCTTTAGTACCTTTACTTAGGAAACATAATTCCTCCATTTTCTATTGCAGTTAATATACTTAAGGTGGACTAAGTCAGTACACCCTGTACCTGCTCCAGGTGTTCTGTTTAACTTTTCTGCTTATGTTATGAGTTAGACTCTAATGCATCTCTCTCCTGAGAGAAATACATTCAAGGTATAAAGCTTGAAGGACCATGTTGTACTTTTGAGGGTACGTTTATGCTACCCTGCTTGTTCCTCGAAGAACCAAAAATGTGCCTTCATAGTATCTTCTGACTGCACAATGAAACGCTTCCTATTCTGCACTTTTGTTAGGATATTTCATGTGTTATGCTTTGGGCAAATTTCTGGTTTATGTTGTGACCGAAGACTGATGTGATTACTGCACCCCAAGTAAAGAACAGTGTTTACCCTGGTGCCTAGAATATCTTCGAACTCCTCTAACGGCCTTCACTCAACCTGAAAGGCCACTACTGTATGCTGTTCCACTCCACTCATATTTATAGACACTAAAGAATGTGCAGTCTCAGGGCAGATCTAAAGTGACAGTTTCAAAGAGAGTCAAGAAATGATGGTTTCCCTCACAAAATAGCTCTTTACTGTGAAAAGTGGGGTGGTGTTTTTTTCTTCTATTTTTAGCTGCAAGTATGGTGGCAGCTGTTCAAAGCAAGCAGGGCCATGCCCCTGAGGTGGTTTAATGCACCTGTAAATGTGATGGCTTGCTGTTCTTGTGTGTGGAGCCGGAATTTTGAAGGGATCTACAAAAGAGCCCCTGTGTGCAGGAATCGGACAAGCAGGAAAGGAAAATGCAAACACAGACACGCATGCATGTATAATATACACTCACCACCTGGGCAAATCTGTCATTAGCTGTGGCATGTTTAGAGCACATAGTCATACTGTTGTGCAAATAAGCTGTTCATTACATTAATGTTGCATATATATGTCGAGCTGTATGGGAGTAAGTATTTAATGAGAATTCCCGAAAAATGGGCATTTTCAAAAGGTCTGAAATTCCAGATCAATTTATTGGTTAGACTGTGAAATCTGTTTAAAAGAGCAGTTTGGCCTAAAAACTGAATTTAAACTGATTTCTTATCAGATTCAGAAAAACTATTGATCTTGAAGGAAACGGCTGATCTAGCCAATGTTTTTGACATCTAAAGCTCACCTATTCCACAATATTATGTTCTGATTTTTATCCACAGCCCCTTTTATCATCATTTGACTACTAAAACCCACATGTACTCAGATACTCCAAGTCTGTCACAATGTGTTCCAGGTCAGAAAGGGAAGGAAACATGCTGCCCGCATTGCTACATTACAATCATTTGTAATCTGTGTCCTGAATGGATGCTTGACTGAATATCTGTTATTTGTGTTCATCAGTTCAGTTTCCATCCGCCACTTCCTTGGTTTGTTGCCACCTTTATGTTCCACATCACTTAGCTTCGGGAGCCTCCACTTTACTCTTGATAGGATGCATTCGGATTTTTAGCTGCTGGCTGTAACAGTGGTCTGCTCAGATGACAAATGCCAGACACTTTTAAGAGACTGATGGGTGGATCAGCCATTTAGTTTATATTTGATACATTATTTCAAGTAAAAAAAAAAAATGTAATGCTGCATTGAAGTTTAGTTTTTAGTAGTTAAGTCCTGCCATGCTTTTTATTTTGTATGCTAATTATTCTATAAAAGGGGCAAAGGTGGCCTTGTGGTTAGGGACTAGGTCCTTAAATTGGAAGGATCGTGGCTTCGGATCACAGACCAGTTGGCTGCCCTGAGGTACCCCTGAGCAAGATACCATCCCTATCACTGCTCCCCAGGCTCTGGATATGGCTGTCCACTGCAGCACAGTTTTTGTTAAATACAGAGGATGCATTTTGTTTGTGCTTCACTGAGTGTGGGGCTGTCTGCTCGCAGTGGAAAAGGGTCACTAATTTTCACAAATTGTCACTTTGCATCTATAATATTTGTGTGTGTGCTTATAAAAAAATTTAATTGTTCTGTTCTTAACATTTTTTTTTCCCACTATTTTCACAGGCAGCCATCAATAGTGTGATTCCTCAAGAAAATGGCATCTTGCAAAGGTACTCTAAATGGTCTTTTTTTTTTTTTTTTTTTTTAAACCTTGAGTCCCTTGATACAGTGTATAGGTTGACTGTGTTTAGGTTCTGCATTTATGGCAAACTGTGATTTGGTACAGAAAGATATTGGAGGCTTTACCCTGATTTGTATGCAGTGTATGGACTAATACTACTGCACCCCAAAATAACATGTTTGATTTAAGACTTGACTAAACAGAGTAGGTCCCTGCCAGAAAAGGCGGTTACTGTTTCCATGGCCCATGAAATGAAATTGGCGTTGTCTCAAAAAAGCATTTGCTTTCATTATGGCAGTAAGTGTGTTTTTTCCTTTCTTACTTTAATAAAGTCCAGCTGTGCTTGTTGGTCTTTGATTGGATGTCAGGGAGTCACTGCTACTTTCAAACCGATGTACAAACTGGCTTGAGGTGTTCCCTCATCATTGAGCACTGATTTCTCAAGCCTCTGCTGCCAGTGGGGACACTTAGCACTCGGATCCTTGCAAGCTTGTGTCATATGTAATGCGCAAGAGCATGGCATATATTCGAAAGAAACAAATGTGTTTCTAGTGATTGGATGGAGAGGTGAGGGGGAATTTGAGAGTTGAGAGTGAGAGTTTCAATGCTCAAGTGAAGGGGAAACACACGTTGGAAGTATGTGCCACAGAATTTGCTGCCCCATTCCCTTCTGAAACCCTGGTGTTAATTAATTGCCGTTTTTTTCCCCCCTCTAACCAGTACAAACTTTACTGTGGGTGTTTATGTTCTATGTGGCAATTCACTGATAACCTTGTTAATGGAAGGCAACAACCAACATAGTGAGGAGCTTTGTATAGGACTTTGAACAGATTTAGGCAACCAAGGACTTTACGGAGAAGGCAGAGTCCCTGCGCACTGCCATCTCTTAAATATGGAGCTCATAAAAGCATTTACACTTAAATATGGATTCCTCTCTCACTCATTTCTCCTTTTTCATGATGACTGTTGAGGTTAAACCACAAGCATTTCGGAGCTTCGTCAAGCAATTGACACTCCTCAGCCTGATCTTAAATTTGTGTGCTTCCCCCTCTGGCTCCAAAGTCCTGGGGACAGACATTGACAACGGGCAACAAGAAAAACGTTGAACAGTAACAACGTTTCACACACAGCACTTTGCAGGGCATTTCTTACAGGCTTCTATGGACATTACTTGTTTTGAGAGAGAAATGGACAACAGCAGAAACAAATAACAGGAATCGAAACTGTTGGCTACAAAAGCAGCCTGTGTGAGAGCATTATGTCCTCAGTCCATGTCCCTCTCCAACGGTCATCGCACATGAATGCCGCCGTCTTAAGAACAGATATATTCAAGCGCTGCACGCACTGTCTGACGGTTTATTTATTTGTGTGTGTCTGTGTGAGTGCAAAGGCTTTGGGCACGGGAACATGTTTTTCTTTAAGGCCTGTAATTATGAATGGAGTCTGGCAGCACGACGTCCAGCCATCTCCTTTCGTTAGGGGCTGGCACTGTGCTGCAGGCTGGAGGGTGGCACGGCTTGCTGAAGTGCCCCCATTGAGCTGCCCACGGCCAGCTGGCTCTGCACCCTGAGCTCTGGGGCCTACGCTTCCCTTTGCCAAGCTTTGGGTGGGTGGAGGCTGCCATCTAGGTGCACACAATGGAACAACCGTTTCTGAATTCTTTTTTACAAAGGGAGCGAAAGAGGAGGGGTAAAAAAAAAGTTTTAAAAGAATCTTTGATAAGCCAACAGTTTGAAGGAGGAACAGTTTGAGATCGTTCACACATCAGTGTTCTGTATTGATGGGGCAAAAAGTAAACCAAGATGTGGTAACATTATTGCCAGGAGGATTTGTAATTGGAAGATTATAGATCATATAATTACAGATCTATATTTAAAGATGCCTGCGTCTAAAGTAGAATGTGAAAGTATCAACAGGTTCTCCTTTTGTTAGATGTTACGTGAAACATGCATCAAACTGCATTGGTGACTGGTGACAACCAACTCTTTGTGTGTCATTTCCACATTGAAAATAATGAGTATTGGCCTAGGATTTGTGACCGCAAGCCTAGTTTTTATGTGGTGAATTTGTATTTTTGTCTTTATTCCTTGTTTGATGGCTTGATGGTCAGAATGTGCCACCTTTATAAAAAAGAAAAAAAAAAACTTATATGAAGTTTTTTTTTTTTTATAAATATATAAAAGTAAGAAAAGGAATGATAGCCAATGAGAGATTGTCATTTAAGGCTATCATTTTTCTTAAAACCAATAACAAGAAATAAAATTACTACTATTCCTCTCGTGTAAAACAAGATTTGTACTATATTTTCTGTGATTTCAATGGTGTGTCTCATTTTTCCACCAAGTGGGTGTACATTTTTGTGTCCTGCCTGCCCCGGGACCCTAACGTCTTTAACCTTTTGGTATTGTAATAAGATGGAATAAATCCATGCTTTGTGCGCAGGCCCTGGCACCCTGCTCACTCTCTCAGTGCGATATGTGCTGACCCTGGACGAGAAGAGAGGAGCTTTTGTCCCTGCCGCTGCCACAGAAAAGACATTATTTACTGCCACAGGGGGATGGGGGCTCGGGGGAATTCGACCATCAGCCGCCGGGAGAGCGAGAAGGAGACTGAAAAAAAGCTGTTGTGTGTCCCCAGCCATGGCAGTATGAAAAGAAAGGAGTTAAAAAAAAGGAGAGAGGGAGAGATTTCCTCTATGCCAGACAATTGAGCGTCTGTTGGGCCCAGCGCATATTATCCCTGCAGTAAAGGTTGTTTACATTGACTCGGATACTGTTTGGATTGCCACGCTGCTGCCATTGTGGATCACCCAGAATAGGGGAGAGAAGGAGGATGGCTTTCTCTTTTGCCGTTTTCTGATTATCCGTTAGAGATGTTTCCCGTTAATGACAAACCAAGTACTTCTGTGATACTCTTTACACTTTTAGGGATTTTTTTAGAAATTAGAATTTTTGGTTTGAAGTGTAGAAAAATAAATGATATCGGCAAATTCTTGCTTTGGACAGCATTGACTTAAAGAGGCATTTAATCATAAATTAACTATGCTCACGGTCTCTAAAAATATTTCTAGATACTTTTATTTCTCGAGTGTTTTTCTCCGGTTATTTTTCCTTTGATATTATTCTTAACAGCTATTATAGACTACACCCAAGTTTGTCTGGGCAGAAAAGTTGTGCGAATCATTGAAAATGCCAAACCTTAAAATGTGCAGTTCATCATACATTTGCTAATCATGAAGTGATGGGTCTGAGGATTCATAAAGAAATAAATAAATAGTCATAACTAGTTCATAAATAGTCCTTGTAAAGTCCAGTGTCCCAGAGTGGTGCTTTTATCAAGCAGAGATTAGGTGGAAGAGACCTGAAGCCCGAGAAGGCAGACTTACAGGAATGGCAGTGAAGGTGGCAGGGTGGAGCGGAAAGGTCTGGTTTAGAGGATGTTATAATCTAAACACAGCATAACAAAGAAATAGTTACTTGTTAAAAAAAAAACAGTTATGCAGGGAGCATTGACAGACCTAGACTGTTTTGTGATACCATCCCAAATGTTTGTTATATCTCATAAACTGCATTTCTGGTATTTTTGCATTTTGTATCTTAATCACTTCAAGTGGTTTTATGAATATAGTGCTGAACTTTATAAATGAGGGATAAAGGGAGTATGTGTTGTGAACTGTTGTTCTTTGCTTCCTGTGCAGCAATTTCACCAGTGAAGGCTCTCAGACCAGCCCGTTCGGAGAGGACAGCCAAGCAGCAGCAACGGCCCCCACGGCACCCCCGTCTACATCAACATCTTCATCTCCATCCTCTTCCTCTTCAGCCTTTTGCCCTGTCCTACCCTCCCGGCACATTGTGGAGCGCCAGCCGCGAATGCTAAACTTCTACGTAGAGTACCGCACACGCTCAGTAGAAGTGGTGCTGGAGGAGGCCAGCACAGTCGGTGAGTACAGGAAACCCCCCAAAAACAAAATGCATGATTGCACTTTAGACACACATATCTTATGAATCCTTTGATGATAAATTCAGAAAGAGTAACCGGTTCCTTATTGCTGTCAGACTAAGCAGATTAATACATGGCATCTGTTAGCTGTATATATAAAAATGAGCCTAGTAAGAGGTTACTTGTCACTGTCTTTACCATCAGGCAAACTATGAAAGAGCAAGTCTGCTGTTTTAGCATATTTCCATTTATAGAGGACATGTTTCTTCTTTAGGAAGTTTGAATTTATTGCACAATCCTCCATTGGTCAAGTATCCCACCCTCTCTATTTGAACAAACAAACACAGTCAGCTTTCAAACTTTCACCATTTCTCTGTTATTGCCCTGGACAGGAGAGTGAAAAACAGTGAGGTAATGTCACATATTGTAAACAGCATCTGTGCTAAATGAAAATTCAGCATTCTGTTTTTCATTGAGGCTTTCTTTGAATGAACTGGTCCTTATTCTGCTCTCAGAGAAAGTCGGGCCTGAAGTAAAAATATAATTAGAAAATGTCTGTTAAGAGCTTCAAGTATGTGTCTAATCTACAGAGCCGCTTTACAAGGCAAGAATTAATCACCATTAACCTTAATGCTAACACGAATGACAAATCACTATTAGAATATGTTAGAAGATCCTAAAAAAAACTCTTTACTGTTAAAGCTATTACAATTATCTGCATCACACATTTAATCACAATATGCATGTTTTTGTAACTGTATTCGTTTTGTGGCCATATGGCTTAAAAGCTTGTGCAGTGTCAAACATGATTTGAGAGGTTCCCTGCCCCCGTCCTGAAACCACTAGTGAGAAGTGAAATAAGTGAAAGTGACGATTTATCATTGCACAACACAGCACAAAGTGAACCACAGCAAAATGCAACTGCATTTAGCCCACACACACATGTGCAGCAGGGGCAGCCAACACCTGGGGAGCAGTGATGGGGACAGTACCTTACACAAGGATAGCTCAGAATAACTTGTCTTGAACCCATAACTTTTGGATTATGGTGTCTAGAGCCTGATCATTAGGCCACCGCTACCAACAAGAGGGCTGATACAAAAAAACTGTTAATTACACCCAAAAAAAAAAAAATTTGTAGAAAAGAATAGTTCTGGTTCTAAGAGCCCAGGGTACTGTAAAAAATTGTAACAAAAAAAAGTAAGGATAGTAAGGATCTTTTTAAATGCCCACACAGTTTTCTTTGTGTATGATGGGATTCGTTTTTTTTTTTTTTTTTTTGTTCTGGCAAAGAATGAGGAATTGTGTTCTTTCACTGGGTTTAACACCAGCAAAAAGAAAAAAAATCTTGTGTTTGGACCACTCTGATTAATGGTTTGAACATTCATTTGCTGACAGGTTATTGTTTTATGTTTACAGAGTCGCCTGTATTGCTGTTTAATGAAAAGGAATTTAAATATAGAGTAGACCTGATGATGAGAACTGGGATGTAAACATTTCAGTGGTTCAAATGGTACTTTCAGTGGAACTTATGCCTCAGCTTCTTTTCCCAGTTGTTTTGCTAATGATTTGAGTTAATTAGTCTAGCCAGGCAGTTAGGAAAAACTGGGGAGTTTTTTCTTTTTTTTCTCTCTCTCTCTGAACTATGAACCTCTGGGTGACACACATGGATGTTTTCCACAATGAGGCCCATTTTCAGCCCATTGCTGAATGTTGGCAGAGTGGTATTAATAAGTGGAAAATGAATTTAATATCTGCACTGCTTGTATTTGATTTGTTTGAGCTCTCCAGTTTGACTAGAAACCAGTTTAAATATCTCATTTTGAAATATGCAAGCATGATGCTATGAGCGGCATGCCAAAAGAAGCTGTCTTGCAGTGTTTGAGCTTACTAATCTAAAAATGAAAGCATTATGGAAATGCTGTACTTTACCGCCTCCACACTTCTGATAGTAAAACAGTGTTGGCAGTTACAGAAAGCTGAGAGAAAAGAAGAAATTTGCATATGTTGGAGCAGTTGTTGCGTTCACAACACTATAAATTGATTAATTCACTTGCATGCATACAGTTTTGTGTGTGTATACACTAACACTTTTACTTGGATATCTTATAATAACTAAACTATCTTAATACTTAACAGAGAAATAATATTAATATTAAGGGTTGCCACAGCAGATCATCCATCTCCAGTTCTTCCTGTCGTCTGAATCTTCCTCTTTCATTCTGACTGCCTGCATGTCCTCTCACCCTATTCATAGTCCTCCTCTTTCTCCTTCCTTTTCTTGTCTTGCAATCTCACCTTTCTTTATATTTATTCATATATATATATGTGTGTGTGTGTGTGTGTGTGTGTGTATATGTGTGTGTGTGTGTGTGTGTAAATATATATATATATATATATATATATATATATATATATATATATATATATATATAATTGTATATATGTGTATGTGTATATATAAAATTACTCGCACAGTACTGTGCAAATGTTTTAGGCAGGTGTGAAAAAATGCTGTAAACAAAGAATGCTTTCAGAAATATAAATAAATAAATAAAGATTGTTTATTTTTATCAATTTACAAAATGTAAAGTGAGCGAACAAAAGAAAAATTGAAATCAAATCAATATTTGGTGTTTGTATATTTGCATGAAGTCAAGGATTGTGTAGGATTATAGTCGGTGTATGATCAACCAGTTTGACCAAACAAGTGCTGAAGGTCATCAATTTCACATGTAGGTTGAAACACAGTCGTGTTTGGAACAACCTACCAGCCGAGTTCCTTCAAAAACTGTCTGCAAGTGCACCTAGAAGAAGTGATGCTGTTTTGAAGGCAAAGGGTGGTCACACCAAATATTGATTTGATTTAGATTTCTCTTGTTCATTCACTGCATTTTCTTGATTGATGAAAATAAATGAACACTTCCATTTTTGAAAGCATTCTTTGTTTGCAGCATTTTTTCACACCTGCCTAAAACTTTTGCACAATACTGTGTATATATGTGTGTGTTATTTCACACTGCTGCAACTGATATCATTTTAAATGGCTTAATGGCTTTGGCGCTTGTAATTTCAAATTAATTCACATGTTTAATTTGCACTTGAGTAATTTCAGAAAACTTTAAGAAAAACCTTAGAATTGGTTGGGTGAACAACAAAATGCTTGATCTTTGTAAATTGTGCTAAGCTTGTTAAACTGCTACAATTAAATAAGACTATTTAACATGTTGTAGTTTAAAACACTTGATGTAATATCACTCTGGCACTGTATTTAACTCTCCTGACAAAGTTGAGACTGCCCCCTCCTGTTGTTGAAGTGAACTAAGCTCACAGTAATTTTAAATGATCATCTTTTTGTAGGAGACATCAAACAGATTCTGGAAACAGAGCTGCAGGTGCCTGTATCTAAAATGCAATTAAAAGGCTGGAAAAGTGGCGACGTGTCTGATAGCGTGAGTATTTTTTACATTTAAAGTTTTAAATCTTTGTTGTCAATCTGCAAATCGATTTTATTCAAAGCAGGGTTATCTGAACTCCCCCTAAGAAGGATTTTCCATTCTCTGCATCTTCTGTATTTAAGATGTCTCACAATGAAGTATGCTAAAGTATAATTTTTTTTTTGTTCTCACTAACAGAACCTGCAAATTAAATGCTCAAAGTTTATAGTGAGAACTGAGAATTTTAAGAGAGGTAGAAGCATTCTGCCTGAGTGCCATAGCAGATGTGTGTACCATATGTTAAGAGACTGCAAGGAATATCGTGTAAAGCGCTTAAAGCTACCCTGCAACTTTATTGGTCACTAAAATACTTGTTCTAAATGTGTTTTTATGTTGACTCACCCTGGTATTTTGATTGTGGGCCCCTATGTTTTAAGAAAATTATAAAATCATATCATCTACACACAGGTGAAATGGTACTTTTCAGGTTAATAACTAGCAAGAAAGTTTATGGACCTCTGTTGTTGCTTTGGCATTTACCTGAGTAAATTTATCTAAAGCCGTTCATTTTGGGACATTTTCAGACTGTGCTAAGGAGTTTACACCTACCCAAAAACAACAGTCTGTACGTGCTGACTCCAGACATCGCCCCCTCTGCCACCACCAGCCAAAGCAGGTATTTGTGTGTTTGTGTCTGTGTGTGAGACTTATTAATGTGAACTTAATTTAAGATAAATTGCTGGGTTTAAAATGTATTATGGGAATAATAGAAGTAAATAAATGGGGTGTATTCATTTTTTAGGTAGTATGAGAAGTTTTCTTTTCCTCCTCAAATTTTATCTTTGACTGCCTACCCTCTCTCACCTCTTAAGTGCACATACAAGCGCTCACTGCTATGATCCTTATGAAAGCATTAAGCCTGGACGAATCCCCTTAAAATGACATTTAATGCCGGGAGGGCTGGTAAAATGATTGAGTACACAGACACTGTACATGCCTGAATGATAATTTGCTTTGTACATACATAACACATTAGTTCATGTATGAATGCCATTTTCTCCTGAACACGCAACCCTGAAGAAGAAGCCAGAGTCAATGCCTTCTTTCCCATCAGAGCGCTTTGATGGGGACTTGAATTGACTTTCCACAAATAATTTCTAAAAACACAGAATATCTAAGACAGTAAGATGTTTTGTAGGATAACTGTAAGAACACAGGTTTTGTTTTCATAAAATTTCTCATCACTTGAGAAACACACCCTTGCACACCTTTATGGAAACGTGTCCAATACTATCCAGAAATGAAGAGTGAATGAATTAGGTACCTTTGACATCACTGTGTGTGTGTGTGTGTGTGTGTGTATGTATGTATGTATGTATGTATGTATGTATGTATGTGTGTGTGTGTGTGTGTGTGTGTATAATATATATATATGTATGTATGGGAATATTTGTTGAAAAATTTGTGCGAGGCCTAAAATCTAATTTTCTGAATGTAGTTTGAATTGAATCTCAGTGGCTAAACCTGACTCCTTGTTTTGAACAGTCCAGGCATGATACAAATGGAAATTCATCATGCTATTATGGGTGGTGGTAGTCTAGTGGTGGGTACTTGCCTACAGACCTCTGGATCAAGAGGTCCCAGGTTCGAATCCCACCTCTAGCACTACCACCACTGGGTCCCTGAGCAAGACCCTTAACCCTGAGTTGCTCCGGGGGGGACTGTCCCTGTAATCAGGACATGGAAGTTGCTCTGGATAAGAGCGTCTGCTTACATTACGTAAATGTAAAATAAGAAATAACGGAAGGTTAAGAAAGCATGAAGGTGAATTTATGAACTCATAGTACAAAAATCTAGAACAACAGCAGGTACAATGCAGGAATTTCTTATTACCGGAAAAAAAGTTTATTATGTTTTGGATACTTGATCTGCAGCTGTTTTTAAAAAGTTAATTACACACTCGTGCTCTGACCCTCAGTCGTTAAAAAAGCTTTAAGAAGTGCTGGTTTTACCTGTTGACTTGTTTACAGATATGACTGTAACGCATGTTAAAGGCAAAAAGAACAATATTTTCATCTGTCTTGTCTTGTTTTATTTTTTATTCAAGGATTATTAGTAACTAGAATACTTCTGAGTCATGGTTTTGTTTTGTGCTCTCTGAACACTAGGTGGCACTGTTTAATAACTTAAAAACTGAACACTTGTCAGTACTTAGTCTTTATTCACTTAGATATTACATTTTTTATCATTTAGAAACTAGTTTAGAATACTAAAATAAATGTGATAAAATAAGGACAAAAACCTCTGCAGTACCAGATGATTCATATTTGCAAATCAGTAAAAAGTAATAAATAATAAAACCTAATAATAGTAACCTAATAACAATAATAAAAAAAAAAACCTATGATGAGCTATACATTAATTATTCAGCTTGAATAACTTGCTTCCAAAAAACTGGCATTCTAGGTAAAACATCTGAAGTAAATATGTCTTTATACATTCTTTATACATTCAAGTATACTTTATACTTTATACATCATTTTATAGGCCATATATATTTTAAAAATAATATTACTGAAAATATATTAAGTATTAAAATATTCCTAATGTATTGTTGAATAAATATTACGAATAAAATATGAAAATCAGCTAACATGCTTTTGCAGTATTTGTAAACTAGTTGAAGACTGGAGGAAAAAAACAAAGATTTATTTTATCTGCAGCATTTTCTGTTAATTATTAGTCTGACACATTTCACAGATTTAACCACGAATCATGCTGACACATGCCCCAAAACTTCCCGGCTTGTCCATGTGAGAAATACAGTGGCTGGTTGTGTTTCTCTCATGGATTGTTTGGAAAGTTTTGGGCATGTGTCAGCATGATTTGTGAAATCACTTAAGTATTATTGCCACACAATTCTTACTGACAGTGAAATTGTGTAGTTGATACTTTTTTGATTTTTGTGACAAATCAGCACCACCTTTCATTTTCAGTAGTGGTGCGTACATCATGTTTCCTTCTTAGAATATTGTGTATTATTTTGTTGTATGTGTCAAAATAATTATTTTCTGAAATTTGATGGAGGACGAGACCATAAAGAGAGAACTCTACAGTTACAAAAACTGCTACGTTGAGAGAAAAAAAAAATGCATTTAATAACATGCTGCGATGGGCTGGGGACCTGTCCAGGGTGTGTCCCCCGTCCCTCGCCCTGTGTGAGCTGGGATGGACTCCAGCACTTCCCCCGCGACCCCGTTTGGGACAAGCGGAAGAAAATGACGGACTAATAACATGCTGCAAATTACTTAGCTCTGATGAAATTAGCTTTTTAGTTATAAACTGCAGCCAATTAAACAGTTTCATTAAAATAGTCTGAGATATATAAAGGTATTAGCCATGAAAAAAAAAAAAATATATATATATATATATATATATATATATATATATATATATGTGTATATGTATGTGTGTGTGTGTGTGTGTGTGTGTGTGTGTGTGTGTGTGTGTGTATGTATGTGTGATATATATACATACACACACACACACACCCACGTGTATATGTGTATGTAATATTGTTTATCAGTAAATATATTTATATGGGGCTTTTGACATGAAATTTGCACCAGATGTCGGTAACAACCCAAGTAATCCATACAAGAAATCAAAACAAAGTCCCTAAATGAAGTGATGTAGAGTAAAGTTGAATAACACAGGGAATAAGTATTGAACACTCTTGCTGAAATTGATTTATACTTATTAGGAAAGCCTTTATTGGTTATAACGCCTCCCTTCTCGAGAAATTAGTCACATGCATTGCTCAGGTGTGATTTTGGCCCATTCTTCCCCACAAACTGTCTTCAGATCTGGAAGGTTCGAGGGGTTTCTTCTATGAATGCTGATCTTCAGTTCTTTCCGTAGGTTTTCACTTAAAAGTGATTTTGCCATTCTAGCCGCTTAATTTTTTTTCTCTGAAACCTGTTGAGTTTCCTTGGCTGTGTGTTTGGATCATTGTCTTGCTGAAATGTCCACCCTCATTTCATCTTCAGCATCCTGGTAGATGGCAGCACATTCTTATCAAGAATGTCCTGGTACATTTCTCCATTCATCCTTCCTTCATTTATATGACATCGACCTGGACCATATGCTGAAAAACAGCTCCACACCATGACGCCCACACCTCCAAACTACATTTTTGGTACAGTGTTTTTGGGTTGATGTCCAGTGCCATTTCTCCTCCAAGCATGGTGTGTGCAATGACATTCAAAGAGTTCAGTTTTGGTCTCCTCTGACCAGACTATATCTCTCAGTATTTCCCTGACTTGTCCAAATGTTAACATTAAACAAATTTTAAATGAGCTTCACCATGGTTTTTCTTCAGCGGTGGAGTCCTGTGCAGTGAGCGTGCATAGAGGCCATGTCGGTTGAGTGCATTACTTATTGATTTCTTTAAAACTAAAGTACCTGCTAATTCCAGGTCTTTCTGAAGATCTCCGTGAGTCGTCCTTGGCTCTTGGACAACTCTTGCAAGGAGCACTTGGTTGTGGCAGGTTTATGGTGAAATTATGTTCTTTCAACTTCTAGATTATGTCCTCAGTGGTGCTCACTGGAACATTCAGAAGCTTAGAAATGCCTGTAACCAATGCTCTCAGTATGTTTTGCATCAGTAAGGTTGCTAAGGTCTTAAGAGAGCTCTTTTGGGTTTTTCCCATCATGAGATGCTTGGTATTAAGAAACAGTTTTATAAACCAAGGGTCTGGGGCGTCTGATGTCTGGTGTAAATTTCATGTCAGTAGCCCCATTAGAAATATATTTACAGAGAAAAATGTCGGTGTGTTCAAGTGTGAGTTTTATTTTTAATAGTTTATCATTTTCCCTGCTCTCTCTCTCACACACACATACACACATTTTATATATATATATATATATATATATATATATATATATATATATATATATATATATATATACATACACACACATACATATATACACATATATGTGTGTGTGAGAGAGAGAGCTCCTTCCATTTAGTGCAGCTAATGTTTTAAAGATGACAGTATTGCTGCAATTTGTGCAGTATTCTAATTTATTATAATTTTTTTTTGCTTATTCTGTTTCAATTGTTCACAAAACATAGTGTTAATTCTCTTGCCTTTTAAAGTTACAGGGGTAGTATAAAAGAGGTGTGTGTGTGTGTAATTATCTGTGTTGATTGCAGCTGCTGTTAGTCCCAGCGGGAGGTGATGGCAATGTAACGACGTGGCTGTGTGTAAACTGGTGTCTCTTTCGACTTGTGTGGACACTGTACTCCGACGTGTGAGCAGACACGAGAAGAAAAGTTAATAATATGCTCTAACCTAAAGTTGTGATAATTATCCTCTGCTCAAATTGTGGCACAACAGTTAGCGCTTTATATTTTCTCTTCTTCCTCAGGCACTATGCGTTTGCAGAATTTTTTTTTTTTTTTTTTTTGTGCCTTAAAGAAATAGTTTGATGAAAATCTGGTGTTAGGATACCCAGCAAAGTTATTCTGTGTTCTAAGCTACACTGAGTCTGCTGAACTGCATGCAGTTTGAGTGAGCTAAGACTTTTGAGTATGTCGTTATAGGCCATTTGTAATAACTATTGACCTCTTGTGTTTAAGGGCGAGCCTCTTCAAAAAAGACACTCAATTTAAACAGATCTTATCTGATTTAAGTGAAAGTGACTATTCTTGGCATTGTGAGAACATACAGCACAGTACACAGTGAACCACAATGAAATTGGACTTCTGCTTTTAACCCATTCACACACACTATGAAAGCGGTCGGGGAGCAGTGACTGGGACGGTACCCTGCTCAAGGGTAACTCGGGGCAACCTACTGGTAAGGGAACCCACAATCTTCCGATCCTGTGGCCAACTCCCTAACCACTAGGCCACCGCAACCGGGGCAAATAGAAAAGATTTTTTCCAGCAAACTGTTCCTTTAATTTGAATCAGATATTCACTGTTGCTCAGATACAATTAAGGCTGTGTTCGTTATTGTGCTTTTGATCAAGTGTCTCTTGGGCAGATGTTTTGGAACATAACTCTTGGATCCCTTAGTTGTCGCACTTTAAATGGCACACTTTTCAGTGACCATAGCCTCATAGATCATTGGTGTCGAAGCTTCATTATCTCCTAAGTGCTATTTTTGTGGAATGAAGGTGAGTTTCGCAGACATGGAGAGAGTGAGCGTGTTTGATGGAGCTGGATGTGCTGTTGACCCCATTGTCACCAATAACTGTGTTGCCTCTCAGTTCAGTGAGGAGAGGACCTCAAGCAGAGCGGGCAGGCAAGCTGTTAGCTGCCATTATAAATAACTGTCACACCCAGATAGAGAGATAAAGAGCTGTTCCTTCATATCTGTGAAGGAGCTTTGCCCCCTGCTGCCACACTGGACTAGCGCCTGCAGCTGTGGGTGCAAACTGGACATCACTGGAGCATCTGGTATGTCTAATGGATGTTAACTTGCCTGAAATGTTCATTTTATTCACATAAAGGCAAGGCAATGTATTTACTGAGGAAAGAAGATCAAACTGTGATGGAGTCTGCAGTTTCTCATTTAGAAGCTGTTATCGTTCCAAAATATGGAGCTAATTAACTTCACAGTTTATTAAATGTCCATGTTGGAGCTACTTATCTCTTCAAAATGGAAGTCACAAAGAACTCTGTGTGTGCTTGGTTTGGCTATAATAATACAGACTGAAATCTAGACCATGCAGACTGAAAAATGATTAAATGACACATGAATCTATTTTTGATGCGCAGTTTGCGTCTCAAAGAGAATCTTCTCAGAATCAGAACCTTATTTATTCGTCAAGTACTGGGTGCACAAGGAATTCTTGGTGAAGGTGTCCGCATAGAACAGAACCAATAAGAAAAGCATTAAGAGATCATGCTTATTTGTGGTTTGCAGGTATTTGTAGGACTCTGTTCACTCTGTTCCTGTAGTGGCTGTGGGGTAGGTTTCCTACTAAAATCAGTGGTCATCTCCAGAGTTTTTTGTGTTTAACTCCACAAAAACACTAAAGGTGTTTAGCTCCGCAGACTTCACGCCATGAAACTAGCCACGGTACTTTATTTCTGCAAATAAAAAAAAACTTTATTTCTAGTGTTTTTTTAGTAGTGCTGTTATGAATAGTCCATTGAACTTGAGCCAAAGTATTTGAAAATGGAAAAGCCATATGAAAATATTAGGTACTTTTATCATTTTTTATGAAATCCAACTACAACCTTTTAAAAAACTAAAAAAGAGCAAGATAATGATGGACGTAATCACCCAGCGCAATCAAAGTTGTTCTTACTGAGCTAGATTAGTAGCTTGCATCTTCACTTCATTTATATTTGTTGATATTGTAAATAAGAGTGTGCTGGCTGGAGAGCTGCCTCTCCAGAGTAGGACAAAAGCTATCCGGACTGCAGTGGATGTTAAGACAAATACAGAGTTCACAGCATGCTTGAGGTTTAAACATTTTTGCGGAGCATAAAAAATGTAATCATATAGAATCTATAATACAGTTACCCTTCACTCACTATGAGAATTTGACCAAAAAGATGTTTGTTTGGTTGAAAAGACGCTTTTTTCCCCCTGGACTTTTTGTCACCAACACATTGAACCAAGCTCAACAACCGGTCAGCCAACAACCATTTTGTGGGAACAATCCCCCCCCGCCATTCTCAAAGAACATTCAAATATTAAAGGTGCTACACAGTAGAATATTTTAAAATTAAAATGTGATACTAATATATTTTTGAAAATGTGATCTTTTCTTGTCTGTGTTTGGGGGGGGAAAGTTGAGAGTAGTTGAGAAAATGATCAAGTGCATTTAAAAGTTTTAAGAGTATTATCAAAAAATAAAATGTAAGGTGATTATTTTTCAGGGTTTTACACACTGCGTTAAATTCCATTTAAACAAATGGCAAAGATTACCATATTTGTGGAAAAAAAAAACATTGGAGCTGGTCACCCATATTTCAGCAAAAGATGTTTAGTTATCAAGCCGGTTCTTCTCGAGGGCATTTGAAAGTAGCCTTATTGACTTTCAAGTCAATGACTTTTGTCGAAAACTGATGGAAAAAAACAGGTGTTTCAGCAAAAGCACTGTTACAAAAAAGACAGCTTTAATAACAAGAGTCACAAACCTTTTAACTAAAACAGTTGGAGTCTCTTTAATCTGTTTAATTATTTGATCGTATATAAATATATATACTAACTATCATAAATGATTTTTGTCTAATAAAGATTGGCATTGATTAAAATCTTTATATCAGCTGTACCCCACTTTGGGAGTATACTATATTTTTTTTGTTTATTTCCCAACTTTTATCCCAATTAACTTTTGAACAGTTATGTTCATTGTTTTCTATATTTAAATTACTGTGCTATACAAAAGCATTTATTCAATGCAGAGTAAAGATATTGACAAGCTTCCTTTTGATGCCTTAAACTACTAAAACATTTGCCAACCTAAAAGGATGTAAACAGGAAAACTGCATGTCTCCTGTCGTGGTCCTCTAAGGAATGTCCTCAGGGGTCCTTTGCCACTGGCCCCAGCTGGACCCTGAATCTGAAATCTGGTTGCTCGCTCCTTTGCCCCATCAAGCAGTGCTACATCCTTACTGCTTCAGGCTTTTCATGGAAACTGTAACCCAAAAAGCATTTTATGAGGAGTTAAAATTTATTTGCTGATATAACTGTTCTTCCCACTGGCATGCGTGTTGTGTAGAAGTAAATGTTTTGAAATAGCTTCTGTGAAAGATCTAGCCGTTACTCTTTCTCCTTGTTTTTAGTTTAGAATCACAAACGAGGTCTCACTGTTATAATTGGGAGCAGGCTGTGAAAACAGGACATTACTTTACAAATAAAAGCCACTGTAGGCAATTACCGCAAAGCACACCTCAGCCCGCCGTCACCAAACAGATTAATCAAACATATCTTCACATCTGAGCCTGCTCATTTCTCTCCTCTGTTTGAATGCAAATAAAGCACCGGCTGTGGAGCTTTCAGGAGAGACTCTGTCCAAGGTAGTTACAGAAATCCAGTGATGAGCCAGGCATAATAACCCCCCTATAATTCATACTTGTACTCTCTCATATCAGATCATCATGCAGAGTTATCCAGGCTGTTAATCTCCAACATAAATAATGGAGCCAGATGAATAATTGAAAACAAATCATCTATTTCTGTTGCTTCCAGAAGATGTGTGTGTTTAAGGTTATTTTAATTTGAACTCCAGATTTTTCAAATACAAATGAGTCATTGCACATTTGGTATTTATCTCATCTGACTTGGATCTCCTTGGAGATACAGAGGCCTAAGGAATCTGGCGTTCTGGCAGGAAAATAGAAGAAAAACAGTTTAAATGAACATCATTTAGTACCCTAAGCTACCTTATCAAAACGGTTCACTAAAACATTTCAGGGAGCAGGGTCGGTGGGGAAACCTATAACCCAGGTTTGTGGTTTGATGTAATTGTGGCTGGAGTTGTAGCTGTATATGTCATAGAGGGGAAACGATTGACAGTCGGTTTCTGTGCTGTGCTTGGGAACGCCGAGGGAGGCTGTGGGCTTATCTCTGAATGAAACCAATCTGTTGAGACTGCTCCTCATTTAGACCATGATTTGTTTTATATACATACTTAAGTGCTGTGTGTGTGTGTGTGTGTGTGTGTGTGTGTGTGTGTACGGGGTGGGAAGGGTGTATGTGATGGCAAAATAATTATACAGCATTTTTGATAAACTCATAGCCATTATTGATCTTTTAACCTGAAGGTTACCTGTGAGATGGTTCCCAAAGAAAACATAACTTGCAGCTGAAAATTCAAAAAGAAATAATGTCTTTTTTTTTTTTCTTTTTTTCCCCATTAAAACAAATCTTACTTACATAAACCACATACCTGAATACATCTGAGTGGCAATTCTGAAAAGCAAAGTTGTTCATACTGAAAGCGATCCATACCGAAAGTGATTTGTGAAAATTGATTAAGTTACCATGTTACCTACATTGAACTAATTTACCTGAAAATGTGGCTAATTTCATACAAATACATTGCAAATGTTAAATACCAGAGGCCTTAAGCCTTTCACACAGCTCATCTAGAAAAGCAAAGTCAATACAGTTGAGAGATGACTAAAATGTTGTTTGTAAAATATGACATGATCTCTAATTTGTTTGATTATTTCAAATTATTAAATAATTTGCTTTTTGTAGTGTTGTAAGTGTGTGTGAGTGAGTGAAAGAAAGATAGAAAGAAGGTCAGGGCCCGTTGTTTTTAAGCCAGCATGGATGAACCTGCTTCTGGGAGTGACTGGGAGTAGACTCCTCTTCAATACCAGGAGCTTGGTTTAATGCACCACTATTGGGACATATTAATGTTAAAGAAGTTAAATGTTCATGTTACATGATAATATAAATGTTTTAAAATGTAAAAACTGGGTTTTAATAAATAGATTAAGCATACAATAGTTTAAGATATCTATCTAGCTATCTATCAAGAGAGAGATAAATGTGTATGTGTGTATATATACAGTACTGTGCAAATGTTTTAGGCAGGTGTGGAAAAAATGCTGTCGACAAAGAATGCTTTCAGAAATATAAATAATGATTGTTTATTTTTATCAATTTACAAAATGCAAAGTGAGCGAACAAAAGAAAAATCTAAATCAAATCAATATTTGGTGTTACTACCTTTTGCCTTCAAACCAGCATCAGTTCTTCTGGCCCCACAGAGCCCTGATCTCAGCATCATCCAGTGTGTCTGGATTACATGAAGAGACAGAAGGATGTGAGGAAGCCTACATCCACAGAAGATCTGTGGTTAGTTCTCCAAGATGTTTGGAACAACCTACCAGCCGAGTTCCTTCAACAACTGTGCAAGTGTAGCTAGAAGAACTGATGCTGTTTTGAAGGCAAAGGGTGGTCACACCAAATATTGATTTGATTTAGATTCTCTCTTGTTCATTCACTGCATTTTGTTGATTGATGAAAATAAATGATGAACACTTCCATTTCTGAAAGCATTCTTTGTTTATAGCATTTTTTCCACACCTGCCTAAAACTTTTGCACAGTACTCTGTGTGTGTGTGTGTGTGTATCCATTTTATTTTGAATTTTAATTTCTATTAAACAGACAAAAACTTCATGCAAATCATATGCCTTATTGACAAGTAAGTCTTTGTAAGACCTCCTTCTCATTTTTATTTATTCATTTATTTAATTTATATTTTTTTAAGAAAAGAAAAAGAAAAAGAAGGAGGGGGGGGGTCACACTCTTTGGCCTGACCATCTTTTCCCAGCCCCTGCATCATCGCATATGCATTTGCTCCACTGGCTGCGCCAATTTCCAATCATCCTTGCTAGCTACAACAAACATTACATTTACATATTGATTCCGCAGTTTTAGTCAATGTAAATATGCTGTCATTACAGTAAATGTGGGCTTCTGTTAACATAAGCTTGTCCAAAGCTCCTCAGATTAAGGCAGCGGTTGCATAATTAATGTGTATACTGCGCATTAATTCCCGACTCTCCTCTTCCTTGCCTCTTTCGTTTGAACCATGATTAGCTGGCAGACTCGTCTCTAAGCTGTTGATTCATATTCATGCGCACAGGCAGTGCATTTGCTCAAAACGCTACTTAACCTCTGCGGGTTGCCATTACCCATGCGTAACGTGCTCCTGCAGTCAGCTTGCTTTTGGGCCCTTGTGCAATCATGGTCAGCTTGCTAGAGACTTGCTGTAGAGCCAAGGGCCTTCTGACACTTAGAGGCTTGAGGCCTTATAGCTCATATTGATAAGATAGTGTAGATCTCCAGATGGCCCTGGGGTGGAGATGTGTTGGAGGCATGTCGTGGCTCATGCCCCCGTCTCCTGCTGGGCTGGGACTGGCAGGCAACAGGCATCTGTGGTTGTGGTGGTGAGGTTGAAGGAGATCTGTGGGGTAGCTGAGGCTTGTCAGAGCTCTGGGGAGATGCAATGAAGCTCTTTTCACAGTAGGAAAGAGGAGTGTTTGCGAGCCCTGACTCGTCCCCAGCTTGACTTTAACCTGCTCTCGTTTTTCCTCTTATTGTTTCCTCTGTTCAGCTCCGTCCAGCAGGAGTCGTTAAATCAGAACTACCTGCTGATCATCAGCCACCGGGAGGCGCAGAGAGAGTATAGTCTCAACTTCCCCGGCACTAGAACAATCCAGGAGGTGAGAAGCTAAAACACACACACACACACACACACATACATACATACATACATACATACATACATACATAAATTTTTTTATATATACATATATAATTTTATATATAATATGTAATCTATTTTATATATAATAATTTTTTTTTATATAAAAATTTAAATGTCCTTAAAAGTACCAAGTTGTATATCATGCGAAAAAAATCCAACCTGACTTAAAAAATTATTTAAAGAAACCTGGTATAATTAAGAGCTAATATTACAGTTTGTTTGAGGGAATGCTAACCCTCATGGTATATAGGCTATCATCATATAGATGTTATTTTAATTATTATTGTTATACAATTAGGGCTGAGTTTCTGCTGCTGGAATAGCAGCAGAAGTGCAGATTATCTAACTATGTGCAGATTATAAAACTATGGTCGTCTGTTTCATTTTTAACCATATTAAACTTTATTAACTGGTATTTTAAGTTACTGTTCTATTTAGTCTTTTTCACAACATTCTTATTGCTTGGGCCCTGAACTCTGGAGGCACTTTTTTTTTTTTTTTTTGAGCAGAAGTATGTATCAGTTTTAAAATATTCAATTATCAAAATTTTACTATTTTCCTTCCTTGTATTTTCTGCAGATATAAGCAAGTTGGCAATCAATTGGAAAAAACAAATACAAATGTAATTTTAAACACCTTAATCTGTACAGTACCAAATATATCTTTGCTTGTGGAGTATTTGGGAGCCGTATGTCCGCTTACCATGCAGTCCAGGCTAAACAAATTCATTTCCTGATCTGCCTTTTTCTCTAGTCTGGTTTTAGCTGTCCACACAGCTATGGTCTGCCTAAACGGCCCAAAACTGTTTGATCACAGGGCAAATTGGCATGTGCCGGGGACATTTGGGAGAATGTGTTTGTGGAGTGGGCCTATGAGAGAGATGCTTAATTTCCTGGTGCAAAATTAAACAGTGGATTTGGGAACAGATGAAATATTCATCAATACGCTGGAGTGCTCTAGTTCTGTGTTTGCCTTTCAGTTATCACTGTGGCTGCTACTGCCAGACCCTGCTACTTAAGAGGAGTTTTACCACCACTAACCACCCCCTCCTCCCCCAGCTAATCAACTCCCTTCCCTCTCACATTGGCGCTGTATGCACACCATCCTTTCATAGCTCTTCATTTAACAGACTGCAGTGCATTATTTAAAGTTGGAGTGTGAGGAGCACAAAACCCAAGTGCCTCTGTTCAAAATACATAGCCCCACCCTCGACTCCCTTGCATTCTCCCTGTCCTGCCCCAGTAACCTGCACACAGCACTCAGCCAATGCCTCCATTAATTATTCACAGCAGGTAGCACGCTCCACGTCAAGTGTAACAAGCTCCCTACAGATTGACGGGCCTGCTTCAGCCCCCCTCCTGTGCAGGCGGAGTCGCGTTGGGCCTACACAGTCCTGTTGCAAAGAAACCCACATCTGTGATGTTCATTTGTTTTGGGTTTATTTGCATATTGAAATGTTAAATGAAAGGTAATGAAGAAAGAAATGTTTCTTTCAGAAGAAGTAGTCAGACTACTATGGCAGATTTAATTTTTTTTTTTTTTTCGGAGGGGGGGATTTACAATTCTAATCTTTTTTCCCTTTAACAGATATTTTTTTAAAAAAGCATAATGATTATTTAAATTCAAAGATCCCTAATATGTGCTGGTGTGATCAGTCTGGCAGATTAAATAATGATTGTGATTGTCTAAAATCATTATTTAATCCTAACCAAAAAAGTGCACCAAAATAAATTGGATTATTGTTATGTGAAGGTTCTTTCAAAACCCTCGGTCAGATACCTAAATTGCATTGTATAGTTGAATGAACCTTTTTTACAAAATTATTATTCTGGTAAATTTTTCATGGATTTTTATAATTGCTTTCTTTTAAATTAATATTTACATTTACAAACACTTGCGTTACACTTACACACTTTGGATTTGTGAAAACTGTGTAAGAATATGTTAATTGAAAATGTGAAAATATTGTGAAATATAAGTCAAGTATAATATAAGTCAACACATTGTGTTGACATTTTCAAGATGAAGAAAACGCTCTTGGCCCTATTTTCAGTGTTGGTTAGTTATTTTTATAACCTGTGCCTGTGCTGCAATCTACTGGGTTTGCAGTAAAGCCACTCCAGCAGCCGGTCTCACTTTCGCGGCTTCTAGCAGCTCTTGCTCGGAGCGCTGCCGCCTCGATGGCGCTGGTCACCATTACAGTAATCAGACTACTTGACAGGTTTGTAATGGTGCTAATTGAAGAGATTAAAGCGTGAGCGACGAGCAGTCCCCTTCCCCCAGCAGATGGTTTTGATGAGCACCCACTGTGAACCTTAAGTGTTTCTGCTGGGATTACAACAACTGGGGAGCAGGGGAGGGGGGCTAGCACCGGGCCCCGCTGGCTTGGTAGGGGAGCCAGCAAACGGACAAAGCCGAATCAAACAGGCCGCTGTCGCCTCAAGCTCGCTAGTCCTCAGGCATTCCATATTTTTTGCCCAAAAGAGTGAGAAGTTTTAAGATTGTGCAAAATTTATGTGCATGCAAACGCAACTGGAACTCCCCCGTATTATACCACCACTGCTTATTTGAAAAGTTCACATTACTTTGTAATGCTAAAAGGTTTTTTATTTATAAGGTGATTAATTGGATGGTATTTGGTTGTATGCTTTTGCTTCTTATTAATCACCAAGGATCCAGCTTCTTTTTAGCCTGAAGAAAGACAAAACAAATGAAAGACTGCAAAAGAAAAGCTCAGCAGGGAACTCAGTGTTCCTCTCAAATGTTTCGTAGATGTTAAAAAGTTACTAACGAGAGGGGGATGTGATGGGTTTTTTTCTCTCCCCTTACAGTCATGGCCTAAAAAGTGCCTAAAAGGTCCTGTGTGAAAAAGCAACAAAACAGCAACACGGAGCTCTCCCAATCCCTGCTCTGCCCTCTTGCCTATTCACCCCCATACAGCCGCATATGGAGGCTACCGCAAGCCATCTTTTCTCTCTCTGTTGTCTTTTGTCTTTGCTGAAGACCAGCCGATGCTTTTCTGCTTGTGCATATCAATAGAGAGAGAGGGAGAGAGTCTCAGAGTGTCCTGTTGTTTGTCTTTGCCAAAGGCTCTCGCTTTGCCTTGTGGCTCCCAGGGAACGCACCCTTTCCCTGCCTCCACTGGGCCCTGGGCCCCACTCTCTCCCTCTGATTGGCATTCCCAAACCCTAAGTGCCGGCCCGAGCTAAGCCTCAGAGCAAATGTTTGCCAGGAAAGTGGTGGCTAGAATAGGGCCGGCCGATAGGGCTCCGCCGTCCGTGACCAGACGAGCTGTCCCAGGGATTTCTCTGCTACTGCTGTTTTTCTCTCCGCAGCTGGAGAGACGAGCAGAGAGGAAGAAAGGAAAGATGGAGAGTAAAAGAGTGTGAATGAAAGGCATCTGGTGCTGAAGAGCTTGTGACTGTTTAACGGCAACCTTTTCTTCTCTTTGATTTCTCTCCAGCCAGGGATTACCAGTACTTGGCATTTAGAGAGATTGGATCATTAATGTGTGTCTGTGTGCGGGTGCATGTCTGTGCCAGTGTTATGTTTGTGTTAATTGCCTGCGTGAGTGTAATGTACACCAGTTCAAAAACATTCCCATCTATTAAATGCTTAGTTCACAAACAGTATTGTAGTTTTCTTGTTTGTGATTTTAATTTTCACAGTAATTTTCACCTTCATATATGCCTTTTTGAAGGTTTTAGCTTTTATATATATATATATATATATAATTATAATATATACATACAGACTTGACAGATGTTACTTTTTTTTTTTTTTTAGGATGTGAGCAAGCTGTGCTGCCTTTATAAAATTAATCAAGTGCAGTTTTTGGACTGTCAGTAAGGGGGCAGCAAAAGACAGCATGCTCTCACACAAGTGTTTTGAGAAGAGCTTGTTGTCTTTCTTATAGCAACAGATTTTTAAGGACTAAATTGCTGAGAATTCTATAAATGTTTTCTGTTGGTGAATAAACTGCACTATGACTGTGCAGGACTGTTGCTGGGACTGTTCCCTCGTCTTGATGTTGTTTTAAAAATAAATTGAATATAAATATGTACATGTAGAACAAAAATCCCTGGAGTTACAGGCAGTGTTAAGAGGGAATGTCTTGGTGGCAGCTGAAATGTCTTTATCCAGGAGATCACACAGTATTTATTGGGATAATGTCAACCTTTTTGATGTTGTTTTTTTCTTTTTTTCTTTGTTTTCCTCCCAGCACAAGGCAGTTTCTCTTCCATTACTGAAGAGTCTATTGTGACATTTAAAATGAAATGTCATTGGAAGTGGAATTTAATCGGGCTGAGTCTTTTCTGTTCTGGTTTAATCAAGCTTCATTGTGCCCTACAAAGAAGTGGTTTATGACACAATATAAATGTCAGCAGCTCAGAATATCTCGCAACTCTCATTTTAATTCAGGAATCGGCAATAAACAAACAGTCCCGTGGATTTGTTTATTTCTCTTCATATATTCTCAGTTAGTTGGTATGTCTAATAGGGTGTTTTTACGAAGGCTCATGTCTGGTAAAAGAAATAATTGTTGTCTCATTAAACGCTAATACATGACACCATTGGGAAAATCTACAAGCATCAGTGGGTGAGCAGCTATCACTTATGATGAATTCAGTCTCACACGGGTGTTAGAGCTTCTTGCCCTTGCTGTTCCAACCCCTTTGATTATGTAGTATGCCATAAAGTCATCAATGTAGCCTTGCTTATTAAGTTTAATTTAGTACATTTTTGCTTGATTTCTGTCTCAGGAGTTTGACACAGCTGCATCCATATTGAACCCTGTCAAAATCCAACTTTTCTTTGGATCTTTATAGTGATAGGAAGCCCTGAGCTAGTGTTAGGTAGAGTTTGGCAATATTGACAGTGGACTAGTTCTCATAAAGAGGCCTAGGGACGTGAAGAGTAAAATGCCAGAGTCCCACAGAGGACCCATGTGCTTGGATGGATAAACGCTGCTGCCAGGACCTTCGCTTTGGCATTAGTTTCTTCTTTCTCCTGGGCTGCAGTGCCCCCTGACCCCGAACGCTTCATTACAGACGGACGTGGGTGTTTACGGCTGCCTGCCGGTCAGGCCTGGGCAGCCAAATCCCTGTAGCCCTCTGGTCAAACACAGATATTACACTCTGTAATAACACTGGCCAACCCGGCTGACCTCTGCTTACTTCATAAAGCATAGCGCACAGCCAAGTGTGTGGGCTGGTGGATGTTTGAGTGTGTGCAGTGGGGCAGTTTTTTGACTTGCTGCACTGAATATTAGAGTCCCCACCCCCCTTTTTGTGTGTATCTGACCAAAGCACTCTGGACCGTGCGTTTGGGCATGTACACTTTGCATAATGAAGAATGAAAAGCCGTTCCTGTTCTATTTTTCTGTGGGTCTCCGTGAAGCCGGTATTTTACCCTCGTTAGCACTAAGCTGGTTACAGCTTTTCCTACATTACAGTGTTGTGCTGCTAAAAACATATTTTTTGGGTTAATCTCGGGTATGTAAATGTTTATAGAGGGATCTGCTGTTTTCCTCTCGGCAGCAGCACCTCAGCTTCTGGTTCATATCCTTTGTTTTCCTAGCCTTCATGTGGCCATAGTTTCTGCCTCCATGGGCACAAGTCCTTGGTCTGGCTGAGGGTCCGTGTCCACTCGGTGTGCCTGCTGTGGGATTTGGCTGTGTGCGGGGAAGGCTTTTCAGCACAATGGCCAGTTTGCTCTGCTTCTGTATCTAGCGCCGCAGGGTAGCACATTCTGCAGGGGTAATGCGCTAGAATCCGTGCCCGTCCAGCTCAGAGCGACACCCACTTTGATCACAGTCACCCTCCGCTCATCAGCCTGGCATTGGGTTTTAAACCAACAGTGATGATGGGGTGAAGACCAGCACGAACTGTTTAAAAGCATGTTATTAAGTGCAGATACACGGCAGCTGAAAGGCCGAAGAGAAATACTGTCCATTGGGCTGTTGGCGTTGGGCATTAAGTGAGGTATCCACGGAATGTCTCCCTCTCCCAATCCCCTTCACTCCCCTTTTTTTTTTTTAAGCCATCCCTCTCTTTGTGATGCAGACACACACTTTTTGTGTGAATTTGGCCTCACTTGGGTAATAGAGAAACCAAGTCTCAAGTTTTTTGGTTAGCTATGTTAGTGAAGGATAAATAATTAGTAAATTAAGAAGTAACTCCAGAATCAATGGGGTTGTATTCACTGCTTTTTTTCCCATCTGATTTCAAAGGTGAAAAGGAACATCTCCGATTTGACGAACATCCCTGTGCGGCATCAGCAGTGGGATGGGTGGCCTGCCTCAGCCTCAGATGACTCAGTAAGTCATTTTCTTTTTTTATGATCAAACTTTGTGAAAATAGCTTTTGGAGTTACATACATTTTAATTTCTTTTTTGTATAAGAGGAAAACAGCCATGTATTGTCTGACAGAAATAAATGCATAGGATATATTTACTCTGGTATTTTTAGCTATTTGTTGGACTTTGGGCTTCTCCCCATTGCTGATGTTGAGACTAATTAAGATGTCACAGATCTGCTACCCTCTGTTGTCCTCTGGCTGTAGACATTTGAGCTCATGTAGTGGAGTGTCACTGACCTTTCCCACCCCAGGCACTGCTCCCTGCCTTTCACCTCTATGCAGTCACACTCATCAGAAGAGGCCCAAACACTGAACCTTGAGGAACTCTTAAACCTTCAATGCCCTTCTATGACAACCATGGGAACATTTTACTCAGTAATTATGCAAATTAGTTAAAATGTTCTCATTTGAAATTGTGGATGGGCACTATTTGTTTTAGTATGTTTTCAAAAGAAATGTCAGCCATGTTTTCCTAGTTAGTGTAAAAGTGTATATTTTAAACTGAAAGTATTTGAAAAACTGAACGTATTTCCCACTACAGCAGCTTTGTTTTGTTTCTTGAAGCCATGTATCTGAACACTGCAATATTATGTTCCTTTAAAGAGAGTTTTGACAGAGCCTTCTAATTTACTTTGTTTTGCTAGTGACCACCATGACAATGAATGCACTCTTTACATTTGTTTTTTCGTTTAGTGTGCATTACTTTGCATTACAGTTAACATTTGTATTGTTGACTGCTGAGTGGAGTGGCCGTCTCTTAGCAAAAGCACAACAGTAACAGCTTCATTCAGTCTGTAGCCTCTCACCAAAGACGCTGCACACTTCAACCTGGCTACTTAAGGGAATGAAGTGTGCTCACTTAAGACCTGAAGCCACAAGATTGGTTTGCATGAAGAGGCCTGCCACTCATGAATACTCTTTAGGCCAAATTAAAGCACTAATGCCTACCTTTTTTTGGAGAGTGGCTATGTGCTACGGGCTTGTGCTTGGCCACATAACTGGATCACTTTACTCAAGCTCAGTAGGAGGAAATATTAAAAACACTGGCCTCTAATAATGTCCCCGGCACTTATTGAAAGAGCTCGCCATGCATTAGAGTGAAAAGCCCCTGTATGGCAGACAGGCTGTTTTTATGCATATCTCATTAACCTCGTCTCATCTCCCAGGATTTGATCCAATGCACAGGACAGCCAGGGCTTAGAAATACAATTACTAGGAGTCCGAATCAATGGCTGCTGGGCCTTGCCTTCATTACCCCTTATTCTTACTCACGCTATCTCTCTCTTTATTCCCTCTCATATGGGAGATAAATGGAAAAACCTATCGGTAGTCAGTTTACATTTCAGTGGTTGAGTTTGCATTTGGTTTTGACAACTAGTGCTGGGAGAAAATTTAGGTATTTGTTCATTTATTCATCCACTCTTTCCAATAATCAGCCAAGTTAAAATGTCATAAATCATAAAACTTATGATTTATACACACTACATTTAATGGCTGTTCTTTTTTTTTTTCAGTATATTTAAATAGAAGGATTATAAAGTGTATTTGGGTGGATACTTTTTTTTTTCTACCACTGTTTTATTTTCAGATTGGGAAATTTTGAGCCCCATATTTGGGCATCTTGATTATTACGCTTTAAAACGGCTCAGTACATAATTCAGTAAGATGTAGAGAAATCCTCTTTCCCCTTTAAATATTTTATGAAGTTTGCTTTTTCCTTTTGAAATGACAGCAGATCGGTCATTTTGAATACATGACGCTGGAACAGCAGTACACACTTGCATGTTTTGGGAGTGCCCTTTCATTAGCCTTAGGACAAGTGTTGCAACTGTGACAGTTGGCCACAGAGCCTTGTGTTCTGACTTTTCCTGGCCTCACCCTGAGAATGATGAATTGTCACCACAGCTGTCTCTCTCATGCAGTTGTTGTTGTTGTTGTTGTTGTTTTTTTAATCTTATAATACTATTCTTATGTTACAGATTTGGAATTTGTTGAATCCTGCGATCTGCAGAAAATCTGCTATATTACTATTCATGTTTTTGTTGATTTTTGAAAAGGACATTTTCAAGCAATGAATATAGCATCACCACATTTCTAAAAAAATTCAATGTCCATTTTTAAGTTAATCGACTGATTTAATGCATTAGAAATTGTGGCATGTAAAAAAAATAATAAATTCTTGCATTACTTAAAGTGAGATATGCACCAACAGTGAAATTTGGAGAAATTAGGGAAATAGTTCATATGATAGTTTTACTTGACTTTTGATTTAAACCATGTGTTATAATCGACCTGTATACATTGCTCTTTCTATCTTCCATCTGCGGACTTGCGCACATACACACACACACACGCACACAAGTGCACATACACTCACCCACACACCCCAGTTTTTCTTTAATCACTGATTACTTGTGACTGACAGCCTTATGAAACACCTGTGGGAATGATTGACAGCCCTTGAAACGTCCTTATTAGAGTCCTTTCCCCCATAATTGCTGACATTTATCCAGTGTTTCATGGTGTTTGCTAATGTATTACTGCGGCTGCTCTCTGAGGAGCTGCGTGCCCTGCGCCTCTTATGGGCTCTTCACCTCATGGACTTGAGGAGGTGGTTTATTGGGCCTGCTGGTTGCCGTAGTGACAGGGCTCAATGCTAAGCTGCCGAAGTACTTGGTGAGATTGCTGTCTGCGAGGAGATACGCACACCTCCTCACGATGCCAAACCACGACCCTCTGCTTTCGACTCTCTCGCTGGCCCCTGTAGACTGACTTTAAGCATGCTTTACATGTCCTGCCCAATGGGTTGGTGCTTCAGGGCAGGCTTGGAGGTAGAGTTTAAAGAGCTAGCACAGCTGCTTTGCTTTTCCCTCCATTATTAGCTCCGTGTTCAGTTGATTTGCACTCCGGAAGCCAAATTAGTATTGATTACTAGTTTCAGACGTGGCTTGCACATGTATGGCATGTGCTTATATGGCAAAATCAGTTTAATTTACATAGAATTGCTTAATATGGGTGAAAATTTGTCATTTGGACTCTAAGAATTAAAGTAATTAACTTGTAATCATGCCAAATTATAAAGAAAGAATCCCATTCATGGCTTAGTGTAGGTTGACATCCCTTCAGCTGAATCAAAGACTTGACACTTCAGCTACCTGGAACCTGAAATGCTTCAACAGGTGTCTAGGGTGGGGCTTTGTCTGTTCTTTCTTTTCTTCTGTCTGTCTTTCTTCTCAGTAAACACCCCCCACCCACCTCCAACCCCCCGAAAGAGCGCACAGGTGAGGTGTTGGGAGCAGACACTGCAGCTGGCCATAGCAATTATCTCACCCTCATTGGTAGTGAAGAATGGAAAAGTAAAAGAAAAAAGTTAATTATTTAGTGTGCATGGTTTGTTTACAGAGAGAGAGAGAAAGATCATCTTCTGCATGTCTCCCCCTTGCAAGGGCCTTTGATGCAAGTGCTAATTAAGAGAATCCAAAAGGAGGAGAGTCAGTTCATTGTGCACTGCAGGCGGGGGTTTGCGAATGGGGTGTATATAGGGGACGGGTTGGGGGTAAGGTTTGACCTCTCCCCTGTAGCCCACGGCTCTTAAGCACACAACTAGCCGGCAGTACTTGTCCCACAGCATTGCAAGATGAAGAAAGGGGCATGAAGTGTGGAACGGGGCTCTACTTCATATGCTCTGTCTTTGCTATCTTTAGCTCCTTCTGCCTCTTATCCAGATCCCTATTGTGTGGTGAAGTGATGAAACTTGATTTAAACTCTTATGAGGGCAGGAGGGAAATCCTGCTGTTGAGAAACCTGAGTCATTATTCTCTTGTTTGATTAAGAAAAGAGGGGAATGATCGAGTCTGGCAGCCATTTGCAGCTCGGCAGCGCTCTCAGTCAAAAAGAAGGCATAAGGCAAGATTACACAATTACACCGCTTTCTCCTTACTCCAAACGAACTTGATAAAGGAAACGGGATACGGTCACTGGCTGAGAAACAGTAGTTAGAGTCTGTATGTTGTCCTTTTTTATATGTAATATTGTGCTATACAATGACTGTGCAATACATGTCGTTTGAATTACTTAAAAGCTTTACATGCTATGACACAAGTGCATGCAGTTTGAACCATGCTTACCTTGTGGGTCTGAACCTCCAGTGAAAAACTAAAAAAAAAGAACTGTTTAGACAGCAAACATGTCTTGACAAATGGGATGAGCGGACCAAATAGTGTTAAAATATTGACCATAGAGTTAAAACGCTGACAATATACTCAAGTCCCATTGAAAAGTCAACTTAAAATAAGTCTCCAGTCCTAACTAAGTCCTCCAGTCCTAAATAAGTCTTAACTAACAAAAATTCCTTGCTCCATACCCTGTCTAATAAGGTTTTTACTCATGTGTTGTCCCTTCTTATTGCAAGTCCTGCTAAATCAGTTTTTAGTGTTACATTTTTCGAGTTTTCTTTTTGAATCTTCAGGATGGACCCTGTTAAAGGCAAGCCTACTCAGTGAAACCCCTGAAGAAAAGATCTTGGGTGTTTGCACAATAAGGCAATCCTGCTAAGTGTTTTCTGCCCAGGTGTTCCAGTTCACTTTCATTGCCCAGACCATGCAGGGCCTCTTAGTACAGTAAATTTGTTTTAGTTAGTCCTGAAAGACAAGAAACACTATCTGTCATCTCCCACTGTGTGGGCTAGGGGACATTCTGTAAGGACTATTCATGTCTCAGTGACATTTCTTTTCTCTGCAGTGCTTTAATCAGTTATTGCTGGTCTGTGATTTTTGTCTATGCAGGTGAATAGTAAAACATGGTTCTTTGTCTTATCACTAAGGCTCATTTCGAATCGTTATGTCTGGTCCTAGACTCATCCGTCTTTCTATATGTTAATCTCCCTTGCTGTTGCTGAAATTACCTCTTGATTCACAGTACCCAGCTGGTTTAAGGGCTGGACAATAAGTGCAGATTACGACCACATGCTGTGTGTTGTACAGCCCTTTCTTTCATTTACACCAGCAAATCTGATCTTCACCTAGGACAATCATTGAGCCTGCAAAACAGTTTTTCGTGTATTCAAAAATGAATCCATGATAAAGGAACAGTTTTACCATTTTTTTTGGACATGAGGACGGTGTTTGTCTCTAGTATGGGCCAGTGTTTGTTTGACAGCCAAGAAGCAGAGGGAGCTTCATCATAACGACTGCAAGGGTAGAGCTGTGCTCAGCATCAATGTAATATGCCCTGCTCCATTATTACGAAATGCATACAGATTTAAGAAAGCTGATGCAAGGCCAGAGAGCAGGCGAACAATGATGACAGCGGCAGGTGAGTGTGGGTTAAGCCGATAAATGACAGGTAAGTGTTGATAAATCTGATGCGAGCAGAGAGAATGGTGTGTTCTGTTCTGTGGTGTTGTGAAGGTGTGAGGGACAAGCAGGCCTTAATGAGTCCCTGTAGTGCACAGGCCTGCTGACATTTCCACTGCAGATGGGGAGTTAATGAGACATCCAGACCTACATACCCCCCAGCCCACCATGATGCAGGCAAACTAGCTGACAGAGATGGTATTTAAATAAACTGAGATATCATTCCAGTTTAGCTCCGTCATGGGGGCAACTGATTGTGTAAATGTTGATTAGTCTCATGAACATTTTGTGTGCAAAAAGCTTGTCTAAAATGGGAATGTTGTTTGTGCTTTCTGCTAATCTCTTACACTCTTAAAAACATCAATTAAATTTTTAGAACTCCCTAATGATTCACAACAGGAGGTGCTTGAGGAGGCAATTATCAAACTGACAGAAGACACCACACTCCTACATCAGAACTACCAGCTTCTTTATTTCATTAGACTCCTTAATGGTCACTGTGTAGAACAACTCATTATAGATCAGGTCCGCCTTTATGTATTGGTAAAAATGAATATCAAGTTACAAGTTAAGTATATGCGTCAAAGGAAAAAGGTAAATTTCCTTTGTAGAAACTCAAGTCCTCTGATCTCATCAACTCTCATCAACATAACAGCATATCTTTCACATTATTTTCGTAGTAGGAACCAAGTGATTCATAACAGTCACTGACTGATAAGCCTGAAGTTTACCATCTGAATAATAAGCCGAGAGGGCGTTAGCCTTAGGCTCTGTTATGGTGTTGATTGGATGACCCAGGTCACCAGCTGACAAGCTACCTATTAACCACAACGTTGATTACTCTTCCATGTTGTTTCTGCCACCAAGGGTTAGGCTTGTACTTGTGATTGGTTATGTTTGTTTCTTGGTGTTGCTGTGTAGCTAATAACTGTGATGACGTTGTTTGTGTGTAGATGACACTGGCCTCCTCTGGGATTAGCTACCCATGCCATCATCTGAGTGTATGCAGGAGGTCTTCCCCAGCCACTACTCTGGAGCCAACAGAGGAGGTACAGTTTTGTAACCGTCAGCAACAAATACACTCACACACACATTTTCACATACACACAGCAATGCCTCTGCTGGTTTTATGCCAAATTAATGGGTGAAACACAGTTGTAAGCCTACTGTGTATTGTGTATGCAAGGCCCCTTGGTGATCGATGGATGAAAAGACAAACAGAACTTATGTTTGCAATTTTGAAATCGTTGTTGAAGACTTTGGTAGTACTATTTCCAATATTGTAAAGCCGCTCTAGCTACACATTTATAGTTTGTTTCCAGTGTTTTAGATAATTAAGTCGGACACAAGACCTAATTGTTAATAAAAATGATGAAATGAGAGATGTGTTTAAATTGTAGAACGGAGCTAAAGTCAGTTCTATAATAATGAAGTAAGCCGTTGAAAAAGATCATAGTTCCTATTTTCGTAAGTATTAATCAGTGAAGATAACTTGATCATGACAGTATATTATTTAACACTTTTTATCTTAAAGCCAAAGTTGTGAAATACTGAATATAACAGGACTGGGATCTCAACAGAAAATATCTTTCTGCCAATAAAAACACAAGTAAGCGTGAGAATAAATGTCAAATGAGGAAGCAGTGAAAAGATTTGTTTAATTTGTAAAAAAAAAAAAAAGTTGTAATTTTTGGAAGCTGGTTAGAAGAACATGTGCAGCGCCAGATTTTCTTGATTTCCAAAAAGGAAATATATCATTGCACAGAATTATAGATGCTCATTAGAACAATGTCATTTTAAAAAGTTAAAAAATGTACATTTCAAATTGATTTTAAAATCACTGGGAAACAGTTTTTAAAAGTTAGACAAAGAGGACAGTGTGAAATTTGGCTAATGGAGGCCAACAAATTTTAAACCCCATAAACCCCACCAACTCCCTAAACCAGACCTAATCTTCCTTCTCCAACATCCAGAGACACATAATTAGTTTCACAATACACTTTTTATTCATCTTTTATTCTTCACTGCATTCTGTAGCATTAAAAAGAACGTTCCTCAGGTACTTCTACAGAATTTTGAAACAATGCCTATTCTTTTACATCAGCAAGTGTCAGTTTACTGAAGTGATTTGCAATAATGTGAATAAGTGTTATAAAAGAAACTGATAGCTTAAATTTCTCTTAATCTTATCTGCTTACAGTTGCATTAAAGACAATATTCTTACTAGATGTCAGTTTTTTTTTTAATATACAATTTTTAATGTGGGAAATTGGTGTCAGCGTTCAGCAAACACTGCCAGCAGATCCTGTTCCTGTTCTCTTAAATGACTCATTTTTAGTATCTTACATATTATTTGCATGCTATTTGTACTGAATTGGATGTATTTTTCTAAGTAAGTCAGCCATAAAAACGTTTGAGGTAACGCCCAAAGCAGCTGTGTGCTTAACTGGCACATTTTTGGTCCTGTTTTTCAGGGTCTCTTTGTGTTCATTACCAGCTGTGTATTCCAGGAAAAAATTATTAGAAATCCTAAATTTATCAGCAGCAAGGGGCCTCTTATAATCTATTGGGCCTGAACACAATTTGTCTATTTTAAGTGAATACTGGACTTCATTGCCTATATTTGGAGCATAAGCATTTTCTACATGTATGGGCAAAGTACCACGCCATGTTGTCACAATTGAGATGTTCTCTTTCCACACTGTAAATCCCATGAGTTTGTCCCATTTGGGGATTTTTTAAATCCTATTTGCTGGACAAGGAACTACATTCATAACTGAGATATATATCATTTGTATTTGGTGTGTGTGTGTGTGTGTGTGTGTGTGTGTGTGTGTGTGTGTGTGTGTGTGTGTGTGTGTGTGTGTGTATGTGTGTGTATATATATATATATATATATATATATATATATATATATATATATATATATATATATATATATATATATATATATATATAATATAATATAAAAATAAAAATTCATACCATGGACTGTAAAAGGTATGAAAGTGCTCCAGAAACCCAATTGACCTGCGTCTTTGTTTCTGTTTAGTAAACTTACCCTTTATACCTGTAAACACATGGTGTAAAATGGATAAGGGTATTGTTAAAAGCACACACAACATGTGAGATCTGAGAATTGAAAAATAATTTCTTTTTTTTTTTTGGCAGAGCACAGATGTCCACATGGTCAGCGACAGTGAAGGTGATGACTTTGAAGATGCATCTGAATTTGGAGTCGACGAGTCTGAAATCTTTGGCATGGGAAGCTCTAGCTGTCGAAAGTCACCAATGAGTTAGTCATAATACTTCGCTGTCAATACTAATTAACTTCAGTGGTGTTGGCTCGTCCACACTAATTTGCTGGTGTCCTTTTGCTCCCCCTCAGTGCCAGAGAACAGTGAAAATGAGGGTGACGCTTTACTGCACTTTACTGCCGAGTTCTCATCAAGGTGAGCAGAATTGAACTTTTAGGCTAACTTTTCAGGTTACTTTCAGGGTCGTGTTGTTTTTTAATACTTGACTGTTCATGTGTCCTGAAGCCATTGTTGTATTGTAAGCCAATACCGGACAACCACTAGCTTAACTGTACAGACTTCTAAATGTAAATGTAAATTTCAAACACATGAATATCCAAAATGTATTTCTTTTGTGACCATGTTAATCTGTAGATTTCACATGTGTGCAACCATATTTGTGGAAAGTACATTTAATTCTGAAGTTGTTTCAATTGTGATTTTTAAATGGTCTTTGAAGTTAAATCATACAGAAATGATACTTGACTGATATGTGAATTGTGAATGTAAAGGCCCTTCAGTTCATGCAAATGTTTACTGTGCCATCTGATGTGATCAGGTCATTCATTTTTCCTGCTTCCATCACATCAGCTTCAAGAACTGACTGGTCACTTATTGCTTAATGTATCCTGCTGTCTGACAGGTACCACTGTAACCGGATGATCAGTGTTATTCACAGCACCTGTCAGTGGGTTTAATGTTTTGGCTGATTGGTGTATTTCTAGTCAAACTACAAGTTGAATAAATACAGATATTAAGAATTTTAACTCTTAACAAATTTCAGACATTCTCTCTGTGAAAAAATGCCGTGTTAGCGTTGCCCCAATCCAAACAGTTGTTTATTTGCAGTTTGATTGAACTGATTCAAGCCATGCAAAATGGAGATGACATAAAGCCGTACTCTGAATCTCTGTATTAGTAAAAGTACTTTAACATTTCTTCACAATTTTAGTCCTTTCATTTGTGAAAGAACTGGATCTTTATAGTTGGAAGTAACTGGAAACCTAAAAAGCCAGTCATATTAGTTTTAAACCATCACTAATGACTGATGACTAATTTTATGTTAAGTAAACTTTTATAATTTTTTGCATGTGTGTGTCAGATATGGAGATTGCCATCCTGTCTTCTTTATTGGTTCCTTGGAGGCAGCATCTCAAGAGGCCTTTTATGGCAAAGCCAGAGATGTGAGTACTGCACTTTCTTCTGTTGCTTCAGCATGCATCCAGCAAATATAGGAAAAATTAAACAAATTTAACATACTGTTTATCTTGAAGAAGTTGGCACAGACTTCATAATGTTTTCATAAAGCAATGAAGGAAAGGACTTAGGATTCTGATCTGGTTTGTGTTGGTCGAGAAGTTTTGATGATGTGTTTTACAGAAATTACTTATAAGGGTCAGAGTGTTAGCCTTACAGTTTCTATTCTAAACTGTTTATTGACCTACTGTTCCTTAAAATTCTGCAAATAGAAAAATAATAATATTGTCTAATGACTGAAAGGAGTAGTTGAACATGAATGCACTAGCTACTGATATTGAACTGTAGTCACCCATTAACATCTCGATGGCTCCTAGTAATGTGGTATAAAGAATACCTGTTAAGTGTAGAAAATATTTTGTGATGTTTGTCAAAAGAGACAGACTCCAGTCCACAAACTTTGGTTAGAAAAAAAAAATTTAAAGCAAGCTGTGCTTAAACTTGCAGTCTTTTTAAATCCTCATGCTTCAGTTTAACCTTCTGAGGTATATAAACATCTCTGACATTTTGATTGACAATGACTCCCTCTCGTCGCTATAATTCCCCATTAAAAGTTGCCTGTTTCCCTTTTGAACAGCTGAAGCTTTATTTATAGCGGCTCAGCTCTGCTTCTCCCGCCGCGGCCTCTGAAGGAGGCTTGTATCAACTGACAGCTTGTGTGGATTACAGTTTTATTAGACAGGGAGGAAGCAGCAAGATGTTAGGGGGGTTTCGGAGCACAAGGGGGAGGCTCGACTGGCGCTTCGCCCGATACCCAGCTGATCTCTTCTCCTCGTTCAAGCATGCTCAATATGGCTGCCGCTCTCCATGAGGAAACTGTACACAGTGTCACTGAAAATAAACCCAGCAGGGAAAAACGTGCACTGACCCTCCATGTCTTTCCGTGAACTTCCGTTTATATTTTCCCATGCTCTAAGATTAGCTAACTTCTCTGTGTTAGCTTGGTGCATGATGGGTGTGAAATATTTAAAAGTGAATAATCTTTGATTAAATATGCACCTAAAATCCATAAATTAATGCATTTTTAGAATTATATGGGGGAGAAAAAAAAAAAAATTAAATGAAAGAATGTCCTATTTGTGCATGCTGAGGTCTGTGTTTATTCACAACATACACTGTGTGCACAATATTAGGCAAGTGAGTATTTTGACCAAATCTTAATTTTTATGCATATATTCCAACTCCATGCTGCATAAACTTGAATGCTAATTGGATTTAAGCAAATCATATGATGTGTATTTGTGTAATGAGGGAGGGTGTGGCCTAAGAAGATCAACATCCTATATCAGGTTGTGCAGTATTATTAGGCAGCTTCTTTTCCTCAGGCAGAATGCACCAAAAAGAGAACTGACTCTAAAAAGTCAAAAAAATGTTGTTTCATATAGTCAAAAGTGTCAAAATGTGCAGAGAGGGGAAAATAAGAGATGCAAATTAACCACCAAAGATTTGAGAAGAATCAAACGTGAAGCTACCAGGATGCCATGATCCTCCAGTGCTGTCATATTCCAGAACTGAACACAGAGCTGCGCTCAGATGCCAGCAAGGTGAAGGTGGGTTACTGGTATGGGCTGGTATTATTAAAGACGAGCTGGTTGGACCTTTTCGGGTTGAAGACGGCCTCAAAATCAACACCTAAACCTACTGGCAGTTTTTAGTAGACAGTTTGATCAAGCAGTGGTTCAGGAAAAAGTCTTCAAGAAGACTTGAAGTTTATGCAGGACGATGCTTCATCACATGCATGGAGGTTCTTCACTGCATGACTCACCAGTACAGGCCTTAAAGATGAAAGAATAATGACACACCCCTTTCCTCACCTGACCTAAACCCTGTTGAGAACTTGTGGACCAACAGTCCACCTCTCTGAACAGTGTCTGGAAGGCTGTGGTTGCTGCTGCACAAAAAGTTGATTGTGAACAGATCAAGAAACTGACAGACTCCAGGAATGGAAGGATTATGACTGTTATTGAAAGGAGGGTGGCTATATCAGTCTGTTTTTTTTTTTTGTTTTTTTTTTTAATGTCAGAAATGTTTATTTGTACATTTTGAGTTGTTTGATTATTATTTTCATTTTAACAGATGCAAATGGGCAGAATTTTTGTTTTTCATTTAGCTGTGTAATAATTCTTCACACTAATAGTTGCCTAATAATTGTGCACACATGTATACAAATGCACTCGCAATAAATTGTGAGAGTATTCTGTGTGTGGCTCCTTGAAAGTGCTGTTTGATCTTTTTCCATACTCTCCTTGTGCAACGCATCTCTCACGGCTGATCACTGTTGACACTTCAGTACTTTTGTTCAGCGAAAACAGTGCTGACCAGCCAGCTATAGGCACTGATGCAGTACATTGCACAAATTCCCAGTTTGATACTCACTAATGGTCTGAAAGCTTTCAGTGGCTGACAGTTGATTTGGTGTGTCTGATCTCTAAAGCTAAATAAGAGGTTTAATGAGAGTCACTGAAGTACACCCTGGACTTGTTAGTACTAATATTTCAACTCTGGAATACGTTCAGATATGGTGTTTTACGCAAACGGCCAAAGGGCCGTTATGTAATTTTTTTTGTCTTTTTGCTTCTCCGCTAACTCATCAGTTTTTCATCTGTGAATGTTTCATTCTCATTCCTCTGTCCTTTTCTCCCAAAAAGTAATATATCTCACCCAGAACCTCCTCCATAAAAGACCGTGTTCAAAGTCATAGTTTATGTCATCTCAGTCGATTGCTCATTAAATGGATATTATGGGTGTGTGTGTGTCCTTGCTCTGATCTCAAAGGCCTGCAAGGCTAATCACTAAGTAAAACACTACATTTGATGAAGTGTTTCTGGAGAGGCCGAGATGTTCCCAATCCGCCCTTAATGAAAACGCTGAGGACCCTTGAGCTGAGCCATGGGGATCAGTGGTAAGACTCTGCTGTCAGGCCACCCATCAGCAGTCAGGCCAGTGCTCAAATCCTTTTAACGTCCAGCTAATCACAGTAACCCCACTCTCGCTCACACACAAAGACGCACATCAAAATTCATTGCTCTTCCAGCGAATCCGTTATGCATGAGCTGGGAGACGATTCCGCTGTAGCCGTAGAAGTCAAACGAAGAAGAATGAGATTCCTCCAGAAGTGTTTTCTCACTTGTTTGACAGAGGCACTGAGTGGAATATTTTCTTTGTCACTCTTTATTGTTGCATGTTTCTGTGGTACCAAGTTACTTTTCCCCTCATGCTGTTCCAACACCACACACAAATTACTAAACCAGTGTCAATCTTTTGATCGTCCCTGTATTTTCTCTTGCAATGCCATCTGTTAAAGCAATTGATCAGAATGCATATACTCTCAGGTGGGGGGGGGTCACGAGAGAGCAGTAATATGAACTCTTCATTTCCCACTGTTTGCTTTTCTCCAGGCTGCAGGGGCGATCACTTTCGCTCTCCCTCTTTCTGCTCCATGTTGACTGTAATTAAAAACGTCCTACAATTCAAACATCTATTCAGTGTGCCACACAGAGACAGATGCCTGTCAAAGGAAACATATGGATTTCTGTGAGTGTGTGCGCACAAAAGAGAAAACAAGGCCTTCTTTGTTGGTTGTTTTGCAGTTCTCTTCATTGTAGTATTGTGCTATGGTGGGTTTTAGAATTCTGATTGAAGTTTTTTAATTAGTGTTGATAAATGCAAAAATGAACCCCTATGTCATTTAGTGCACACTCAACAGTTGTTTTGCAGTTCATCTCAGGGTGGTTTGTTGCTAGAAAGGAGTGCTGTCAGTTTGAGCTGTATTATGACATTTATGTCGCAAATAATTATCTGCATTTGAGATGCATTGCGGCCCACAGCAAATAATATTTTTTAGGACTTTAATCCTCAGACAAGCCTTGCTGGTGGCAGTTTCACAGCACCCACTCTTAAGGGACATGAGAAGTAAATGCTATCAGACAGGTTGTGTGAAAACCAGCACTCTCTTGCTCACAGGACAGATCAGCTTTCTCCGGTCCGTTCCTCTCCACCCTTTTTCCTCCCCTTCTTCCCTTCTTTATCCTCCTCGACCCTGCTCTGTCCTGAGCAGGTGGAGAGAAACTGGGATCTGGACGATAGCTTTTGGGTCAGTTTCTAGCCCTGAACAGACCCAGTAATTTGGATAGAGCCCTGATTTCTGCAGGCTAAGAAAATACCCACAAAAGATGAGCTGGGAGAGCGTGGGACAACAATGTGATGAAAGTAACGAGGAGGGGCCCGTCCTAATAGTGGGGCGTGAAACGAAGGGAACGGGCTAAAGACTGTTATTAGCGAGAATACTTTCTCTCGTTCTTCTGAGGAAATCTAAGAAGCCTCAATAGGTCAAAACGTCTTTAAAGCTTGAGGTGAACGCATTCTCTCACACTCCATACTTCTTACTTTGTGGCTTTGGAGCAAGATGTTATAAGGGGACAGTTTGCAAGTGTGGTAGAGGGGTGTGAGTGATGTCACACCCAGCTTTTTTTTTTTTTTTTTTTTTTTTTCTTTCTTCTTCTTTCATTTACCTTGAAAAAAACTTGCAAAAAAACTTTTCCCTTCATCCGAACTGAATTTGCTTGTCTGCCCAGCATGAGTGTTTAATCTTTTCAGAGTGTTGAATTGAAGAAGTGAAAGAGGCCCTAGTTCTCTCCCGCTAGGAGCCGTGCTGCTTATTCTAAAGCTCTAATCGCTGTGCAAACACAGCAGCACTTCTCTAGCCCTTGCTCCATATACATCACTGTATAGCCCAAACTTTCTCTCCTCTCCTCTCCTCACACTCTCACCTCTCTCCTTCATCTCCTGGCCAGTCCTGCTTTCTGCGCTGTGCTGCACTGAAATCTCTCTGCAGCGCCTGTGAGAAAAAACGTCAGAGGGTCAGTGAGAGAAAACCAGCCTGAGAGTTGGTTTGTAATTTGGCTGGTCTCGTCCTGGGAAACCTTTCGTGTTTGTGGCGGTGTTTGTTTTTTAATTAGTTGTTCCACCTCACGAACAACTAGCCGCTCTTGCATGACGGTGTAAACATCTGCCGATCCTGCCGTCCGTCAATATTATTCGCGTCACTCGGTGCTAACCTGCGCAGCAGAGGCAGGGCATTGGCATTTGATGCAAAACAAATAAAGTGATTTGTTCGCTTTTTGTTTTGTCGCCGGCTGCCTCAAAGAAAGTTTTATTTACCCCGCGTTGATTTGATTTGGTTTGAGTATTAGCTTTGCTCTGGGTTTGGCCTCTGCATGGTGCTCCGCAGGTGCTTGGAGTTTGGTGCATCAGTGCTTAGGTGGACCATTTCATGTAGTGTTGTTTAAACCCTGCCGCGCAATAAGAGAGAAGCGCAGAGCCAGGCTTAGAGAAAGCTCTGTCATCTTAGGCCCGTTGAGATGTTGGATGTCGCTGTTTGGAAGAGCTTGTTGAAATTAAACTTCTTCCCCTTGTCGACCTGTTCTAAATTGAATGGAATGAATTTATGGTGTTTTGTTTTTTCTCTTTTCATCAGAGAAAGCTACTGGCCATCTACCTCCATAACGACGATAGTGTTCTCAGCAACGTATTCTGCTCCCAGATGATGTGCGCGGAGTCCATAGTCTCATATCTCAGCCAGAACTTCATCACATGGGCCTGGGATGTCACTAAGGAAGCTAACAAAGCCAGGTAAAACACGCACAAGCACACACACATCCTTGCTCTCGGACTCTCACACGGAGGCACTGACCCGATTGAAAATGGAGAGATCGGAAGCATTTTCACACCCAAAATGGATGATCTCTTAATGAGAGATTCCATCCCTCCCCCATCTTCTCTTCTCTCTCCCTCCTTATTGGGCCCTTTGACAAAAGAAGTTGTGTTTGCTCTCTGAGGCCCCAACAGGGCAATCTGCACTAATCTGCCCCAATAAAGGGTCAGTTAGACTCCTAGTTCTCATTCAGTCCACTGCTGAGAATGTCTTCATTCCAGCAAGGGTGGAGGAGGGTGACTAGCTTTGGGATCCTGTGATTTTCGTCAGTTTAGTTTTGCCACAAATTTCAAGCCTGTAGTGGATATAAAGAATTCCATAAGGAGGAGTTATGAAATCACAAAGTGTGATTTATATGTTTGAATGGAGCCTATTTTTGGTAGTGTTTTTAGTTTTTTGTTTTTTTGGGGGTTTTTTTTTCTTTTCTTTTTTTTTTCTTTTATATCCTCTACTATGAGTCACTCTAATGTTAAGAACCATGAAGAAAAGAAAAGGAAGGTGGAGAGTAAAAGAAAGAGGTGAAGGGAGGGAAGGCCTGGTCAGGCGGCAGATGGAGTCTTGATTGGGCCCAGCAGGCTTTGCTGCGGGGCAGGCCTGTGCTTTTCCTTCCACTAGGCTTCACCCCAAAGGCCTCCTCCCAGAGCAGGCCACTTGCGAAAGGCAGTGAGTGACCCTGCTCCTGCAGGAGCTCCTTCAGCTGGGGCCCTGCCTCCATTCCTCCAGCTCTCCCCTAGTGCTTTTTGCCCCAGCTGGGCCTTTCTACCACAGATTAAAGGCGGACAACATCTGGGGCTATTAACAATGCCAGCAACGAAACCCACTCACACACGCCTGTGTGTTTTTGTATGCATACACAAAGTCATGTCGTAACACACACACACACACACTTCCTCACACATTCTCACGCTCCTGTGCAGAGTCTGATGATTGGCAGCGCACACAGTGGTTGGTGATTTTTTTTGCGTGTTTGAGAGAAAGAAGTAGACTGATTAAGTCTCGGTTCTCCTTTTTTGTAAGGATGACTGCTGTGCTGCTCTGTCTGCCTCTTTTAACCAGAGATTAATTATGCATAAATTCAAATCTACTCCGTGCATACTAGTGTAATTATCACCCTTGAGACAGGCGACTTTTTTATTCTGATATCTTAAGCTGTTTTTATTTTTGTATCATGTATTTTTTTTTGAGCAATGATTTGTTTTTGGTTTGTTTGTAAGCAGTTTCTAATGTAGATTGCTCTTGGCATCACATTACCGCTTTAGAAGGTTCTCTGTACGTGGCGCCAACTAAATACAGGTTTTTGAGTTGATGCTTCTTTCAGTTTTGATTTCACCTCAAAGTGTTATGACCGTTTCTTTTTGAAAAAAAGTCTGTATGTAAATGCTATTTATCATGAAAGTACCTGTTCAAAAATATAAATGCACCAGATCAGCCTGGAATGAAATGTAGGCATAGAATCTTTTCAGGCATTTGTCGAAGCCTGAATTACTCCAGATCTGAAAGAACACCTTGTTCCATGATTGTAATAGTAAATAGCAAAACTTTTTTTGATTCCATCAATCCAGTTAAATTTGGTGTCTGAAACATACTTTTTTTCCATTTTGCATCGGACCTAATGGGCTGAGTTTTTCAAACTAGCTCCAATGTATTTCTGTAGCAGTAACTTTACGTGCATGACCGTTCTAGATTTTAAGACCAAGTCAGAAAGCTAGTGAAACACTTCTAATTATGATTAGCCTTATTACTCATTTGGGACACGCCCCAAAGTTATGAGGCGAACTGACAGTGTGGGAAACGTCTCCTAAATGCTAAAGTTGTATGAAGTGATTGAGGGATATGAAAGTGAGATATGTGAAATGTCACTTCCATTATCAAACTGTTCATGATGACATGCTTTAAAAGGCCAGGTGTTGCCAGTGCAGTGAAAAGAACTTCCCTCAGGAGCTCAGAAAACTCTTTAACATTCTCACAGATTCCTTCCGCATCACTAATGTGACAGTCAACTGCCATCTGTGGATGGGAACTCTGCAGATACTGCAAGTGTATTTGGCTTGGTTTAAATGGCAGCTGAGTATGTAGAACCTGAATATGATTCAGGAACAATGTGTTCTATATTTTATTGTTTATTTTGTTATTGTGCATTTTATCTTTTGTTATTATGGGGTACGGCCCTGCACAGTAATACACAGTGCCCACTGTGTACTGATGAAATATTGCAGTTCTTTTTTTTAAATGAATTTGGTCTGTTTGTGGAAGCAATTTCAGAGTAATGTGTAGGAAGCTTTTGCATTTGGCTTTCTGGACTTTTTCTATTTCTGTGAAATACTCAATTTCATTCCACTCTCAAGTCATTCCTATAATAAACTGCTTTTCTCTCACTCTCTCTCTCTATCTCTCTCTCCCTTTCTCTCCCTCTCTCTGTCTCTCATCTCTCATTCCTGCTCTCTCCGACCCCTCGTCCGTTCCGTCACCCTATTTTACCCGCATGTTATTAAGGCGGCACTTATTAAAGGAAGAGGAGAGAATCTAATCTATATTTGCATTCAGTCTATAGCAATTCATTAATATTATGACATTTACTGTGAGCTCTGCAAGCCTGCGTGCTACCCTTTTCCTTCACTGAAATGTTAATTTAAAGTTCTGTCTTTGTAATGGAATAAGAAATCCTCCCTGGCCTATCAAATTCAGAAGGCTGGAGCAGAATACTAATTCAGCTCCGTGGCATATTTAGGGAGAGTTAGAGAGAGATGTGTCACTCAGAAATTTTAAATATGCTGTCAGTGATGGAAACAAAGTCTTTTCTGTTTTAACGTTCTTATATTATATCAGGCCTTCTCATTATGCTGGAATTTCATGATTAATAAACTACCAGAAATGGTATTATACATTTATTTATTCCATTATGAGCAAAAACCGTTACAAGCTTTTGTTCTCATAGGGACATGTGTGTACAAATCAAATTTTAGTGCACATTTTCTGTACATTTACTCCTGTTAAAATATTGAGGAAAAAATATTATTTCAGTTTTAATGCTGCTTTGTCTGAAACATTGTAAGTTTATCTATTTATAAGCGATCTTGGCCAGCCTGTCCAGATTTCCATCAGTACTCTTGAAGTATAATCGCTTTCCTCTTCCTTCCTCCAGACTACTCACGATGTGTACAAGGCACTTTGGAAGCGTTGTTGCACAGACCATACGGACATACAAAACAGACCAGTTCCCCCTGCTACTGATCGTCATGGGCAAACGGACTTCAAATGAAGTTTTAAATGTTATTCAAGGTAACCGAACCATGGAAAATTCAGAAATGTTTCTGTTTTCGCCTTTACTTAGATTTACTATTTAAAAGGTGCCCAGTGCAGGGAATTATTAAGGGTTCTAGATAATATCATGATTAGTTTATTACAGAATGGTTCTCCTGTAATTTACGTTAAATTTCCTATATTTTATAAACCTGTATGGGTGTGTGTTTGTACAAGGTAACACAACAGTGGACGAGCTGATGATGAGACTGATGGGAGCGATGGAGATCTTCACAGCTCAGCAGCAGGAGGATATCCGAGATGAGGTGAGAGGCAGCACAAGCTTGTGGAATTGACCCATTTGTCCTTTTCTAAAAGGCCAGAATGCAGATTTTTCCATAAGGAGAACTTTTGGTCAGAGGTTCAAGAACGGCAAAAGCAAAGCTTTAGGGGCAAGTTATGACAACGATCAACTGTTTGCAAGCCTCAGAACTAGGCTAGTCATACAGTGCAAAAGAATACCCTGTGTGTGCATGTTTAAGGTCAGTGAGAAAGCACAATTCATTAGCTACTTTGTTATAGTCTGAACTTCTGTAGTGATCACAAAGTGAACAGGATGCCATTTCTATATGCTTTCACCACATGTGGCCACAGCTTGTTTTAAATCAATGCCCTCTGTGCAAACAAACTCATGCACAAAGACGAGGACTCAAAATGAGATGCGTGTCCACCGTGTGCATTTAGAAGGACTGTGTTAAGAGCGTTTGCATGACTTATTGTGTCCATTTCATATAACAAAAGGGAGGACTGTAAAGAGAATCTGACCCTCCCTCGCTGCAGTGCCATTCAGAGTGAATAAGAATAGAACACAAAGCTGCGCATGAGGACACATTATTGGTTATTTTATATATATATATATATATATATATATATATATATATATATATATATATATATATATATTACACACACACATGCATACATACAGCAAATTTAAAGGGTTTGTATACTTATAGTAAAATACACCACTGATATTTTTATTTGTTCCATCAAAACACATTCCTCTAATGTCAGGAGTATCCCTTATTTTTCAACATGTTCTTATAATAGGATTATAGGGTTTTCCTTTGGTGTCTTCTGTTGCGACAGCTGCCTTAGGGAGCAAGAGGTTGAAAACAATCACGTTCATTTGTAAAGCACCATCTAACGATCAAATCGAATTAGTTTTTTGACTATATTAAATTGTATCCAGCAATAAAGGACATTTTAGCACTGTTTAAATCATTTTAATCCTCACCGTAGTGTTTTCTGTACTTTACAGAGTGCTGGAAAATGACTATCATCATCGCTGTAATAAATTGGTTTTTGTAAAATATTTTTTAAATAAACTGATACTGTTTTTTTGGTGCCAACCAAGCAGAAACCATATTGAGCTTTTTTTTTTTTTTNGTGCATGACCGTTCTAGATTTTAAGACCAAGTCAGAAAGCTAGTGAAACACTTCTAATTATGATTAGCCTTATTACTCATTTGGGACACGCCCCAAAGTTATGAGGTGAACTGACAGTGTGGGAAACGTCTCCTAAATGCTAAAATTGTATGAAGTGATTGAGGGATATGAAAGTGAGATATGTGAAATGTCACTTCCATTATCAAACTGTTCATGATGACATGCTTTAAAAGGCCAGGTGTTGCCAGTGCAGTGAAAAGAACTTCCCTCAGGAGCTCAGAAAACTCTTTAACATTCTCACAGATTCCTTCCGCATCACTAATGTGACAGTCAACTGCCATCTGTGGATGGGAACTCTGCAGATACTGCAAGTGTATTTGGCTTGGTTTAAATGGCAGCTGAGTATGTAGAACCTGAATATGATTCAGGAACAATGTGTTCTATATTTTATTGTTTATTTTGTTATTGTGCATTTTATCTTTTGTTATTATGGGGTACGGCCCTGCACAGTAATACACAGTGCCCACTGTGTACTGATGAAATATTGCAGTTCTTTTTTTAAAATGAATTTGGTCTGTTTGTGGAAGCAATTTCAGAGTAATGTGTAGGAAGCTTTTGCATTTGGCTTTCTGGACTTTTTCTATTTCTGTGAAATACTCAATTTCATTCCACTCTCAAGTCATTCCTATAATAAACTGCTTTTCTCTCACTCTCTCTCTCTATCTCTCTCTCCCTTTCTCTCCCTCTCTCTGTCTCTCATCTCTCATTCCTGCTCTCTCCGACCCCTCGTCCGTTCCGTCACCCTATTTTACCCGCATGTTATTAAGGCGGCACTTATTAAAGGAAGAGGAGAGAATCTAATCTATATTTGCATTCAGTCTATAGCAATTCATTAATATTATGACATTTACTGTGAGCTCTGCAAGCCTGCGTGCTACCCTTTTCCTTCACTGAAATGTTAATTTAAAGTTCTGTCTTTGTAATGGAATAAGAAATCCTCCCTGGCCTATCAAATTCAGAAGGCTGGAGCAGAATACTAATTCAGCTCCGTGGCATATTTAGGGAGAGTTAGAGAGAGATGTGTCACTCAGAAATTTTAAATATGCTGTCAGTGATGGAAACAAAGTCTTTTCTGTTTTAACGTTCTTATATTATATCAGGCCTTCTCATTATGCTGGAATTTCATGATTAATAAACTACCAGAAATGGTATTATACATTTATTTATTCCATTATGAGCAAAAACCGTTACAAGCTTTTGTTCTCATAGGGACATGTGTGTACAAATCAAATTTTAGTGCACATTTTCTGTACATTTACTCCTGTTAAAATATTGAGGAAAAAATATTATTTCAGTTTTAATGCTGCTTTGTCTGAAACATTGTAAGTTTATCTATTTATAAGCGATCTTGGCCAGCCTGTCCAGATTTCCATCAGTACTCTTGAAGTATAATCGCTTTCCTCTTCCTTCCTCCAGACTACTCACGATGTGTACAAGGCACTTTGGAAGCGTTGTTGCACAGACCATACGGACATACAAAACAGACCAGTTCCCCCTGCTACTGATCGTCATGGGCAAACGGACTTCAAATGAAGTTTTAAATGTTATTCAAGGTAACCGAACCATGGAAAATTCAGAAATGTTTCTGTTTTCGCCTTTACTTAGATTTACTATTTAAAAGGTGCCCAGTGCAGGGAATTATTAAGGGTTCTAGATAATATCATGATTAGTTTATTACAGAATGGTTCTCCTGTAATTTACGTTAAATGTCCTATATTTTATAAACCTGTATGGGTGTGTGTTTGTACAAGGTAACACAACAGTGGACGAGCTGATGATGAGACTGATGGGAGCGATGGAGATCTTCACAGCTCAGCAGCAGGAGGATATCCGAGATGAGGTGAGAGGCAGCACAAGCTTGTGGAATTGACCCATTTGTCCTTTTCTAAAAGGCCAGAATGCAGATTTTTCCATAAGGAGAACTTTTGGTCAGAGGTTCAAGAACGGCAAAAGCAAAGCTTTAGGGGCAAGTTATGACAACGATCAACTGTTTGCAAGCTTCAGAACTAGGCTAGTCATACAGTGCAAAAGAATACCCTGTGTGTGCATGTTTAAGGTCAGTGAGAAAGCACAATTCATTAGCTACTTTGTTATAGTCTGAACTTCTGTAGTGATCACAAAGTGAACAGGATGCCATTTCTATATGCTTTCACCACATGTGGCCACAGCTTGTTTTAAATCAATGCCCTCTGTGCAAACAAACTCATGCACAAAGACGAGGACTCAAAATGAGATGCGTGTCCACCGTGTGCATTTAGAAGGACTGTGTTAAGAGCGTTTGCATGACTTATTGTGTCCATTTCATATAACAAAAGGGAGGACTGTAAAGAGAATCTGACCCTCCCTCGCTGCAGTGCCATTCAGAGTGAATAAGAATAGAACACAAAGCTGCGCATGAGGACACATTATTGGTTATTTTATATATATATATATATATATATATATATATATATATATATATATATATATATATATATTACACACACACATGCATACATACAGCAAATTTAAAGGGTTTGTATACTTATAGTAAAATACACCACTGATATTTTTATTTGTTCCATCAAAACACATTCCTCTAATGTCAGGAGTATCCCTTATTTTTCAACATGTTCTTATAATAGGATTATAGGGTTTTCCTTTGGTGTCTTCTGTTGCGACAGCTGCCTTAGGGAGCAAGAGGTTGAAAACAATCACGTTCATTTGTAAAGCACCATCTAACGATCAAATCGAATTAGTTTTTTGACTATATTAAATTGTATCCAGCAATAAAGGACATTTTAGCACTGTTTAAATCATTTTAATCCTCACCGTAGTGTTTTCTGTACTTTACAGAGTGCTGGAAAATGACTATCATCATCGCTGTAATAAATTGGTTTTTGTAAAATATTTTTTAAATAAACTGATACTGTTTTTTTGGTGCCAACCAAGCAGAAACCATATTGAGCTTTTTTTTTTTTTTTAAAGGATCATATTAGATTTACACCATATTGACCACACCTATAACAGTTTTATTTTGACATTAACAATAACAGATACTCCAGCATTTTTGAGACTATTATGTACTGAAAACGTATTTAAAAAAAAAAAAAAAAATTTTAAGTCCCTTCTCAACCTTGGGCACCCACATACCAGGTGTTTTTATTAGGAGATCAGTCCACATAGCAGGCTGGTGATTGGAGCAGTCTGTGGTTTGGTGGGAAATGTTCAGATAGTAAGTGCAGAGTAATCGTTCCCACTGGCTGCTCGGCTGATTTGATTCCTGATGGCAGCTCCCTGTATAAGACATTTTTCAACAGCAGTGTGCTTTAGGATCATTATTACATGTGAAAAGTACAACAATAATACTATACTGGGTACTGCGATCAGGGCTGGTCTCAGTCATATTATAAATATATATTTAGATCATTTTTTTAAATATAAATTTTCTGTTTAAATTTACTGGTTAAATTGAAAAAAAAAAGATTTGTCAGACAAATTTTTTTTAAGCTGACTTGTTGTATAACATTGGTGTTTAATAATTGCACTCTTAGTACTACTTAGTACTAAATCATAAGGATAGTACTAAATCATAAGGATAATGTTTAATAGTTTTGCCCTCTACGCTACAAGTTCTGTTTTAATAGATTAGTTCATTACAATTTAATTGCTATTTTTCATATTTGTTTTGTTTCTGTTTGTTAACATTGAGAAGCAGTGGTCTGAGTTTGTGTTTTAAGCACCCTGCTTCATCTGCCCAGGCCCTGTACAGTCTCTCTTGGTGTAATTAATTGCCTCTCCAGGCTGGAAAAGGAATGTGCAGTGACTGAGAGTGTGTCAGAGTGTTATCAGGGTAATGAAGCAGAGGTAATGGCTTTAAGAACTCTCCAGTATTTCCTGCAGATGCTATTTTCTGTGCAGTGTTGTCTGAGAGGTGAACTGTGTGTGTGTGTGTTGTCATGTGACTCAGAATGACCTGTGTATGTCTGTCTGTGTGGACAAGCAAACACGCTGTCTGTGCTGAGAAAACCAGACATCCTCTGTTCATCTGCCAAGATCACAACAGCATTCCTGTATGAGAGTGTGGATGTGCCCATGTTTCTGCGGGCTCAGAGGTCGAGGCTGAATTTTTGGAGAAATATATTGAAACATTTAAACTGGCATGGTCAGTATGAGGGGTCACTACACAGATTTATCACCGTGGTCTGCATATGACGACATTTCATTTGGAGATTTTGCTTTAACATCATTGATTTGAAATACTACATAAGGCCAAATTGAGTGATCAAATTTTTATGTGAAGCTCTTTTCGTCTGCCTCTTTTTTTGGCTCTAGCCCAATGTCTTTTGCTCTCTAGAATTATTTTGAGAAACATATTGCTTCACAATCACACACACAAATAGTGTTCAAAAGTTTGGATTTGCTGTTTCTGTTGAAATCGGTGGTGTCAGCAATGTGAAACCAATTTAAATGAGGAAAATTAGCTTAGCAAAAAAGTTTTTTGCAATTTCACAATCTTCTGATTATTTGTAAGCAGTGAGATTGCTGTAAATTAAGAAAAATGTGTTAGATGTGTCCATAATGATGAACCGAGCTGTAGAATGTTCTCAAAGGACTGAGAAGGGTGAGAATGATATTAAAATTAACTATCAATTGATAACTTATCAATTCACATGATTCTTAAAAATTGAATGGCAATACCTAAAAATACCTTTTATTGATTAGTTTGTCATTTTTATACACACATTGTATAAATTATGAACATGAGTAAAGGTATATAAAGTAAATATAACAAAAAATAAAAATAATAATAAGTACAAGAGTCATTCCAAGCATTTGAACTGGAGATGGGTGTTGCTGATCCTGCCATCTCCGTGAGATGTTAGAATTTTAGACGAGGAAACTTGCCATACAAATTGTGCTACTGTTTCATGAAGTTTCCAAACAAGGTTACGGGCTGCTGACATTTTCAACTTAACAAAACAAAAAACACTGATCAGATTTTTTCATAACCATTTTATTTTGACCTTTTAATGATTTCATTTGTTTTCTATGCTGTATGAACATGTCATAAATCTGCCATAAGAAATGAACAGCTCAGTGGTTTTTTTTGTTTGTTTGGTTTTTTTTTTTTTATTGTTTTCCTACTAAATTTTAAATTGCGTTAACGGAATTCAAATAAATCAAGCATTCACATCACCTGGTCCTCATACTCTGAATAAGATTTCAGGATGTTTCTGGCATCTCTTTGATCACCAAGCATGCTCCCGTCTTCCATCCTCCTCCCCAGTCCTCTGTGTCCACACTCTTAACATCTTTCCACACAGTTCAGCATGTAGAAGAGAATTGCCTGCTTTTCAACCTGCCAGAAACAATGGCAGGGGTCTGACCACACAGAGGCAACTGTAGAATTACAACTCAGCAGGTTGACACACAGTTGGGTGGCCCCGACAAACAAAAATCTTTCCAATAGACACATGCACACAATAGAATAAAAGGGTCCACTAGTAATGTCGTGGATCCCGTATGATACTCTTTCAATCTGGTTCAGTTTCTCAGCTTGTTACTCAGATATTTCCTTTGTCCACAGTTTGGCTGCTCAGTCATGCCCTGCACATCAAAGAAATCCCACTTCATGTCTTAGAAATGAGTTACAATGTGTGGCTTAGTTGTACTCTGACATCAGGAATCGTTTTTGTTTCTTATTTTCTTCCATTACTTAGTTTGTTTTTACATGTGTCTCCTAAATCTTCTCAGGATGAGCGCGAGGCCAGAGAAATGGTGAAGAGAGAGCAGGATGAAGCCTATCGCTTGTCTCTAGAGGCAGATCGGAAAAAGGTTTGTGATTGCAAACGTTTCAAATTTTTTAGGAATTAATTCAAAAAAAAAAATAGAGGTAAAACGTTTCATATTAAGGTTTAAAATGAAGACTTTTAAATGATTTTGTTGAGAGCTTTAATATGATTTTAGGCTGTTTTGCATTTGCATTACTCCTGAATTTCGGTGCTTAATACCAAAACAAAACGTTTTCACAGAGAGAAGCACAAGAGCGGGAAGAGGCGGAACAAGTGCGTCAGGAACAAATCAGGAGAGAACAAGAAGAGGAGCGAGAGGTGAGGTTTAATTTTGAAGTCACAGAGATACATTAATAAATAGTGAATGCCTAGTTCCTCATTATGTCTTAATACACTATAGACTCTGAGAGCTATTATTACTACGCTATAAATTACAGCAGTGGTTCTCCAGAGATTCGGACGTTGAGGTGCTTTGTGGCTCCAAATGCGACATATTTTGTTTGTAGGATGGCATGTTTGGTATGACTGTGAAACTAAACTGAAATTTTCTAATTTGTCATTAAGCATTACTTCTTCTAATCTATGCACATCAAGCAGTACATGTTTTGACACACGTCAGGTGACATTGTTACAAAAATTACATAATTGCTGTCCATTTGTTGGATCATTTGGTATATGTTATACATACTGTGGTATTTTCCCAACCAATTTTCTCCTCAGAGCAGCTATACAATCGTGTATGACAGGTGCACGTCAAGTTAATAACACTTTCTTAGAAATTGCTCAAAAGCCAGGCACTGAAAGTGTCACAAATAGTCCTTCTCCTCTCCAGGTGCTGAAGTGAACAAATTACACTCTTTGTTTTGAGTGATGAGGAAGCACTTCAATGTCCTACTGAGGTGTAGGAGCAGAAGTTACTCAAAAACAAAAGTAAATACACAATAAATGATATCACCTTCCATAGTTTAAAATTCACCATACCGTGGATGGCATCACGTTAATAACGCCATTCTCGAAATCAAAAGAGAATAGCTACAATTCTAAAATAAAAATCAATTATTCCTGCATATCATTACTTTATTTCCGTGAAACCAGTCTGCAATTACTTTAATTCTCAAATTATTACATCGTTCTTATTTCTGCTGTATTTTCTGGCCTTCAAAATGATGGAATGTTAAATTTTATTTTCTGTACAATTACAAATTAAACAATGCTAAAATGCTGTACTTCAGACAACAAGCAAATAATATAGAATCATTCATATGATAATTACATAAATGTTATTTAGAGCTTTGGAGTAAATATGGACGTTCTGACCTCTTCAGTGAGTTGTAACGCACAACACGCTGACTCAATAAATCCCTGCCTCACAAAGGCAACACAACCCACACAATCATTCACAAAGCAGATGCGAGTTTAAGGAGAAGACGGGTAACTCGGACTTCCTGACCCTCCCCATGATCTGCTTGAAATAAAGCAGCGTTGTTTGCTGATGTGAACCTGCTATATGAGATGATTTGTCGCATTAGTTAAACAGGTTTCAGCAAAAGCTTATAATTAGTTTGGCCTTGTCCTCAGCGCCTTTCTCTTTTTCCAGGCAATCTATTGCCATGGTGTAATCTTGTAAGCTTGTAAGCAACAGTGTTTCTTCAGATATATGATCCCTCACAATAGCTTGCTTCAGCTTTATGTGGACCCTTATGGATTAAGCTTTTTAATATAGTATAAGGCATGTGGAAGAGAAATGTATGTGGACAAAGGCAGTTGGGAGTAATTGTGGCGGTTGTGTGTGTGTTTTAATGAGAGAGGTTTTCTGAAGCACCTCACCTGCTGTCTGTAATGAACCTTAAGGGACTCGCTGCTGCGTACGCTGTGGAGGAAACACGTGCACAAAGATAAAATCACCTGCACCTACCACCTGCAGTAGCTATTTATTCTGTGCCGGTTCTGTTAAAGATTGCACTGTCACGCGTATGTGACGACAATTTCATGCTCTTTTGATGTGAATCCTTACAGTGAAACGGGTGAGGTCTCATGTATTCTTTATCTGTCTTTCCCACTTGTGGACCTTGCTGGTGTGACATAATAAATCTGTTTGTGAACTCTAACAGGCTACAAAGCACTCGCAGTTAACCTGCCTTCCTCTGTACGACTGCAGAGAATAATAGAAACAAGCCAGCCGTCACAGAATCTTTTTCTTTGCAGCTTGGGTCAAATTCTCTGCTGCCATGTAGAAAGATGGAAGATATTAAAAGGAGTCTGCATGGCGTGTGACGGGCAACAGCTGTTGTAGACAGCGTATGTTTTTGTATTTGTCTGTATGTGCGCATTCTGGACACCCTGGCGCTTAGTTTTTCTGACATTGTGTATGAATAAACAAAGCAGCGTGATGCTCTCCACCTGGACTCTGGCCAGCCTTTGCGGCAGCACACACATGCGCTCACAGACCCCTTGGTGCAAATGCGCAATCACAATAGGTTCAGACAAACAGTGGAGAGAGGGGAAATGCTCTCTGTGATTTGGGCTCTTTTGTGTCTTCTCTGGATGAAAGGAAAAGAGAGTAAAGGGGGGTGGTGATGTCATCATTGTGTCTTGTTTCAGGTGCAACACACACAGATACACAGGTACACTGTTTTTGTTTTCTTTGTTTGTTTTTTTTTATTCAAGAGAGATGTTTCGAAGTTCTCTTTGTGTCCTGGGTTGGACAAGAGAGATATGAGCAAGCATGTTCTTACAAAAATCTGTCGCAAAGTCTGACCATCAAAATGACAAACCTTCTACAGAGAACAAACTTTAAATATGGCATTTTCTGCACGATACGATACACAATACGGTTCTTTAGTAGACAAAAATATAGAAATTTTGTGTTGGCTACGTTTTATTTCCATATAATTACTGCACGTTAAACAAGTGTGTTGTCTGTGGAGAATGTGTGCATATTTAGACATCATCAAATACCAGTGGCTTACTTTACATATTCATTTAATATTAGATACAATATTTAGGTTTAACAGGTTTCCAGTTTTTATGCAACCAATGGAGCTGTTTACTGTTTAAAAAATATGTTCCAATTTTTTTACAGCTTTCTGTAAATGTGTCGATCTGTAGCATTTAGAGGAAGAGGATTAGCGACATTTCATTTATCTGCAACATTTTTGCATTTTATTGATGTGGCACCAAATCTTTGATTTAAGATTATAAACTCGGTCAGGCTTATAATTACTGCCTACCTATATTTACTGTCTGTGGTTAATCATTTTCACACATTAATCCTGAGTTTAACCAAAAATAAATAAATTCAATTAAACATAATCTTACATAGGTTTATGAATAAAAATATTTAACTTTTTAAATTTGCAGATTTTGCTTGTTTGCAGTGTTTTCAGGGCATTTTTTGTGCTGAAAATATACAAAACATGCACACTCTGAGGGTTGGGCTTTGGTCTATGGAGGGACGCTACTTATTCCCTAAAGAGGTCCTACCATGTGGGTTCTTACCTGGGGGAGCAGGGACGGCACGCGCACATAGAAAGCCTGCAGCTGCTAATGAGCTACTGTTGTACACTTTGATGAAATATAATTGCATTATGGTGGGTAAATAAAGGCCGCGTGTGTTGTCACAGCATATGCTACCCAGTGTCACAACAGGAACAACAAGCTGGAGGTGAAAACCCCAGAGGAGCAGCAGGTCATGCTCTGAGTCACTGGAGACCAATCCAATTCCCTCTCCTTTTCTTTCTCTTCCATTCTGTGCTCCCACTTTTTCTCCTCCTATTTTTTTTTTTTTCTTTGAATCTATTTTTGCTTGTAGAGTCTTGACCTGTATGTATCCTACTATGTAGCATTTTTGGTATTAGAGATTAACAGTGAGGGTTTTTTGGGGGGGGGGGGTTCTTCAATATGACATAGGCCTCATACAAAGTCTTTTTTCCAAAGCTTTTAATTTGTACATACTACATGAATACAGTGAACTTATGTTTCACTTACACTTTGTTCAATACAGAAATATTGTGCTTTGGTTGAAGTGCTTTTGAAACTCATTTGCACTATATATTGTTTATCCGGCTATTAATATATAATTTTTTTACGTTACTGTTATTTCAAATGGGTTTTTACTGCGCTCAGCTTGGCCAGTTAAAAATAAGTGTTTCTGGGAGTGTTAAGAGGATTCCTTCACAAAAATGTCAACAAAATTTCAGAAAAATAAATGTTTTTTTAAATGATACATGGTTATTTAACTTTGTAAACGTTACCTTTTCACCATTTTTGAATAAATTTCAAGGTCTATCACATTTGTGATATGCAACATTGTCACAATCCTTTTAAAGCCCTTTTACGTAATAGTTTGCATCTCTTATTGTCCCTGTTTAGGCCATCCGTCTTTCATTGGAGCAGGCCTTGCCACCAGAACCTAAGGAAGAAGAGGGAGAGCCAGTCAGTAAGCTGCGTATCCGAGCACCCAGTGGGGAGTTCCTGGAGAGGCGTTTCCTGGGCAGCTGCAAGCTGCAGGTCCTCTTCGACTTTGTGGCCTCCAAAGGCTACCCTTCAGATGAATTCAAATTGCTTACCACCTTTCCCCGCAGAAATGTGAGTCAAGAACCCCTCCCCAAACACACACACACTCCCACCAGTTCAAAGACCTTGTTTTGGTCAGTCATGAGTGGCTACTTCTGTAGCATGGAATCACTAATTCTCCTTGCTGGACCTAAGTTGATATTAGAACAGATCCTTGCTGAAGCTGAGTATCTCTTAATTCCTGTCCATCTGTGGTGCAGTAATTACAGTACTGAGACAGGATTGCTCTTTCTCTGTGTTTGCCTGTGTGTGGTGAGTGAGTGTTACAGCTCAGCAGGAAAAATAGAGTGTATAATTGGATAGTTAATCCCACCGTGTGGCTAGAGTTTGTTGCTCATCTTTAATCCCTCAGTGTATGTGTGTGTGCATGCTTGTACGCATGTGACTCTACCGTAGGACTTCAGATCACCCACACACCTGCGCATTAATTAAAACCCATGTATTACTAATTAGTATTTTTAATGTTTTTTTTTCTTCTGGTTCTTTTTTTTTCTTCTTCTATCCACAAGTGCATGCGCAATTTGCAGAATATTAATTAGGGTCCTTGGATGCAGGAAAGTGCACTGGCTACTAAGGATACAGTCAGCACATTTCTCTTGTGTGTGAGTGTTTTCTACCATCCTGTCATTAGAGGGCTGGATGCACGCGCTCTGCGGCAGGTAGATAACGAGCACTGCCTTTAACGACCTGACTAATTAACAGCATGGAAACAGAAATGGGCTTTCCATTAATCAAGAGAAGTGTGCAGGCCTGCCCAGACAGCATGCCTTCCCAACCCATAGGGACTAGGAGGAAGCAGTCATGAAAGGAAAAAAAAAATACACTCACCCTCGCACTCACTCACACACACACAAATGCACACAAAACATACATATCATGTATGTAATGATAATATAAAAAAGAAAGAAAATAAAATTTTTTATATATATATATATATATATATGTATATGTGTGTGTGTGTGTGTGTGTATATAAATAAAATCTGTATGAGCAACGGGAAAAACCTAACATCACTAGCTCATCATCTCATATCCCATGAAATTAATTTATTTGGGGCACAGAGGCTTTTGTGTATGCAGCAGGGTAGGGCTGTGTGTGTATGTCTCTGAGGGTGTGTATGGTGAGAAGTGTATCCAGCATTGGAGTAAGTTTGTGGAGTTGAGAGCAGAAAGACTGGCAGTGTTTCTCAGTGCGAACACAGTGCCCAAGTTTAATCCTCTTTCTCTCTCTCCCTCTCTCCTACTCTCCTTCCTCTAATTAAAATCATCTCTTCCACAGACTCTCCATCCCTCCCTCAGGATTAGAGCATGCAGCACTATTGCATTTGTAATTCTGCACAAATGTTTAAACTTCATATCTCTGTCTCTCACTCTCTTTTTCTGTTTTTCCTCCCCACACCCAAAGCAAGCTAATTGCCAGCAATAAGAGAGTGATTAAACAGAGCAGGCACACCAGAGGGAGGGAGAGAGAAACAAGTGCGTGAATGCTGTTTCTCTCGCCATCCGTGCCACAGTGAGGCCTGTGCTTTGTCGGGTCCTGTTTGCTCTTTCCTTCTCTTCGAACACCTGCACTTGTTGGGATAGAGATGGAGGAGGGGATTAGCACTAGCTTCTGCTTTCTCCATCTATTCACATGCTCTTTAATGCATTGCCAGAGTGCTACAGGCCATCATGCCCCATTCTTACTGTCTTTTCACGCCAAGGCACAATTATCTGGAGCATCGGGGTGATGAACACTTCTGTTTAAAAGTTTGAAATAACTGGTCATAGTCATTAGACACCAAAATATTAATAATAAAGTTTTATTTTATATTTAATGGTTTTGAGGATTAAGAGGTCAATAATGTAACCATTTAATATTTATATTTACATGTGTTTATATATATTTATTTATATATATATATATATATATATATATATATATATATACACACACACACACACACACACACATCACACACATGTGATTTGGTAAAACTTTCTCAGTCTAACCTGCAGCCCTGTTCCTGTGGACACACCTTTTTTTTTTAAATTAAAATAATTGAATTGAATTGAAGCATTTACTTTTTACTTTAATATACTTGAGTATGATTAAATGTAAAGAAAAGCTTGATCATGTCCAGCAACATGAAATGGAATTTTCTCTACACATCCTATACAGAGATCACACTTTAATCCATCTGGGTTTTTTTGGGTTTTTTTTTTTTTTGCAAATTAATTTGTTTCCAGTTTGTACATGGGGGGGGGGAAACTTGCTTAAATCAACTCTGTTTTGTCTTTCTGTCAGATTCAGATATGTTTAACTGGACAAAATTGGTTTCATTTTATAGGAAATGTTTGAAACCTTTTGAATGGTGATTCCAAGTTTTTCATTTTTCATTAGACCATCTTTCAAAATGTGGATAAGTTTTAAGTCTCCCGTGTTGGCTGCGAGTTGCTGTCTCTGTGTTTGGTTTGGCCCTTGGCCTGTAGTGTGTAGAGTTCTTCTCTCAGCCCTGCTAAAGGCTAGCCAGGAGGCAGGGCCTTGGGCTTTGCCAGGGATCGACACCATTCTCTCTTCCTGTGACCCCGACTCCAGCTATGATTCGGCTCTGCTGACGCTAACGCCCTGCACCCCTCCCGCAGGCTGATAATGATCTCCCACAGCTTTCCTAATTGGCTAAATAAACACTCCACAAACCCGGTGCTAACTCAGACCTGGCTATTGGGTTTTAATTAATGGTGAAGGGCCTTAAATGGCTTCATTACAAACGCGTTGTTTCAGCTGCATGTTTTGAAACCACTCTATTGCCTGTCTACTATTTATTTTCCTCTCACTCCTTTGCGGCGTACAGACCAGCCCTTTGATTCCCACTAATGAACTGCAATATTTATCTGACTGGCTTTTGAAGTGGCAATGCATAGCTCAACAAAGCCAGGATTGCATCAGTGAGGACTCTGCTGCTGAGTTCATTGTTAATTTAGTTTAAATGTTTTGATTGTGCACTCCAGGATCCACGCCATTCTAATCTCATTTGTTTTCTGCTGCCGCACGCCTCCGCTAGGGTTTGCTCTGCAGGCTCATCTTCATAGCATCCACCTGCTTTATTATGAGAGCTCAGCATTGTGATTTTAATTAGTTTGTACCATTGTATTGATCGCACTAATCCTTAAACATACTTTTACTGAAATTAATTTTGCGACTTTGGCAGCTGCCGATAATATCAGTAAATCCATGTTCTGCTGTGCTTATGGCTATGTCACATAGAAAAACAAAGGTGTGTTAAACTCATACCATAATGGGGCTTGTAGAAGCAATTATTCTCCCTCTTTGAAGAATCGTTGCTTTCTTTTACGCTGCTGTGTTTAAATTCTAGATACAGACTTCATTAAACATTTTTTATAGCCTACATGGAGAAATCAGCAGCATTGAATTGTCTCCTACAGCGCTGAACCTCATTAAATGCAATGTAAATTGAACTCCGTGGGAGCCCGTTTGACACTAAGCCGATTTCACCATATACTTTAGCCTGGTCTACTATTGCTGCATCATGCTTGGCACAGGTCAAACACTTTCTTTCTCTGCATTAGCCCATCAACCATATCTGTTTTATCTCTCTGTTCATCTCTTTTGCTCTCTCTGGTCACCAGGGCGGTTATCTCCCTTGTTTTTGTTGGGCTGTGTGGGGCAGTTCAGGATGAGTTTGTTAAAGATTTAGAGGGATTACCTGCCATCAACATCATCAGGGCCTAAAGAAAACAGCCAGCAGCCCTGCAACACTCTACTCACTCTCACCGCCACTTCTTCCCTTTTAATAACCCTTCACGGGATTATGGGGAGATGAACCACTCAGTTCCTGAAATGAGCTGGCTTGGTTTGTTTGCTTTCAGTGAGCGAGTGTGTGTGTATGTGTTAGTGTGTGTGTGTGTATTCCACTGCTATGATCAGTGTTACACCGATTAGTCTAATATAATTGTTGAAGGGCAAGCAGAAGGTTCTGGAGAAATAAACAAGTGATGTAGAGAGGGAAGATGAGAGAGAGTGAGTGAGTGTGTGAGCATGTGTGAGAGGACAAGTTGAGAGGAGGAAAAACAACAGCTTTGTTTGTTGACAGATGCTTCTGCTCTTATGGTCTGTTAATTGGATAACAATGTAAACAATCACCCATGGCATCTGTCTCCTGCCATAGAGTGCCACCTTGTTTCTCTCCTCCCCCCTTTCTCTCTTAAAGAGAACAGTCATCAGAACACACAGCCACACCTACTCCACCCTGTACCCTCATTTGCTTCTACCTGATGCTGGGGTGTTATAGCAGCATTTCGGGTTCATTTACAGGCAGAATTTGTGAAGTGGTGTGCAGGAGGAGGGAGGGAAATGGAGTTTTTATGTCTTCCCACTCATCTCAGTCTCTCTCTTGTATTAGTTTTTTTTTTTTTCTTTCCGCCCTCTCTCCTACTTTCTTTCTTTCCTCTATTGTCAGCCTTGTGCCAGTGTCATCTCGCCCTTCTCCTGCTGTTGAGTGCCACCTCCTCCCAGTGTTGCACTGCACCCTCGGGTCATGCTGAGGAACAAAGGGCACACTCAGATGAGTTTTGGGGGCAACAGAGCAAATGTGCTGTTATTGCTGTGCCATCACTCCTTTCCCTATAGGGGCTCGACCCGCTCTGATCTCACCGACATCTGAACAGCAGCTCCACCCGAGGGCATGCGCTGAACAGCCCGGTTCTAATAAGACACCCTGATGTGAATGTGAATTACTCTTTTTAGTGCAATTCCGAAAACAATCAAAGGGATAATTAGTTGGCGTCTGTGGTGATGTCTTAGAACACATGTACGTAACATCTGTTGGCAATACAAGGTTCTGCGGCACACCTTTGATCTACACTCCCATGATGTAATACTACCTTGTACCTTTAATCAGCTGGCAATTATTCAGATACATCTATTGTATAGGTGCATGTTTAAAGGTTACAAAGTAGCTCAATGTAAACTGTTGCTATAAACAATTTCTAGACCAATATTTGTTAAAAGTGGCTGCTATCACATTTGCCCAGATACTTTGTAGATAACAGACTATTCTGAATAAAGCAATCAAATTTTGGCTGTGGGATATTAATGGGTATTGTTATGGTGTCTGGTGGGTTAATTTCCAGCTGAGGGGTGTAACGGTGGATAAGGAGGCTTTAATCAGCCTACAGCTAATGCCCTGTGTTGCGCTTGCTGTGACTGCACGATGTGGGACACACAGGTGTGAACGTAGGGCCTATGTAACAGGAGAACTATCTGCTATTAGCTCACTGCAATCACCTCTCTCTCTCTTACGCACAGACACACACACAGTCTTTTCCCTTTTCCTTTTCTTATTCTCCCAGCTAAGCTTTCCCTTAGATAATAAGAGTGACTATATAATCATGTTGTTTTGTGCCAAAGTACAAATCACAACAGAATTGCCTTAAAACAGTGTTTCTCAGGACCTCTTTTACTCTGGAGTCACATCTAACAATCTAGTTCCTTGCTGTGTAGGTTTGCATTGGCTAATGTGTTATAGATCTGCCAAAAGACCTACCCCACTCCCCATGGCATCTGCATTGTATTTGCTTTGGATTGGTGCATGTGTAATAACAAAACGGGTCTATCTCAGAGGGAAACCGGACACTGCATTTACGGTGACATGATCAGATTACTGCACCTCTGCTTCATGATGTCAGAGACAGACCCCACACAGTGCACACTCCAGGAGAAATAGCCAAGCCTAGCCCACACACAGCAAGCAATCAACTATAAGCACAAAAAATGCAAATATACCCCCTTCTGATGCATGAAGGTGACCCTCACCTCACTTTATGAACTCAGATTTGAGAACTTAAATTTTTGCTTTACTTTTTGGTTTACTTGACATGCACTGTGTACACTGTGTCTCTAAGTGGCAATCAGTGTTTTAAATGTAATGAATTTGACCTTTTGTGTGTGTCTCTCTCTCTCTCTTTTTTTTTTCCAGATAACACAGTTAGACCCAGCGTGGACGCTGTTGGAAGCCAAGCTCTTCCCTCAGGAGACCCTCTTCATAGAGGCCAAAGAATAGAACTGACACTGCACTTGGACAAACAACACAAACATTGACGGACTTTAGCATGGTGTCCACAGACAACAGACACACTCACACATTCACACACAGTACATGACTACAGAGTGTACGTTATATGCACACCGAAGCTTTCACAAGCACAGAGATACAGAAAAACACACTCGCACACACACAATTGCAGTGTCATGGTGTTTTTTTTTTGGGGGGGGGGTCTTTTTTTCACCCGCTGGTAAAATAATTTAAAATGAAAAAGCAGTGTGGAGACCTAGAATGGAATCACACAAGATGTTCCACTACGGCGGCTTTTTAGATCTGATTTGTGTTGAAAGAAACAAAAAGAAATAAATAAATGAAAATGGCCAAAAAAACGTAAGATGACAAATGAAACACAGAGACATTTCCTGGAGAACACTGGACTGTGTCCTCTTTCTCACTCCATTGGATCCCTTGCTCTTTGGCCACACCCCTATGGAGTGCCAGCTTCCATCTTATTCCTCCCTCTCCTTCAAGCTGATGATCGGACCAGGTTTTAATCCCAACTGCTCAAAAAAAAAAAACAGGTCCCTCTTTGGTCAGTTTTTTTCTCCTTTTTGCCACCCCTTTTTGTCCCTTTTTAAGTTTGATGCTGTATTAGTTTTAGTTTGATACATTATATAAAATATGTATGAACATGTTTTGTTTCATGATGGTTTTTTTTGGTTTTTTTTGGGCTTTTTTTAAACATTTTTTTTTCTCCCCACACTTTAACACCCCTACCCACCTTCTTGAAAAGGGAGTATTGCTCATTTTCAAGGTCTCATCTTGGTGATGTACTCTGGTGCCAGCCACAGCTGAACTTGTGCAAAGTATTCCAGCGGTATTGTGCCTTAGCGTACACTCACTCCTGCAAGACTGCACAGTGTTGCACCTATGTTTTCATCAAATGTGTTTTGAACCCGTTTATTATATGTTAAAAGTTTAATCAAGTGACTGGTTTCCTAGCTTGCTGGTTCTATAAGTCTGACAAACAATTTAAATCTATGGTTGAACCACAGTGCTGCAGTTTAATCTTTAAGGAGATCAAGGGTGCTCATATAAAGCAAGACCCGAAAGTTAGACTTTTTATTTATGCCACGTAATTGCACTGATTTGTTCTATCCTCTGGAATAACTGACACTGGCTTCTGTGTATATTTTTTCAGTAATAATGGCTGGATCACATAGATATGCTCATATGAAAGTCAAACAAATGGTTGGAGAAAATTGATTCAGTCTTGTTTTTCATCTGTCAGCTTTTCCAGTCTTTCTCTCGGTAATATCCAGAAAGGCTAATTTTTCCTGTTCAGCTCTGAGATTAAAAGCTTACTGCACCATCTGCAGCATCGTTCATCACACCACAGAATGGGGAAAAGTTTGACAGGGATACCAAGTGAGTCCTCAACCTGTCTCGGTGACCTTTGGAGCTTTGAGAATGTTTTGTGGTCTGTATTTTGGTAAATGGTCTTTAACTGAACGGCAAGATATCAGCTCCTTAACAGTTACCATCTGATGAAGGGAAAATTGAGCAAAGGTTACATTAAATTGTTCTATAAATCAAGGCACTCTTGATAAAGATGAACAAAAACACTCGTGAAAAAAAAAATCCTTTTATTGCGATGCATTTGTATAAATCTAGTGTGTTTTTTGTTTTTTTGAAGTATTTTTCTCCTTTTTTCTAAAAGCATTTAATTTATATATAATAACATATTTTTATTTTTTACAAAACCACCATCCAGCTAAACCTCCGGTGTCTTTATATAAATTTAAAACATTTTAGTTCATCTTTTACTGTCAATAAAGCTTTATTCAGGCTGCTCTTCCGGATAGCCTGTTATTGTGGTGTTTAACTGTCCCTGTGGGACACCATTATGTCACCAAACAGGATTTTCCTTGTTATTTCTGGGCTCTTTAGTGCATGGGGGAAGATTTTCTAGATCATTTAAACAGCGTTAATAAGTGTTTAATGAAAAACATTATTACCATAATTGTGTGAAAATAATACATACATGTCCCTCAAATTCATTAAGGCCAGCAACCATTTTTGTGTGTTTTTTTTCTTTGTCTTAACACGGTCTTAGGATGTTGAATTGTCTCATTGGCTTTAATCAAGAAAAATAGAATCCAGAAAACATTCTTCCTCAAATTCACACTGAAGTACGTGCTGATCGAATGCGTCGGCAATTTCCATGAGAATGAAATATTAAAAGCAAATAAATTGAAGAATAAAATTCTATCATACCCGTTTGAAGCAATTAACTTTAATACATTTAATTTTATAATAATGTTTTTCAAATTCCCTAAAAAAGCACATTTATCTTTGCCAAGAGTGTCAAAAGTTCTACACTTTCTGAGATTGCAGTGGAATTGTTTCTTTTATTTGTTTTGACATTTGCATAATGAAATTTAGGATTAAAGCGTGACCTAAAAAAGCAGCAAATCACTCTGATAAGAGCTGTAAATGTAGTTCAGACAGGGAGCATCTCACTTCACTTCATCCGCAGAGATCCTTCAGCCTCACGCAGCATCTTCACACTTGACCTTTCTTGAACTTTGTCGTCCTGAGGGCTGTTTCATTCCTGCACCACCTTTGCTTTGCTCTTCTCTTTCTCACGCGAGGAATTTCAACATCTAATGTGCTCGCTGAATCAGACTTCCACAGGAGATTTCATGCCTAAAGAAAACATTACTCTCCTTTTCTCCCCCCTCTTCCCTCCTACACTGCTGGATGCACCCAGCCTCACCTCATTTGCACGACTGAACTATCACTATTACTCTTCCTCTCCTTCACAGGTAACGAGCCAAACCTGCAGATCAAGTGCTTTAATTTTGAATAATTACACAAGCAAGAAGCTCAGGGCTTGAGAAGAGTTGCCATCTCTTTAGATGGTCAGGAGATACACTATAAAAAAAAATGTTTTTTGGTTTGAAGGTCTACTGAATAGGGAAACTGGTGTATAAATTATTTGCATTGTAAAGATTTTTTTACATTTTTACAAGGTCCTACACGTTTGAGCCAAAAAACATGTTCTTTAAAGCAGTTGGGACGTCTATAAGGGCAGTGGCTCATCATTTTTTGGCAGAAATGTGTCTGATGTTCACATTCAGTGATAAAGTAGGAAAATATGAGCTGTTTAACATCTGCTGCTGCTGCTTAAGAGTGTGAAGCACCTGTATGTGTGTGTGTGTGTGTGTAAAGAAGTACATAAAGAAGGCCATCGGCAGGTAAGCTGCTATGCTTCTCATGCTGAATTTGCAGTGATGCAGAAATGACAGGTACCTCCTCAAGCCCGGGGCACTCATGATTGTACAGCCCCTGTGATGTGTGATATTACTGTTTCAGTCACTGAGTGTTTGGCTAATGCGCACAGACATGGGCTTTGTACAGACACAACAAGCGTTCATTTGCTGGTCGGAAGTAATTGGATAGAGTGATGTTTCTTTCAGCCTGATCCAGCTTGCCTTCTTTTTTGAGGTGGAAGCAGGAATACAGCAGTTAAATACAGACTGATGTATGTACATGTTTGTATAAAAAGCCCTTTAAGGTGTTTTGATGCGCAGTCAAACCTGCCAACATAGGTTTATTTACAGTGCTGGCGATTAGAACCAGAAGAAAAATGGAGACATTATGTTTAGCCTGTCCTCCAAAGCAATGCTATGAAGCTGTGTAGGTATATCTGTGAAGAAGAAAAAACTGGGGGATTGTTTTTGCATTTTCTAAAGCGTCTCACTTTTCCACGCAGAATGGCTTACAGAATGCAACTATATACTCATACTACTCATAAAAAATTCAAAAATAATTTCTCTGGCTTTTTTTTTTCTTTTCTTTTTTTCAAATAGAAATTCTTTATAAAACTGCAATCCCAGAACAGAACTTTTCTCCCTTGATCCCATTACAAAAGGTCACAAAAACAAAACAAAAAAAGCACTTTTTAATGCAATTTTTTTTATTTGATATTACATTTGATTATATATTCACACTTATTGAGGAAATAAGACTGTTTATTTCTTCAGGTGATACTTTTTAGAGATCATTTCTGCAAAGATGATGCTCACTGGTGGAGGACACTGACCACGTGGTCTGAAACAGGTATACATCTGTCTAGTGATTCATTTGAAGGACATTTGGTATAACTATATTCTTCAAATAAGTAAAAACGCCCTGGTTTCACATTTCAGAGATTGTGCTCAGGGGGAGAACTGTAGAATAAGGAGAAAACCGCCTCCAGAGGATCTCTGTTGGAGGAGTGTGGTTTGGATGGTGATGACCCTTTCCTTAATTCACTCCCGGGTGTCTGGCTGACATCTCGGTAGATCTGGACACTGCAGGTAGTGTGTGTGTGTGTGTGTGTGTGTGTGTGTGTGTGTTTGAGAGGGAGAGGGAGAGAGAGCGCTCAAGTCTAAACCCCAGACTAAGCTGGGGAGGGTCACTCTCAGTTTACTTTCTCAGACACATCACGACCAGAAACAAAACTCCAGCAGCTCTTTAGTTACATCTGCATCTTTCACCGGTTCTCTTTCTCTTACCCTTCTTTTTCCGTTTCATTTTTACCATTTTCATTTGTGCTACCTCTTCCTTCTGTATCTCACTTTTCATTTTTTCATAGTTTTTCTCTTTTCAAGTCGGAAAAGGTTATTTTTACACACATTTTATATGAATGAAAACAATTCAAAGTTATTGGGTGAAGCTCCCCGTGCCCTTCACTTTATTTCCCAGTGATTCTGCACAGAGACGAGGACCTTGTGTTTTCCATGCTTTTGTATTTATTTATTTATTTATTTATTTTATTTCGTTTATTTAATCTTTATACATACAAAACACATGCATGTATGTGTGTGTGTGTTTATTCTCAGTAGTTCAGGCTAGAATTAGAAGTAAAAATGGCACCTTTGCAAATGAACAGCTATAATTCAGATTAGTCTGAAAATCATCAAAATAAAGCCAAAAAAAATGTAAAAAATCCAACAATTAAACATCCACAAAATTGTCCCACCAGTTTAACCGCCTGAACTTCCTGATCATTTGGAGCTTATAATGAAGAAATAAACCAAAATGACCTAAATGTCCAGACGCCGGTGGATGCTATTATAGTATAGTTAGTGGTGTTAGTGGTGTTAGTGGTATTAGTGGTGTTAGTGGTGTTAGTGTTGAGTATATAGCATTGTGATGATGTTCTAGTTTGGTTGCGTTTCTGGTTCGTCCCTGAGACCGATGTGGACACAGGGAGGTGTTTCTTGCAGGCCGGCTGTGGCTGCGGGTTCATATTATAACCCCGTACATTAGTGTGTGTTATTGAGATGTAGAGCCGTTATTTCTGCAGGTTAGTGGTTCAACACATGGTTCAGATCTGCTGTTGGACAGTGATACCTGTGCTGTCGGAGGGGGGAGGAGGGCTCTGCTGTCATGGCGCAGATGAAGCGTTAAATGGGGCTCAAAGGGCGGAGAGTCCGAACCGAGGCGCAGTAATGATTACAGCAGAGTTGTGTTTCTCTCTCTCTCTCTCTCTCTCTCTCTCTCTCTCTCTCTCTCTCCGGAGCGCAGGAGCTGGGCTGACATTTAGGAGGCCGGTCTTTGTGCTCAACACTTCAAGTTTAAAAAACAAGCGCGATTGAGGCGGCGCAGCTCAAAGCCGCGCCTTTTGTGCGGGAACACATTGAGTTTGGATTTGGGACAATAGTGTTTCTCAGATTTCGAGCAGAAAACCCCCCGAAGTCCATCTGTGATCTCAATGAGCGCTCTTTCAGCGGCCTCCCGCTTTTCTCCTCCATCCGCTCGCAAAAGGAGGCAGATGTGGAGGACTGGAGAGATTTAATTGGCCGCTACCTGCAACACACACACACACACACACACACACACACACACACACACACACACACACACACGTAAACACACACACAGGAGAAACAAACAGTTTAATACTTTTGTATGCTTTCGATAAACCGAGCATGATCTAATCTACAGGCCCCAGAGGTGCCTCGTGTTTTTGTCCTCATCGGATCAGAATAAATGTTTTAAGTGTTTAATGACGGAGATTAGAAAGTGTTCTTAATCTTGTTCAAAATCCGTTCTGAAATTCTGCCCTGAACATTAGTCTCCCTCTCTTTTAAAAACTTGCTTCTAGGTTTTGGAGACAGTCCTACCAGGAAAGGCACCGAGGCTTCACCTTTACAGGTGCGCGGGTTTTCCTCTGCCCAAACTCAAAGACCTAAAGTGCACGCTGGGCTTGAAGGTGCTCGTCCTATTAATTAGAAAAATGAAGGGGGTTCCGTTGAATGTCCTCCACAGAAGCTGCCAGTGTCCCACAGTAGCCCGTGTTAGGCGCTGCTTCAGCTCGGAGTGGCCTGAGGGGGATGCCTGAGCTGAGCTCCGGAGGTTAACAACCTAATGAGGACTTGGTGATGAGCTGAAGCGTGTAAACGCCCCCACAGGCCCCCACCCCCGTATCTGCTACTCTAACCTCAGCGCTGCCCCGGCGGGCAGAACAGAGCCCCACAAAAGCTCTCCGGGCCGCCGCAGGAACACAGACATGCTGTTACATATGTTGGGTCAAGCATCTCTTTTGTGGCGCTTTGAGAAAAGCGTGTAAAACTCAGTCATCTGTGGAGTTTCTGAGGCGAGTGAAAGGCCCGAGTGGGGGTTTGATCCACAGGTCTGATGAACTGTTGAATTTCTTAAGTGCTCACAGTCACTTTTAATTGCCCCGGGGGCATTTAATTGGAATTCAGAGACGCCCATTCAGTTAAAGAGTTTTGAAGTGGTGTGTGTGTGTGTGTGTGTGTGTGTTGGGCCCATTATGTGAGCAGCTTTCAAAACTAATAAAACAGTGCTCTGTGGATTACAGCAACCATGCTTATCTGAAGGGTCTGAACAAGTGAAACATTGAATTATTACTCGATTATTATTAATAACATTATTATTATTATTCGAATCGATTATTCGAATTGTGTTTGTGTTTAGGACACTGTGATTGGTGATTTATACACATCTGTAACGTGTACAGTGGTTCACATGTCCCCCTCTGTCTTCTATGGACTGAAAGGGTTCATAGCTCACATTCTGTGCTGGTTCTCCAGACAAGGATTAAAACCCAATGATTCATACGTAGGTCACTGTTTGGTTTAACCAACAGCAAAAAAAAACAAAAACAAATAAACAAACAAAAAAAAACAATCCTCTGAAACAGGTTCAGAAGCTGGACTGACAATGAGCCAAAAATCCGGCTCTTTGAAGTGTTAAATATGTGCAAAATATTAAGAGATTGCTGTCTTAAAACGCGTGGAATAAAAGAACAGAGGATGTTATTTATTGTAGGAGTGGAGTCTGTAGTTTGATGGAGTTTAATGATGTGATGACCGCCAGTAAACACATCTGCTCTCTTTTCTCTTAGGCTTTTCTGAAAGGCAGTTTTTCTCTCCGTCTTTGAGGGAGAGAATGAAAATGACTGAGTGTCAGATTGACTTTAATGTGGGCTTCATAGCGCTGCAGCTGATTGAGGGTCTGGATGGAGGGACGGGGGAATGAAAGCGAATGGGAACTTGCCAGTCCTGACGCAGGGGGCGGGGCTTGTCCCAATACGGGTGGGAAAGAAAGGACGAGGACGTCCGGACTTCGGCAGAGCGCCAGAGGAACCGGACGGGTCCTCAGCTGAGCTGCACTAATAAATACATCAAATCATATCAGATCAATAGAAACACACTCCCGCTATCAAACCTCGAGCTGAAAATGGCCAAAAGAAGGAAGAGAGTTATGTAAGGAACCTTTTACCAACAGTTAAAGAAGAAGCACAAATGGGAAAGTTTCTTCTTCCCGCAGTGTCAAATATAAAGAGCAAGAATACAAGAGTTGTATTAATTAATCAAATCCTAAAACGTGTCTGAACAGGTATTTTAAAACCATTCCAGTGTAAATGTTAAAGTGGAAAAGTATACAGTACACTCACAAAAACTGGTAAAGTAATATTTACGAATACATTAAAGTTATAATATAATATAATTTACATTTGAGTAGTTGAGAATTGTAGGTTTTGGTTAGACATGTAAATTAGAGTTAAAGTTTAGTTTTTAGAGATGTATTATAGTGCAGCATATCGTTCAGCATATAGATTTCATTTATTTGAATTAAGATTTCTGTATACTATAATTTAGTTTTCCTGTTTTAATGTAGTTTAGAGTGGGGCGCTGTTTGTAAAATCATTTTCATTTTAATGGGATATATAATTTTGATTTTATGGATTTTAAATCGGAACAGAATTCAAAATAGTCTAATAAATTAGTGTAGTTTAATATAGTTTCGTTGAGGGATTGAGCTATAATAGTTTATTGATGTTGAATACAGGGGTGTATGCTATAATTAATTTGGTTAAATTTGAATATATTGTATACGTCATTACAGACTGAGGGTTTAATGGAGCTGAATTTAGTCCAGTTGGTTTAATGGTTTAAAACGGGGGCGTCTGGTGTAGTTCGGTGTTGTTTTCTGTTTAAGCAGGCTGATATTGTTTGGCATGAAGCTTGGCGTGTATTTTCTCCTGAGCTCAAACCTGTATATAAATTTTTTTTTTTAATATTTTTTTTTTTTCTTTTGCATTTTTTTAAAAAACATTAAAAAAAATTTCTCAGGAATGTACTGCTTAGTTTCGGGGATTCTTCATGAAATGTCATATGTAGTTTGTTTGGATCTGATGTATCTGGAGGTCTGTTTTAATGTGGGATCGAACTGTGAACACTATAAACAATGATAGTAAAATATAAAAGTGTTTAAACTGTTTTTATTTATTTTATTTTATTTTTTTCGTTTCAGGAATATCGTGAAATGTTTACTTCACCGAACCTTAAATCAGTTGAATGCTATACATTTTTAAGGTTTACTTATTATTAGAAGTTAACTCTGAATATTAAAGCAGCCGAAAAGCTACATTTTATAAGACAACATGCCGTCGTTTCCTACAATCTTTCAACCTTTAAAACACTGTGGTGGTCTTTGTATTTTACTTGAAATGTACATTAATTGAGCTATACTGTTGCAAATAAAATGATCATTTCCGATGATAATTACGAACGGAATAAAACAATAACACACAATATTATTATTGTTGTTATTACGACAGTATTTCATATTACAATATTTTTACATTTCAACAAATCAGCAACAATATAATATTCCTATACTACTGCCACTTTTTTTGATAGCTATTATTATTATTACTATTATCATTATTATCATTATTATCATTATCATTATTATTATCATTATTATTATTATTATTATTATTATTATTACTCTTCCTGTCTAGCAGTAGATGTGCCTGCGGCAGTATAGAGTTGACATGCCTCTTGACAATGATATTTGTCAGCATAACTCATCATGAACCACAAATTACATGGAGAACCATTTAAATCACAATCAGTGAAGACTCGGTAAATATTTCATTGTACTTGTAACAAAGAGAGCACCATAAAACAGACACACACACACACGCCACACTTTGAGAACTGCTCCCCTTTCCTCACATCACTGTAATATAATTGTTCCTGCACTGATGCTGGACAGACTGTGAAGTTCATTAGAAGACGGGACGCGATAGTAAACACATCCACAGCTGTGTGATTTCTCACAGTAACAGCACCGAGCTGGTTATAATAAAATAGGTTAAAAATCAGCTTACCTTCTCCTCGGCCTCAGGTGCTTTAACTTTCCCCGCTGGATGAAGGAACACACCTGTAATGGTTTCTGTTTTCGTTCAGACTTGTTTTGTGCGCGTTTTTCTGATGGAGGCGTTTAAAGCAGCGGGGCTGAGAGTCGGGCTCTGCTTTCACATCACTTTGGGCTCCTTTTGTCCAGGAAGACCAAAAGGACTACAAGGTATACTTTAACTGGTGACAACACACACACACACACACACACACACGCACACACACACCCACAGTTTTGGTGACGGGCTTTCCCGCCCTGTTTGTTGGGACCGGGTTTGGGCGCTGAAACTTTGCCGCCGTGGCCCCGCGTGGCGCTCGTTATTGGAGAAAAGCGCGCAGGTGGACACAGTTGAAAAAGCGCGAGAGCCAATCAGATCGCAGCTGCGCGCTTTGGCCAATGACGGGCGCCACATTGTTGTCAAATTAGTGTAATGAAAGCGCAGGAGCAACAATAGAGAGGGAGAGAGAGAGGGGGAGAGAGTGTGGAAAGAGAGAGAGAGAGAGAGAGAGAGAGGGATGTGTATCCACTGCAGTCTCTCCGGGAAGTTATAGTGTCTCACACTGAGGCCAAAGCTGCACTGCTCTCACCTGCAGCCTTCACCTTCCAGCGAGGAACACTTGGCGTTGCCATCAATTTTGAGGGGCACTTGTTTCTGCTCACGTGTAGACACGCGGAGAGGAAGGAGAGCGATGGACTGAAGGCGCAACAGGTGCAGAAACTGCGCGGTGAGTGACACTGTAAGCAGAAAGACACCCTGATTTTGGACCCGTTTCCCTCTCCATCCTCCGGCCTGCGCTTTGCTGCTTTCCCCTGCTTTTCCCACCTGCATCACTGAGCGTCATGGATCTGCGCCCGGAGGTCCCCTCAGCCGCTCAGGCGGGCCCGCAGGTGCACCCCTCAGCTGCCGCCGCTGCCGCCGCCGCCGCCGCCGCCGCCTCCATCCCCGTGTCCATGGCCGGAGGTCTGCTGCGCGGGCCGCCGCTGCTGTTGCGCGCCGCCGAAAAGTACCCGCGCACACCCAAGTGTGCGCGCTGCCGCAACCACGGCGTGGTGTCGGCGCTCAAGGGCCACAAGCGTTACTGCCGCTGGAAAGACTGCATGTGTGCCAAGTGCACGCTCATCGCCGAGCGCCAGCGCGTCATGGCCGCTCAGGTGGCGCTCCGGCGGCAGCAGGCCCAGGAGGAGAACGAGGCGCGCGAGCTGCAACTGCTCTACGGGACAGCGGAGGGGCTCGCGCTCGCCGCTGCCAACGGCATCATCCCTCCCCGCCAGAGCTACGAGGTGTTTGGGCCGGTGGGCAACGAGGCGAGCACAGGTGAGTGGAGGGAGGGGGGGCAAAGAGTTTTTTAATTCAAGGCTGTAAACATAATATATAATATATACTGAATATATATATATATATACTGTAAATATTGTGTTGAATACATACTTATATATGTACGCATATGCACATTATATATACGTATAAGTATACACGTGTGTGTGTGTGTGTGTGTGTGTGTGTGTGTGTGTGTGTGTGAAATACAGACGTGTAATAACTGTTGGCAGATTTGACCCCAAAGACACTCCCCACCATGTTGACGCTACAACCTTTATTTTAAAGCATTTCTTTTTTTTCTCCCCATTTTCTCCCAGATTCAACCATGCAAAAGTTCGAGCTTTTTTCCAAGAACTCCCAGCCTCCGTCTGCTAAGCCCACGGCCGCAGACTCCGACCCCCTGCCCGGCATCTCGTCCCCGGACGCGCGTCATGGTGGCTCCGGCTCGGAGAACGGCGACGGTGAATCGTTCACGAACTCTCCGGCCCCAAAGACCAGCAAAGACGGCGAGGAGACGCCCCCTTCGGTCAGCCCACTGGGCTCGGACTCGGGCGCCTCGGACACGGACAAGGAGGATCCGGAGCCTTCCCCGGAGCCCTCGGCCGCCTCGTCGCGCCACATGAACGCCATCGACATCCTGACGCGCGTCTTCCCCACACACAAGCGCAGCGTGCTGGAGCTCGTGCTGCAGGGCTGCGGCAGGGACGTGGTGCAGGCCATCGAGCAGATCCTCAACAACGGTGGGCCCCACGCGAAGCCCCCGGAGGAGTCCTGGGCGCAGGAGAGAGCTCTGACCAGCTCGCAGGGGCCACTCTCCTCCTCCTCCTCCTCCGCCTCCGCCGCCGCCGGGCCCAGGCCGCTGCTGGCGAGTGCCATGCCGCTGAGCAACCGCTCCGCCTTCTCTCCGCTGCAGCCAAACGGCGCGGCGCACTTCGGTCCCGACGGCGGCGCCTACCCACTCGGAGCTCCGCTGGGTCTGAGCCCACTGCGCCTCGCCTACTCCGCCCACAGCAGAGGCCTGGCCTTCATGAGCCCCTACTCCAGCACAGGTCTCATGCCCACCCTGGGCTTCAGGCCGCCCATGGACTACACATTCACTGACCTGATCCGAGACAGGACTCTCTTACACAAGGAGCAGAGCTACACCAACGGACTTTATGGGCCACTGGTCAACAACACCCCGGAGAAACAGTGAGGTGGGGTGGGGGGCTGTAGAACTGACCTGCACACTATAGAGACAGTGCTTCTTGCTATAGACCTGATCTAAAGGCTATAGAACTCTAGAAGCTGGGCTCTAGAAGTGGTCTATAGATGAACTAACAGGCCATACAGCGTTATAAGGGTCCATAAACTGCAAAGGATTAATGCACTAAATGTGATTGAAATGTAACAATTGGAAAAGGAATAAAATTACAGCACAAATGAGCAAAGTGGAAGTCAATGTTTTAATAATGTGGAAATGCTGTACACATGTGGCTCTAGTACATTTAGTGCATTACTTTTATGCAGTGTGGGTCCACAGAACATGAGGCACCCAACAGACCACAGGACAGGCCTGTAAACAATGGAAGAGGTCTAAAATACGAAGAACAGATCTAAAGAGCAGACCAAACTATGGATAGCGGATCTAAAGGGATAGGACAGGTCTCTAGGCTACAGCACACTACAGTTTAGGTCTGCAGGCAACAGAACAGGTCTGGGATCTATGACCAACAGATCTAAGGGTGCAGAAGATGTCTGTAGGCTTCAGAGCAGGTTTATAATCCACAGAGAACAGATCTTAAGGGTACAGAACATGTCTATAGGCTACAATTCACTACAGTACAGGTCTGCAGGCAGCAGAACAGACCTTTCTGGTACAGAATGGACCTATAATCTATGGACAGCAGGTCTAAAGAGTACAGAAGATGCCTTTGTGTAAGAGAACAGGCCCATAGGCTACAGGACGGGTCTATACGCAGGTCAGTGGGCTTGACTGCAGATCTACATGCTTAAATGGGACACGGTCTAAAGGCTCTGAAATGAAGACTAGAGCAGCGGCCTAAAGAACAGCTCTATAGCCCGAAAGACTGAGAAATGACAGATAGTCATGTTGAGAAAAGTGTTCCGTCTGTCAGAAGTTCTCCCTCATGAAGTTGTCTGTACATAAAAGTTGTGCTTCACTCACCAGAGGGAAAATTGGGACTGGAAAGGACAGTCAGAAACTGACACGAGTCTAGTGTTGGAGATAAAGTGGTTACGAATGAAAGGGAGAGAGCGCTCCGCTCCGGAGACGGAGCTGCGTCTGAAGAGTAACCAGTATTTTCATGTAAATTGTGCTTTTGAAATTCTTTCCATGTCGGTCACAATCCTGTTAGATCATTTACAAAACGGATCACGTCTCCGTGTGATAATGGTGCAATTAAGAATAGAATCATTCTCTCCATGGCTTAAAAAGAGACTATACTAACATTATTGTTATTATTATTATTATTATTATTATTATTATTATTATTATATCACGTCGCTCTTTTGGCTAAAACTGTAAAAATGTGCCATGTTAAAGAACAAAAGGCGATGGTGAGCTGATGATGAGTCAATATTGAGCTGATAGTGAGCGGATGATGAGCCGATGGTGAGCTGATGTGAGAAGTGGGCTCCTGTATTCTGGATTCTGCTGATGTATCCGGATGAAATGAGACCCATTACAGTCTGAACGCATCTCATAAACATCACGAACTGGTAACAACACATCTGTTGATGGTGAATGAAATCTGGAGTTATTGTTATTAGCTGTACATTCTCTGTGAATTTTGATAGAAATAAATGTTATTTTATACTTATTCTGTGCTTTTGGTTTCCTTGTGTCTTTATTTGAGCTTGTTGTATAGTATCGATACCTGGTAAGGAACAAGGAAATTCTTCTTCTTATTATTATACATACATTCATTTAAATTTAACTTTTAATGTATTTAAAATGTTAATTTTAAAGGTAATTTTACTACTACTACTACTACTACTACTAATAATAATAATAATAATAATAATAATTATTATTATTATTATTATTATTATAGGAGAGTAGTTACACTGCTTAAATTGTCATCATCATTATTAATCTGTAATTATTAATGCATCAGGTTTTTGTATGTATTATTAGTAGAATATATTCGTTGCGATAAAATAGTATCTACTATTTAATTTTATGCTATTAATATCTACTACTACTACTACTGCTACTACTATTAAAAAGACATTACATTACAAACACATAACAATAACAACAACAATAATAATAATAATAATAATTATTATTATTATAATTATTATATTATTATTATAATAATAATAATAACTATAATAATATAGTTATTATTATTATTATTGTTGTTGTTGTTATTATGTATTTGTAATGTAATAATTTATTGTAATTATATTATTATTATACGCCTAAAAACTTTGTTAGTTGTTATATAAAAATTAAACATACAAAAACCTTTTTAAAATGTACTAATACACTTCAGTTTAAATGAGAACAATTGTTTTTTGTTTTTTTTTGTTGTTTAATTTTTGAAGAATCATAATGAACATTCACTTTGACTCAGATTTCAGACAGAGCTGGTGAACTTGTCTGGAGCACCTCGTTTTCAGCACTTCTTCTCTTTTAAAGGGAGGACTGGGAGGTGCGAACAGTGACAGTCTCAAAGCTGGAGTTGACTGTATTTTCCACTGAGGAGTGTATAGTCCCACTATTGAGAGTAGATCCCATGGAAACGTAATCCCCAGCCCCTCCAGCAGAGCTCCTCTGTTTACTCTCTCCTGCCACAGAGAGGAGTGTAAACACCAGTGTGGGATTGACAGTGTGCCTTCATTTAAAGGCCGGCGGAGGAGAAACCCAATCACAATGTTCATGCGAGGCCCCGTAATACACATTTGATGAAGTGCATTTGCAGCAGTAACACGAAATCCTCATCCCCCCGTTGGATATTTCCTTATTTATTCTTGATCTTTTGCAGAAGCTCAACTGCTAAATATAATCATTTGTCCGCAGCAGGTTTCTCTCCTCACACACTGTCAATTTAAGTAAAAGCAAATTATTTCAGATGAACTATTCTTTTACATCTGTAGCACTTTTTTGCACAAACAGAATTATATATATATATATATATAATCCAAAGAAGATAACTGGACAACAAAATCTTTTTTTTTTTTTGGCATGTTAACACATTATGACTCCAGCAGTTGGTGTCATATCGTAATTTTCAGACAGTATATAACAAATATACTGACTGATGAAAAACAAGAACAATATAAGGAATATAAAGGACAGAAAACCAACCTAACCAGCCAACCCACATCTGTTTGATACTAATCTTTAAGCTGTTGGTCCAGAAGAGCTGATGTAAGTGACAGGAACCTTACTGCAACATTACATAAAGCATTTAAAGATGAATATGACACCTGTACTCTCATTTTACAGATTATGAGGGCAGTTTGAGTTACTAATTCTAGTTACTTGTTAACTGAGGGATATCAGTGACATGCTTTGAGGTTTTATTTATTTATTTTTTTACTAAAACCTCTGCTGGGGAATCTGGGCATGTTCACTTTGGGTGAGTAAAGGACCAGTAATAAAAGAAAAAAAATGATTTATTGCTCTAGGAGTAAAAATCAGGTCAGTTATCTTGCTATGGAGATTCAAGTCCTGAAAGTGAAGATTTTATTTTATATTTTTTTCTCACAAAACTAAAAAATCATTTAATCACTTCTTGAAATTAAAAAGTACTGCTGACTAAAACCCTGATTATAAATAAATGTGCTTAAAACTAGAAACTATATTTTGGAATAGACTATACACTTTCATTGTGCAAAGAATAATAGAAAAAGATTTGATTTACAAAAATTAAGAAGATGTGGATCTCTGAACTCAGTCAGCTCGAGCTAACATAGAGCAGAGATTACAGCTCCCCGGCGCCACCTGCCGGCAGAAACTGTTTCACTGCACATCCAGCAGTGAAAGTGATTGTGTGATAGGAGGGGACAAAATATGTGAGCTTCAGTTTGACCATGTTCAGCCACTTTTTCTGCTTTAAAAATTGAATGCAGTTCTGACCTGCTGGCAAGAGGAGAAGGGGCTGAAATTGTATCCTCCATACTTGATCAAACCTGATGTCTGTTGGTTGCTGGGAAATAAAACATGAAGGAGTGAGGGTCTCCTGCAAAAGTGTGAGGCCAATAATTACTGCACATTGAGTCTAATATATTCTAATTCATTTAGTTTGACATTATTCATGTAAACACGGGATCTGGAAACTGTGAAACAGCAATGAAAGTGAAAAGTGAAAAAAAAGTGAAAGTGACAACCCTTGTCATTGCGAGGTCACAGCACAGCACCCGTGAACCACAACGAAATTGGACCTCTGCATTTAACCCATGTAGCAGTGGGCAGCTATTGAAAGTGCCCGGGGAGCAGTGATGAGGACAGTACCTTGCTCAAGGGTACCTCAGGGCAAGCTACCTAAGGGAATCGAATCCGATGCGGGGGCAACTCCCTAACCACTAGGCCACCGGTGCCCGCTGAAAGTGGCTTCTCAATATTCTATTCTTTTTTACCCCCATTTCTTATGTTTTCACTTATTTAACTAACCAGCCAGCCAACCTTTAACTCGGCAAGACACAAAAATCTAAACTGCTTATTTAAAGTTTTATGTAAAGCATGCCACCTCTTCAGTGAAAATGTTCTCTAAAGTTGAGTGGCTCTTTGCCATCAGGTAGTTTAAGGAACTTTGGTGGATTTCAGGAAACCCTCTCTAACAGAACGCTTGGTGTCAGCAGAAAAGTGTGATGGAGGAGGAATAATGGCTTGGGCTCAGGATTTTGAGTTAACACTCATAGTTCCAGTCGAAGGTCATGAATACCATCTAAAATGTTTTAAGCCAAAACCCTCTTAAAACTATTAGAAAACAACGGCATCAGACAACATATTTGTAACTGTTGCATCTAAACACTTTTTGCAAGGTAGAGGGATTTTGGGAGGCATTACACTCTTCAGAGTTCTGACTTCTGGGGCCACTTTAAACAGCTGTGGAGCTTTAAAAAAAAAAATGAAAGTGACTATTCTTGTCATTGTATAAAGCACAACACAATGAAATTACAGCTCTGCAGTTTACCCACACACAAACCGGTGCAGCAGGGGGTTATTGAAAGCACTTGGGGAGCAGTGACCGAGACGGTACCTTGCTCAAGGGTACCTCAGGGCAACCTACTGGTCTGGGATTCAAACCCATGACCTTCTGATCTGGGGGCCCTTAAAGCTCTGCCCTTAAAGAATAATCTTTACATTTATTATTAAGCAGGTTTTGAAACATCTGTGGATCTTTTTTTAGTTGTTTCTGAGGCCTTTAAATTTGACTAAATGAAGCACATGTTCTCAGTCTGAAGGGAAGTCTAAACTCCATTACTCTTGCTGTTAAGAATGTTTCTTTGATTTTATTCTCGGTGCTGGGTATAGACAGTATGTTGTCTAACTAAATGTCTGCTAAATGCAGTAAATGTGTGGGTCGCTGCCATGAAATCTAATCTGTTCTCATTTTCTGTGTATAACTGTTTGTCAGTTTGTATTTATTGTAGTAACATAGCTGAAGTTATTTTAAACAGTTATGAAAATGAGTCATTTATTTTGCCCTGTATGTTAACTGTCTATTGAATGCTAGTCTGTCAGAAGGTGACCAAGCAAGAAAATTTTAAATGGTCTAAAATTGTCTTCTTTTCTTTTCTTTTCTTTTTTCTTTTACAACATAACTCACATCTGCAGTAAAGATGAAGGTCTTTCTTGATAGACTGAGTTTCAAACAGTGCATTGCTCACCAACTAGAAAACTATGCTGTGCATTAACTGAGTAAGCACTGTGGGAAATCACTTATAATTAAAATAAGGCAAGTCTAAAGTCATAAAAAATGAGATTTTAGTCTGCCTTGGTCTCTGGTCTGCCGTTAACTCTATTTCTTCTCATTCTGTGATGCTGTGTTTGGCTTCTTTTGGAGTGAAAACAGTTCAGTGCCATCCTGATATTCTGCTGATATTCATCCATGTGGGGCTGGATTAAGTGGGAAAATTAGTTCCTGACTATAAAAAAATCAAGCGAAAGCTCCCTCAAATCTGAACAAATCAAATCAAACACGGGCTGATGAGAAGATATTTTTTATTGATAGTGGAAATTCATGCTTTATGCAAGTTGCACATCTGTCTCTTCCAACCATTTGAACAAATGCAGACTTTGTGATCAGTGCTAATGTAATCTAATGACCCACCTGTCCTGATCCACCTGTCCTGATCCACCTGTCCTGACTCACCTGATTTCTCTTGCAAATTCTGAACATGAGAGTGATGTTTACAAGCTCTAATAGAACCCAGTACACCTTTGTTGCTGTTTCCACCTTCAGACTAAAAGGACATGAACACCTAGATTTCACCCACACTAATCAATCAGTCTTATTCATGTGTTACAGTTAGATATTCTTTGTACTTTGTACTTCTAGGTCAAAAGCTCAGGGTGACCTATGATCATTCATGACATACAGTTATAATTTCATAGGCAATCCCCAGTTAAGAAATCTAGCCAAATCAAACCAAATCAAACTCCGCAGGACTGCAGCGCTCTTGAATGTCCTGATTTTTTTCTTTGGTAATATTGCCACCTTGTGGTGAAAGCTATTACATGCATTTAAAGAACCACGAAAGTCTTAAGCATCTCTTCATTCATTCATATTTTGCTTCTAAAAAGCCAGACTTATTTTTGCCCCAGACATGATTTTGGCTCCGATTGTAATTATATATATATATATATATTTAGCACTTTAAGTGAAAGTGACAACCCTTGTCATTGCGAGGTCACAGCACAGCACACATGAACCACAACAAAATTGGACCTCTGCATTTAACCCATGCACACAAACACCGTGCAGCTTTTGAAAGCGCCCAGGGAGCAGTGACGGGGACAGTACCTTGCTCAACAGTACCTCAGGGAAACCTACTTTGTGAGGGAATCAAACCCACAATCTTCTGATGCGGGGGCAACTCCCTAACCACTAGGCCACCGCTGCCCCAGTGTCATACCCTCAGCCTCATATATATATATGAATGAATGAACGAGTGTGTTTAGGGTGGCCTTGCTTGAGAACTGGGACACACCACTCTGCCCCAAAATCTTAATTGCATCATTAGGAACAGGCTTGCAGGCATAGCTGAGTCCTGCTTTGTGATTGGTCCAATGTTAATTAGGTTTCTTAATGCTACACTCTGAGTGGTTTATTAACCCCACAATCTAATGGCTGATTCCATACTACCCTGAATTCTGCCACTTTACTGACTAATTTTAAAAAAGCGCTTTTGATGGGACTCTAAACTGTTTGATCCTTCTGTGCTAATTAGGAAGCTGAATCCTGATTGGCTCGTTGACTCATGTGCTCTAATTAGCTACTAGAATGTTGCACTCTGATTAGTTTAGCTTAATTACACTCTGACTGGCTGTTTCTTATGTCTGATAAGGAAACTTGTAGTTTGAATAGCTGCTGAAAATGTGAATGTGATTATTTGAGTCCTGCTGTATGATTTGGAGTAGCTGATACAGTGTGGCCTGTCTATCAAGCGCTAAGGAAGAGAAAACTGCAAGAAAACTAAAACTACCCTGAAAGAAACCATCATGTTTCAGGATACCAGCGACATTGTAGGTAAATCTAATGAATTGGAAGCAGTTTAAATGTCATTGGGCAGTACAGGAATGCTTTTTAGTTTCCAAAAGAAACATGTCCTTCAAACTGGAAAGCCTAGAACAAGAAATAAATTCTACCACATTACACAGCGAAAGCATTTTTTGGAGCAAAATCTTTTAAGGTGTAATTTATTCTCCCAAGTGCTATTGAAGAGATGAGTTTTCAGTCATTGTTTGAAGTCAGCAAGGGTCTCAGCAGATGTGATGGTCTGGGGAAGTTTGGAGACTGACAAGATTCTTGAGGAATGTCTTTTGTCCTTGAGGAGTGAGAGATTAAGTTGACCTGGACGTAATACCTTAAGAGGGTGAGCTGTGATTTGATCTTTGCAGAATGGAAGGACAAGCATTAAGGTTTTAAATGACAGTGAGGAGTTGCCAGTAGTGGAGTGGTGTGTGAGAATCTGGGTGTTTTGAAGACCAGGCCTTTTGCTGCATTCTGAATCAGCCATAGTGCTGAACATGTGCTGTTGAACATGTGCTGTTTGTAAATGACATTTGTTCATTGGGGCAGCGGTGGCCTAGTGGTTAAGGAGTTGGCCCACATTGGAAGATTGTGGGTTCGATTCCCTCACAAGTAGGTTGCCTTGAGGTACCCCTGAGCAAGGTACCGTCCCCGTCACTGCTCCCCGGGCGCTTTCAATAGCTGCCCACTGCTGCACGGTGTTTGTGTGCATGGGTTAAAAGCAGAGGTCGAATTACGTTGTGGTGCATGGTGTGCAGTGCTGTGACCTCGCAATGACGAGGGTTGTCACTTTCACTTTCATTTTGAATGATGAGCTCTAATGAGCGAAACCTGCATTTTAAGTGCTGCAGTCTGACCGGCTGATGTTGTATTTCTGAATGTATTTCCTTGTGGTCATTACATTGAAAACAAAAGTTTTCAAACAAAAGTATCCCATAAATTTGGCATTTTATTATAAAGTTATCAAAGTTATTTACAAAGGTATCTATTCTGATATCATTTAGAAGTTGTTATTGATTAGAGTGTTTGAGCTGAAATACAGCTGTTTTGATGGAGGTTCATTCTGTGGCTTAATACTGGAAACAAATATGTGCTTATCATGAAGTAGCCTTATTGTTTCATTCATTTCTTTTCCCCTCGGAGTGTTAACATTTTAATAGTCAGTGTTTCTTTTATTGGAAGCTTTATTATTAGTTTAGCTGATTTATTGCTCAGCTGCTGCAGAAAAACATGTCAGAAGTCACTGCTTTTGAGCATCTCTGTTGTCATGTTCTATGAATTCCTCACAAAAGCAGCATGCATTACAGAAAAAAATATTCAGTGACAATTAAAAGAATAACTAAGGCTAAATGATGACTAAGTAAAGAACTTCTTGCTGTGGCCAATGTAGGAAGCATGTAAAGAGCCACTCTTCTCTTCAGGGAATTTTTTGGTGGATTTAGAATCTTTAAGCACCTTTTGTAAAATAGTGCACTGTGCAAAATTGACGGCAAAACAATGGAGCTTTCTGAAATACGAAAGCATTTCTACGTTTTTAGGAACTTAATTTTTGCTAAACTGTATTGGAGGGGGTGAAGCTAGAGGGGTTTGACAGAAATAATCTTCACGGTTATTTTGGTCAATATGGATCTTGATTATGTAACATGGTTAATCACTGACTTTGGAAGCTTCCTATTAATTAATGTTTTTTAACTCGTCTTCTTGAAAAATCTACAATTATATGAATATCATTTGTTTCATCATAAAATTACTGTTGACACAGTCCGGTTTCAGCGCCTGCAGGTGACAATATTTCCATTTGTGCAGGAGACCCTGTTTGATTTTTGGATACACAGATATTTTTGCCAGACTGGAGATTCAGGGCTTGAGCTTCTGGGAGCCTCCATCTCTCTGCTGGGCCCTTCTCAGCTTCAGCTGTTTTCTCTGCTAATTGTTTTATAATCACTTGATATCAAACTTGTAATCAACATTTAAATTTGGCTAAATGAGCAGCCTGAGATGAAGCAGCATTTTCCTAAATAGATACTCACTCTGATATTTTGATGATAGTAAAGGAGAACTCTTAGGTATGAGGACTCATTTTGTCCCCTTGGAACCAAATGCAGATTCCTTTTTGCTTTCTATGCCAAAGCATACGCCCTCTGAGCTGAGAGCAAAAACGGGCCTTTTCACTGAATTTTTTTCATAATGCATTTTTTGTATTTGTATACGTCCTTCTGCAATCTTATTTGTACACCCATATAAGCTACCTTTGCATTGTGAACATGATCTGAAAAAGTCTCTCCAGTGGTTTATGTATTTTGAAAGTATTATTAATTTACATTTAGCAGACGTTCTTATCTAGAGTGACTTACATTTCCTGATTATAGGAACAGTCCTCCTGGAGAAACTCCCTGGGTTTTTCTCAAGAACCCAATGGTGGTAGTGCTGGAGGTAGGTTTCAAACCTATGACGTCTTGGTCCATAGGTCTGTTGGAAAGTATCCTACCACTAGACCACCACCACCCACAATGAATGATGTAAAAGAAATTATGAAACAAACCTTCATATTATTCATCTTGGAATGGCTTGCTTGTGCTGTTTTAGAAAGCTGTAAGGGGGTAGATGAGTAGGCGAGCTGCTGCTGGTCAGTCATTAGACACTGGATGGCAGCCTTGCTGCATGAAAGTGATCTGCATCCTTTCCTGGGCCCTTGCTGATGGGTGTAGTTCTGCCGTACCTTCCGCATCAGCGACAAGGTCACACACAGCCCTGTTCTCAGTTTACATACCTGCACTGCTTGCCGGACTCTGGTCAAGTGCTTAGGCTGCGGGAAAACCTTATCTTCTTAGTAGCATCACATAGTATCTCAGTCATGAAACCACAATTTCCTTTATCTTGGACTTAAAAAAAATGGCAATTGTTTCAGTTTTTTGTTTAAGGTTATCTTAAGGTGTTTAGATAATAGTGTCTATGAACCCAACAAAGTATTACCAAAGTCTTCTGTAAGTTTTTAGAAACACCCTTCATAGTGTACTGCACTGACTTTAGGGTCAGCGCCTTTAAGTGTGGGGAAAACTCACCAGACACTTGTTTGACAAACCATGATATGCTTTCCTATACAGTAGGCCTACACTCCTTCTCATTGCTTTCCCAAATGCTTTCTACTGCTGCGTGCTGCCTACTAGAACCCAATATCTGACTACTCCTGTATTTGCTGCCTGTCACACTGATATGGTAAAGCAGGACTTGAGTGACTGAGGAGAAGGTCAGCAAAGGACTAAACCGGACAGGAGTATCAGAGCAATGACCCCAGGTCCTCAGAGGTCAAGGTTAATCATTGATGCAGATCAACAGAAATTTGGAGAAACAGCTCCATCTTATGGTTAGAGACTGACTCAGTCTTTTTGCTGAACTGTTTGCTGATGCTTAACACTGTCAAAACACCATTACTTGGCTGGAACAGCATGCGCATGCTCTATTTTAAGCCTAAAGGTAACAGCAACGAGAAGCACTTGCTGTGCTCCCCCCATCCCATGTCCCTTATGTTTGTGCAAAATGCAAATCTGTTTCTCTGAGCACAGAGAAAAGGAAGTTTGGAGTTATCAACTGTGGGCGTTCCCAGAAAAAGCTCTTCTGGAACGAAAGGCGCTGAAGTACGCGAATCTTTTTAAGAGGCGAAAACGGCAATTTTTGTGAGCTGTTCAGCGCCGTTATCTAGCTGTGAGGTTTTTTTTTTTTTTTTTTTTTTTTCTTTGCTGTTTCCTCCAGCGGAGCTGTAATGAATAATTAGTGTAGGGGGAAGATAAATAGCCACAGGCCTTGCTGGTGCTGAGGAAATCCATTTAGGTTATTACTCCTTACATAAAACCCATTTTCACTCTAAGAGCTGCCTTTACTGTCCACACTGAATAACAAACAGATAACATGCAAACAAACAAAAGGAATACAATTACTTTTTTTAACCTCCTTTCTTTCTAGACAGAGAACATGCTGGAGGATGTTGCGTGTCCCTGGAGAACAACTGCAGGCCTGAGGCTATGCGGTTCCCACAAGGGGGCAGGGCTGTAAGGCTTGCAGGGCTGTGCTTCAGGTCTGTTAAGAGCATTATTACAGCGTTATCTGTCAGGGGGTCAAGGAAGATGGCAAGAAAAGGTGTGTGAATGGCCTCGATCAGAGAGCAGGTGTGAGCAGAGGTCAGCAGCCCTTGCATTTCTGAAGGAACACCTTGAGGAATATTGATTGAAGAGTGTAATTTGATAGATTGATTCAAGGGAGTAATTCGATGCAGCCCCTGGGAAAGGTCTCTGCTGGAAAGCTCTCTCACACTCTTGGTTTCTGTTCTCTGACCTCTGGCTCTGAGCTATAGGGTCAGCGTCCCATCACTGCTTATCTGCTGACCATATGCCTGCAGGCCTTTTGATTTGACTCACACTATAGGACTGTTTTAATGGAATCCTGTTTAAAAAAAAACCAAACAAACCAAAAAAAAAAAAAACCCAGCAGAATTCTCTCATGTTATGTCTGATAGTGTGGACAGTGCTGATATACAGCGTGCTCAGTCATGTCCTGCTGTGTGGTCATGTCCTCCCAGAGCAATCTCTTCGCTTCACCAGTGTAAACCTTTGATTGAAACACTATGGAACGAAGCAAGGCAGTCCTCAAAGCTACAAAGTACCCTCAGAAAAAAAAATCAATGATAGTATATGGGTCAGAATATTAAACTGTACTGCACTGTATTATTTGCTCAAAACAAAAGTGTATTTCTGGTGCGTTCCTCTGAGAGCTGGCGGCAGGATTTCAGTTCTTTGGTCCCGCAGACTGTCAAAACTGTGGGAGGGAAGAGATCCATCTTCCTGTCTCCCACTCAGTCTTACCTGAATGAATCACAGTTTCACAGTCAGAGTCTTTCTCGCAAGTCTTTTCTCTGCTTCTCCTTGTCATTTCTTGGTATGTGGGGAGGGGGCTGCTTTTTGAAGCTGCTCACGTTGCCACTATATGTTGCATAAACATAAACAGTATTGTTCTAGAAGCAACGTAAGGATGCCTAAATAAATGGGCAATTAATAGGAATTAGAATGATTCACAGTAAACAATAACCTGATTATTCATTGGCAGTGAGGGGGTTGGCTGGGAACTAGCTTTGCTGATTCAGTCACGCACTAACGTAATTTATACCGTAGTACCTAAGGCTCTGCATGAAATTAGATGCATATCCACTTCATCACTGTGTCTTTTTTTAAAATTTTTAAATTTTTTTTTTTTTAAGGGTGATTCGTAAACCTGCTTCCCTGGAGTAGTGAATGTTTCTCAAGGCTTGGTAGATTCAGGCCTCTTCTTACTGTTGTGAGGCCAGGCTGAGGTTGGGTAAGTGAAGCTGTGGTCATGGTTTGGAGCATGGGCTTTGAAATTGCTCAGATTTTGGGGCCTAAATAGGCAGAATACTATGACTTCCATGAGTCTTCCATGAGCTTGTTCATTTACATAAAGAGTGAGGTGTCCTTCTCTGAGGGTGCAGAATAAATGCTAGTACGTTGGATTAGATATGTTGGTTCAGATGATCCAGCGAGTGAGATGCACCAGTCAAGATGTTCACAGTGGTTCCCTTTAGCCTGGGGTTGGCCTATTCTGCATTAGATCATTCATTTGTATTGGAAGTAATATAATTTTTAAATAATAATAATACATTTCTTTTGATTCATTAAAACTTTTGGTTTTTATATCCCTGCCCAATTTTTGTGAACGTAGGACAAGAGTGCTTCATGATGATGGCTGAAACCCCCCCAGCTTACAGAGTGGTCAGAAACACCTGAGTACAAGGTGGACTACCATTCTAATGGTGCAGTGGTAGCGTGTCGCAGGAAAAGGCAAGAGTTTGATTTGTTGGACCAAGTTCATACACACACACACACACACACACACACACACAGACACACCTCCAGCCATCTCCGTGCAGCTTGTGCGCAGTGGAGTGGTGTGAATGCTTTCAAAATGCAAAATGAGCACCTCCTCTCCGCATCAGCGATGAGAGACAGGGGGAGCATGACTGACAGAAGTAGGTCTGTCTTGCATCTCCCCTGCCTGTAACTCACCCTCCCTCTCTCTCTCTCTCACACTGTTTTTCACACACACATACTCCCCCCACCCCACCTTGCTCTCTCATGTTAAATTATAGCATGGCGTGTGAATGTGAGTGAAAGTCATCAAATGAAGATTAAAGACAGCCCTGTTTCACTGACAGCTTCGTCTCCAGGCTTGTCCCCGCACCTCTGGGGAACAGAGACAATTACATTTAGAATGGGATTCGTTCAAAGCGTTCAACAACTCATTAATTGCATATTGCAAACAGTACATTTCAGCAGAAAGCACTGATGAGTAACAGCAAGAAGCTTTGAAAAAAAATGAAGCCCCTGCCATTTTGTTACGTGCTTGAATTTATAATTTGAATATATAACCGATGATTGAAAGCACTGAATGATGAGTTCAACTTTACTTGGCTACTTTTCCTTATCTTTACTACTTTTTAATAGTTCTCATTTTGTTGATTGAATATTATAAGCTGGAGAGATTTAAAAAATAGTAAGTTACAAACAATTTAAAAAGTATGTTAAATAAAATATAGGTTGTGGATTCAGTCACTTTGCAACTAAATTATGTGAGCAGACTGGAGAGTGCTGGCTGTCTAGAGGTCTCACAAGAAAAAAACTATACCTTAAAGCAATACCTGTCAAAAGTTTAATTTAATACATATTTTTTCATTCTTAGTGCTGAGGTCCCTCTGACTCTGACCTGTAATGAAGAACCGAATGCAGGCTGAGAGATTGTAAGGATGTTTTTCTGAAAAGATTTGGCTGCTATTGACTTTGTTAGCAACATTGGTCTAGACTGATGGATTTCAGACATGTCAGCTGATCAATCACATTTTATTTTTTTTCATTCCTTTAATTTTGACCCACCTTTTTATGGGTCAGTTCAAACAATGCATGGCTGTACAACCAGCTCTAAACACAGACCATAAATTAAAGTTCAATAAAAATAAAAAAACAAATGCTTTGCCATGTTGTGTTCTCTTATAGCAGCTGATTTGAAGTTGGACAAGCATTAAAGAGTTCTGGCAAAGATTAGTTTGGCTACATCACATGGAGTTTCCAGTTTTGCTGTGCAGTTCCTCTTTGTTTTGTTATTTTCAACTAGATAATCTCCTTCTGAATCTTGGTTCCTTCTGAGTTACTCCAGGTTTAGGAGTTTGTTCGTTTTTTTTTTTTCTTTCTCCCCCTCCCTAGCCTCTGTTGCCTTCGACATGCTCACTAGAGGCTTAGACCTGGATTCAGTAAAGCTGCTTTGTGAAAACTTGTAAAAAGCCCTATACAAATCAAACAGACTGGACTTGATTTGACTCCGAGAGAAGAACAATCTTATAGCTAATTTTAATTCGACAGGTTAGAGATGACTGTGAGATTGCCACCATGTTAGCAAACAGTAAAAATGACACAGTATCGTCTTCTTGTTCTTCTTTTGGGTGCTCCCACATAGGGATCGCCACAGAGGATCATCTGTTTCCATTTCTTCCTGTAATCTGCATCTTCCTACTTCAATCCTTCAAACAGAAAAATGACCCCATATCTATGGGGGGAAAAACATGCATAGATCACTTGAGCCAAAGAAAAGTTTTAATAGTATTTCTGAAAAGAATAATTCTTTGCTGCTACTATTTCGGTCAGTGACATTCTCAGGGTATCACTGTGCGGGTCTAGGAGATACTGGGTTGGCTGCAGGGGGTGGTTAGTGGACTGAACTGGCATATGCTGCCTTGTTGCTTTTTTAGCGGTCCATGCTGGGCCTAGTATGACTCACCAGACTCCCTTGTGCTCTACAGAGCTAGTGAGAGACAGAAACAGAGAGTTGGTGAGAAAGGAGGGGGGAAAAAAGAGAAAAAGCAGGTGGGAGTAGGGTAGCAGAGGCTTTTGGAGTAGGTGCTTTTCCAGAGTTTTTAAGGGCATTAATATTTCAAGAGCCCTTTGTTTTCCTCAGGGGTGCTCTTTTACTAGCAGCCAATTAGCTGCAGAGGAATTGTGAAGGCCAGGGCTTCTCCTACTCATTGGTGGTAAATTAGCAGCTGTGTGCTTTCAGAAGGGACAGCTGTGTGTGTGGATGCTTCGTGAGACCTCCGTGCCTGTTTTGACCAGAGCCTGAAGGGAGATCATGAATATGATGTGTGGTTATGTTAAATATAGAATATGAAGCAGTTCCAATAAGATGCACATAATGGTGAGCACTTACCCTGGGGTGTTCTACTGGGCAGATCACTAATACAATGAGTTCTACTATAACAGATCCTGTATTTTTGTTCAGGATTACTGATGCTCATGTTCATTTGTCATTTTCTAACCACTGTTTATACCTGAAATACTTTCCTAAAAATAAAGCTGTCCTAAAATGTTGTTTGTGTGGTGCCATAGAGGAACCTTTTTTGTTCCTTGTTGTGTGAGCTTGAACATTTTTAGGTTAGAGAACCTCTCTATAGAGTAAATTGTAACATGGAAATATGAAAGTGACTATTTGTCATTGTGAAGCACAATGAAATTCAACCTCTGCTTTTCATCCATATACACACATGCAACAGGGGTCAGCCACATCCAGCGTCTGGAGAGCAGTGATGGGGATGGTACCGTGCTCAAGGATATCTCAGGGCAACCTACTGATCTGGGATTCAAACCCATGACCTTCTGATCCTGCAGTCTAGTCCCTAACCACAAGGTCACCTTTTTTTTTCCCTTTTAAAGAACAGGTCTCGAGCCAGCCAGGAACTTCTAATGGTTCTCCAAAATCCTCACTCAAAGAACCTTTTATACCACTTTTTTTAAAAATAAAAGAAAGGAAGTAAGTCATTTTTGTGACTGCTTCTTTTAAACTGACACTCGCTGCCCTGCATTATGCTTCATTATAATACAATACAGGCTAAAGCACTGATTATAACTATAGGGAAACGGGGTGGGGGTCAATAGCTGCAGGCAGAACTGACAGATATGTGTAAATTAGTTTTTGTAACATCATAAAAACAATGAATTCCAAACTTTTCCCAGAATTGTTCTCATGGATCGACTATAAGAACTGAAGAGAACAGTTTGTTGGTGTATAAAATTTACAAGACACTGTCTATTTCTTTTTAAGTCAATTATAAATGATGTGAAAATAACAATTCATTCTTTGATATGGCCTTTTTAATTATGAAACTGAATAGATTATCTGAACGTGATAGGAGCCATCGGTTCAATTTGGATTCCACTCTGATGAATGATTTCAGCAAGTCTTACCAAGACAATTGTTCCTCAAAGCATGAAGACAACACAAATCAGCATACTTTAAATGTTAAAATGAATCAGGAGATAATTCATTGAATTAGGAGATTTAACACTGTGCTTTTAGGTATTTTGGAGTCAATATGATCAATGACTGAAATCCAAAGATTATGATTTGTATCTTCCAAACCAGGACATACCTACTTGCTTTTGTCTGAATTACTGCAACATTTTTAAACCGGTCATTTGCTTTGCTTGGAATTTAAGGCTAGTGGTAGGCCAACCCTCCTCTATTTGCTAACCATGTTCCACAGCAGTATGTGGCAGTGCATTTGGATGGGGAACAGCAGTCACAAAGTGCAACGCTGGGACACCGTTTTCTCAGAGTAAATTAATTAACGGCACATCACTCTGCAGAAGCGCTGGATGCAGCTGAATGCTTCGCTTCTCCTGCAAGCAGCACACTGATTCTGTTTCCCCTGATGGCACAGCGGAGGAAAACAGTCTCTCTGAGGAAACCATTCTGAAGTCACACCAGCAATGCCTTCAGCACTGTCTTAGAGCCAAAACTCACATTTAGTAAAAAAACACAAACTTGTTTGTTGCAATATCAAATTCACCCATCAGAACAAAGCTTGTAATAAACTGTGAAGTTTTTTCATGACAATTATTAAAGGTGCTAGTAAGAGTTATGTACAATATTAGGAAATGGATGTAGAAAAGAATAATATTTTTGTGTCTTTATAGCAGAGGGAATAAATCCATAAAATAGTGGGCCTGCACTGTTATTAAAATGACATTAGCATGTAATAAATGTCTTTTTTTGGACGTTACCAAAGGAATATTAAAAGTTATTTCTCTATGGAATGCTAAAGGTATAGTGGACAAGTGTTCTGAACTTGTGTGCTTGAAACAGACCTCTCCTATCAGTATTACTGAGCTTCTGGGAATTTTCCAGTTTTCCAGAGCGAGTAAGAGCAAAAAGTGCAAGAGGTGGTGTACAGGACATGAAATGGGGCAGAGAAAAAGGTAAGGGAGGTGGGTGGTGGGGGGATTAGTGAAGCAGTGGCCAGTGTTGGCCTTAATGGCCTCCCCTGTATCTGACTAGCAATTACAGCCCCCAAATTATGATCTAGTCAGAAGAAGAGGAGCACACTGGCCAATGGAGACGGATGGGCCAAGAGCAAAGGAGCCTGCTGCAGATTGATTATTGATTTGCTGGACAATGATGGATTGGGATTTGGAGTGGAGTGTGGAAGCAGAAAGAGAGAGAGAGAGAGATGGAGAGACAGGGTTAGAGAGTGAGAGATAGTAGGTGGAATTAAAGGAATGTGTGAGGGTTAGGGGAGGGGTGATAGATGAGTATTTTAGGGCTAAAGTGACACTTCTGCCTCTTAAGGGAGGTGCTCATATTCCACACAAAAAGTTTGGTCCCACATTGTTGTTGAAAAGCTGCATGGTCAGTTTTGAGGGATCTGATAGAAAATGTTTTTGAGATGCTCCGTTGTGTCAGGGTTGTAAAGTACTAGTTTTACTGCAGAAAGCTTTTCTACTAGTGACTTCTAGAAGATTTTTGATTCTAAGGTTAAAGTTCAATTTGATTTTCATCTATCCATCCACTAACCCCCTGTACATGGAGCAAAAAACAGAGAAACACCTTGGATGGGTCACAAGTCAGATTCACACACAGGTCAGATTCAGAGATTCATAGATTCATTCACAGATTTAGGGGGCAATTTAGTGTTTCCAATGTACTGTGGAACAAACCTGCAGCACCCTGAGGAAGCAAGACCCAGGCTGCCCTGGAAACAACACATATCTTGAGAATACGTTAATGGAAAACATTGCTATTGAATCCAGTTTTTTTTAATAAAAATAAGACTTGTTTTTGATTTTCGCTTCAATTGATTATTTTACATAATAAATCAAACATAAATGGCATTTACAACAATAATTGTGCCCTTAACATATTGTTGGTCAATCTTTTGTGATCTCTGTAGCTCTTATTAAGACTTCTGCATCTGCAAACAGTCATTTTAGCACACTCCTGCTGAGCAGACTACTCTAGCTCTCTCAGGCTTGAAGGGCACCTTCTCCACACTGTGTTTTTAAGATTTTCCATAGATGTTCAATAGAATTAAGGTCAGGACTCATAGAGGGGCCCTTTTTATCAGTCATTCTTGCAGGCTTTTAGCTGTGTTTTGGGTTTTTCTATTGGAGGACCCATGACCTGCAACTGACTCTGCATTTCCTGACACTGGGCAGTATGTAAGGCATCATTCCAGGATGCCTTGATAGTCTTTAGATTTCATTGTGCCCTCTCTGCTAGATGCAGCAAAGCAAAGCCAAATTTTAACAGAGCCTCTTCTGCTTCTTTCGGCTGCTCCCGTCTAGGGGTCGCCACTGCGTTTCCGTTCCTTCTGGTCTTCTGCATCTTCTTCCATCAAACCAACTGCATGTCCTCATCCATAAACCCCATCTTTGGTCTTCCTCTTTTCTTCTTTCCTGGCTGCTCCATCTTCAACATCCTCCTCCCAATGTAATCCTCGTCTCTTCTCTGGACATGTCCAAAACAGCGCAACCTTGCTTCTCTAACTTTGTCTCTAAAATGTCTAACCTGAGCTGTCCCTCTAATATATTAATTTCTAATCCTGTCCATCCTCGTCACACCTAACGAAAATCTCAGCATCTTTAACTCTGACACCTCCAGCTCCGCCTTCTGTCCAGTTAACACCTCTACTCCCTGCATCCTAACCACTCCACTTTCCTCCTGTTCATTCACACTCAAGTATTCTGTCTTTGTCCTACTCACTTTCATTTCTCTCCTCTCTAGAGCAGATCTCCATCTCTCCAGGTTCTCCTCAAGCTGCTCCCTACTCTCACTGCAGATCACAATATCATTAGCAAACAAAAAACACAGTTAAACAGCTGAACAGTTAGTTCAAAACATGACAGTAATGCCATGAATTTCAATTATTAAAATTGGAACCAAGGTGTCCAGGATGTTTGAGAATAACTTTGCAAAATAAACAATAGCTCCTTCCTTTGTATTTTCCATAATTTTATTGGTTTATGCTCTCATATACTACATACAGTTGAAGCCAAAATTATTAGCCCCCCCCTTATGAAATTAGACAACACTCTTGATTTCTCCATGAAAATGACCATTAACAACAAGTGTTTGTTATTATGGAAACAAATACACTATACAAAACAATGTCCACTAAGTTTAATTAGAATATTTTATTGATACACTGAGTTGAACAAGAAAGGGCAAAAATGAAACATCCAAAATTATTAGCCCCCTGGCCATTAATAGTCAATAGTTTACCCTTTCTGAGCCACAACTGACAACAATCTCTTAGAGTAGTTCTTTACTAGGTTGGCACGGGTCTCCTGAGGGATTTTGGCCCATTCTTCCATTGCAAATTGTTCTAGCTGGTTCAAATTGCATGGTTTCCGAGCTTGGACATTCACTTTGAGCATCTGCCAAAGATTCTCAATAGGATGGAGGTCTGGGCTCTGTGCTGGCCACTCCAGGATCTTGGTTTTGGTATCCTTGAGGAACTGTTGGACTAATTTTGATGTATGCTTTGGGTCATTGTCTTGTCGGAAGACCCAGCAATGACCTAAGCCTAGACTACGAGCAGATTTCTGCATATTCTCCCTCAAAATGTCAACATAATTTTCTTTTTTCATGATGCCATACACACAAACAAGGCTCCCTGTGCCTGAAGCTGCAAAACAGTTCCACAGCATGATGCTCCCACCACCATGTTTAACTGTGGGAACTGTGTTCCTAGGGTTGAAGGCCTCTCCCTTTCTTCGCCAAACATAAGCAACATCCATGTGCCCAAACAGTTCCAGTTTAGTCTCATCAGACCAAAGCACAGACTTCCAAAACTCATCTTTACCTTTCAAATGCTCACGGGCAAACCTCCGTCGGGCTGTGATGTGCCGCTCTTTGAGTAAAGGGGTTCTTCTGGGTTGATGGCCCTGAAGCTCCCCACGATGAAGAGCCCTCACAACTGTGATCCTTGAAACATCAACTCCAGAAGAGGCCAGGTCAGCAACAATCATCTTGGCAGATGTCCGGGACTCCTTGCTCACATCACTGACTATTTTCCTCTCCAGAGTTCCTGAAATCTTGCGTTTATGGCTACGGCCAGGTTTTTTTCTTACAGAATTTGTCTCCTTGTACTTGGCAACGATACAGTACAGTTCTAGACACTGTGAATTGCTAAGAAATGGCAGTGTAGCCTTCCCCCTTATCATGAGCCTCTACTGTCTTCTTTCTGAGCTCCAGACTGATTTCCTTTGTCTTTGGCATGGTGAGTAACAGTAGTCCCTCTCATGTGCTCAAATGTCCTGTTCCTTGTAGTCTTTTTATGCTGATTGAATGTTGTTAGGAAGCCAATTGACTGCAGGTGTTGTTAGGAAGCCAACTGACTGCACAGGTGTGGTTTCAAAGCTGATTGGTTAATTACTGTAGGTGTGTTTTGAAAGTAAACATTCACATGGGGCTAATATTTTTTACCACCCCATTTTTTACTATATTTGTTATAAAGCAAGCCTAAAAATGTATTTGATATTACAAAATGTACCAAACGCTACTAAATAGCACTGTTGAATGTTTGCTTATATCAAGTTTCATCAGTGCTGCAAACATTGGGAAGAAGTTTAGAAAAATGTTCCTGGGGGGCTAATAATTTTTGGCCTCAACTGTATGTTTTCCACACTGATGCTTATTGTTCTGAAATGAGAATTTTTGCTCTGACACTGGACCTAAATGCCTTCAGTTGGTGAGGTAAACCAGGCTTTGGAAATTAAATTAGGCCTTGATGAAGTTAACTGTGTTTTATTGATATGAAAAAGCCCATCACATAAAGGGGGAAAATTTCACCTCATCTCCTCTTTCAGGGAAACATGCTCATTTTAATTCAGTTTATTTTTTACACTACAACTGTGCAAACTGTGCAAAGTGGAAATATTTTCAAGGATCCGATGAGAATTAGACAATACTCCTAAAGGAACCTTTTTAAGGGGGGTTTTCATCTGCAAAGTGTCTGTATCTGTCTGTGTCTTGTTTAATGCCAGGAAAAGGCCTTTTCCTGCAGCGAGCTCTCATGCTCACTCATACAGGTCAGTGTGTGCTTGAGTGTGTGTGTGTGTGTGTGTGTGTTAGTGTGTGCTAAGTCTGGGCTCTTTGAAGTTCAATATGTGTGAGAGCAGAGGCATTCTGCTCATCCTCGTCCTACTGTCTTTCATTTGTGTGAGACAACAGAGACAACAGTATCTAAAGCCCCTAGATGCACATCTGTATTTGAGGAGTGTTTCTGTGATGATCAGGCTTCAAAGTGACTCAGTTTGCATGTGCATGTTTATGCACTGTCCTAAAAACTCACTTTTTTGGTCGAAGCCAAAGCACTTCCGCACTGGAAATCACAGAAGCCATAGCTGAAACCATAAGAAAACATGATTTATCAGGCAATGCCATGTCACGGTACTTCTGATGGCCCTTTATTGTGATGAAAAGGGTTGTTATGAGCACTCTTACCATTCTGCTGCTATTCAGCCCAGCATGCAAACTGTGACACGCTTTGCATCCTCACACTTCCTATTTTAGCCAGCATTGTTTTTTTAATCCCGAACACCCTTGTAGACATTTGTAATTATATATAAATAAAGAAACACAATCAAGAAATTTAATGCATCTCTTTTTGTGTGTGTGAGTTTATATGGCATTTTTACTAGTGTTTATGAATAGCACTGAAGAAATGTAACTGAACTGAATTGTGATGAAATCTAAGATTTCAAAAAGCACTGATTTGCTTTCAAAAGAATTATAATCATTGTGAGGTTCTTGCTGAAGAACAGAACCAGAGATGGAATCAGTATATTCTAAAGATTACTTGGTTTTTAAAGCATAGTCAGAAGAATATCCAATAATCCTTATCTATCAATGTGCAAGGTTAGAATATCAGTAACAGAAAAGCAAACTTGTATTAGCCACTTCTGCAAAACTGCAGATTCATATAAAGAGTTAACATTTTAAAACTCTCACAAATGTTGAGACCCTTGAGTGATATTGTCCTTTACAACTTACTGTAGCCTTGGCAACATTTCATACATTAGAATCAGACATTAAGAAATTAAATGCTGCGAATATAGTGTTGAAAAATTAGCCTCTTTAGATGAATTATTTTTTTATGAAAACTGTATGCTGAGCATCTCTTCTGCTTTAGAAAAATCACTGGCAAAAGACTGATGAGGGCTCATTTACTGTCCCTAATGAAGCCATTAGAGTAATTAGAAGTGTGGCAATCAGTCGCTGTTTTGACCTATTTTTTTCCTCGTCTTATAAATGGTGGAAACACCTTAGTACTGCAAACAAGTGTTCCTAAATAGGGCGCTGCTTATCCTCACTTCTCTGTGGTGCACACACACTCACACACACTCACACTCACACACACACTCCCTCTAACTCACACGCCTGTAGAACCACTGTGGTTTTGGCTCCTGGCCTCTCTTGCGCGCTCTCTAGCTTGTGATCAGGCTCATTAGACCTTGTTGTCTTGCTGAGTGGGTGGAGGAGTGTGGGAATTGAAGTTTTTCCATGTTTTGACTGGCAGCCATCTGGGCCATGTATATCCCGGCCTAGCAGCCTTTTCTGCCCTGAGACCTAGCCTTTTCCTCTGTGATAACTTGGAGAGGGAAAATAGAGGCAAAACAGCAAATCTCATCATACTGCCTACAGTATTAACCCCTTGCAATCTGGCGCATTCTGAAAATTTAAAGATACTGCTAGTAAAAATGAGATCAGGAGCAGGTTAAAGTCACAAGTTGGTTGAAGTCCTAGCTTCACAAACCTAACAAATGCTACCAGGGTTAAGTGTATTTCATTGGCTAGATTGACAGCTTTATCCAGCCCCTCTTCAAAGTGCACTTTGACCTGAGAATGTGTCAGTAATTACATAATCAGGAATACAGACAAGCTGTAGTGAAAAACGACAGCAAAAATGACCCGCCGGTTTAACTGCTCAAGACTTGCAGCATCTGGGGAATTACTGGGAGGGTTCATATTTAAACAGTAGCTGAAACAGCTGGAAATACAGTGAAGTCACCATTCAAGCCAGCAAACTACTATATACTGTATATATACTGAATGATTTTCAGAATGTTTTGCTGTATTTAATGCATTGCCCAGATGTGTGTAAATGAATAGTTAATTAATAGTTTGGTGGGGCCATTTCATGAGTTGGCTGGTCTTGATTTGAGAAATGTAAAATTTATAAACTTTTGTAATGTTGCCTTGGAGCAGCATTAGTTACCATGGTAATGTAGCCTCGTAAAAGGCGATCCGCCCGATGTGAAACGTACGTTCAAGATTAGGCCAAATTATAATTATCTGGCTAAGTAAATTCTAATCTAAATTCTTAGAGGCTTAATCTTCTCAGGCAGGTTTGTTTTTATGCGTTTGGGCAGGTGTGTGTGTGTGTGTGTGCAGGGGTGTACCAAACAGATCTTCCATTGCACGGACAGGAGCACCTATTTAGGAGTGAGCTGGCGTGTATGATGTGGCGTGCTGCTTACAGTCCTGCCAATTAGCCCGTGTTTACAGCTCTAAAAAGCTCTTTTAAGCCACATTAAACATGCACATTTAACCAAATGGCTGCATGTCTGCGAGGTTAATGAATTTTCTTTCAGAAAGAAATTAACAAGTGGATCTCCAGGATGGCAGCTTGAGAGCAGTTTTTCATGTAAACAAACTCAGGCTGAATTCCCCTGTACACATAAGTGAACATAGACTTTTTTAAAATATATAATATTTTAAATTATTTGAACAGGAAGGCAATGTACTTAAGTTGTATTTCTGAGATCAGTAGATTAATATGATTAGAATTTAAGCTTGTATTTTGTGATATTTATATCTTGATAGCACAGCCCCTTTTATGCATTTGACCAACCAGTTTTTTAGTTGAGCAAAAGTTCTGGAACATGAGAGACAGATGTTTTGCTGTTACACAGATGCGTCCTCTTAGATGAATAGTTCAAGATTGTTCTTGTTATCTGCACTCAGATTCAGCTTTGAATTTCACCTGAGCTCTCAATGGGGGGAAACATGCCAGTTTGAGGCTGAGAAATAAGGAAACATCCATTAGAAGTATTTCTCAATTGTCCATCATAGCCAGTAAATCTATTTGGAGTGTTCTGAAAAAGAATGAAACCACTGGTGTCCTCAACAACATTATCAAACTGGCTGGTTAAAGGAAACAGCAGCCAATGATGGAAAACAGTCAGTGATTTCCAGTTAAGAAAAGGTTTTGAAATATATATGCACTGATGCACAGTGTATAATGTAGTTCTCCCGAAACCCAGTGCAACATAGAACACAATAAAACTATAGTTTTCATTTTAGTTCAATTTTAAAGTCTATTAAAGGCAGGTGAATTCAGTCTGTTTACATTTCCTTGCTGTTCCAGTACTTTTGGAAAGGTCTGTATATGATGACTTTCCTCACATCACAACTGGGGGTCCATCAGGTTTGGAAGACTTAATGAGATCAATAACTGGTGCCTGTGAGACCTGAGAAGAATCCTGCTTTTTCGGCTCCACAAATCGCATCCAGAATGGTTCAACATAACCAATCGGTTTAACACCTGCTGTTTTCTTCATCCTGCATGTCACATGGTCGATTCTACAAATGGTTTTGGATGTGTACACCGAGCCTTTGAATGCAAAAGATTCTTCAAAGGAAAACATGACGTTTTAGTCTGTCTGCTTGGTAGTTGTATGAAGGTCTATGTGCATTATTACCAGCATGGTGTATTTTGCAAAATCCTTTTTTTTGATGCTGTGGCTGTTGCTCCATGGCTACGAAGCTTCTGCAAAAGGAAGGAGTAACACTAACACAAGAATGGCAGTTGTGTACTGGAGATTGCAGAAGCGTGGATTACCAAAGAATAGCAGCCATGCAGTGTGGATTTGTAGAAAGAGCGGCGGGAAACTACTGGTCTGAGAACTGCAGTTACACTCTTTCAAATATAGATACCTGCAGGGATGCTAAGAAACTAATTCCAGTGCACCGTTTTTTTTTGTTTGTTTTTTTTTTCCTCATAAGATGCAATTGAAAAAAGTAGTGTAAAGAACCCACAAAGACAAATGTATACCAGTGAGCATGTATAACAGTAAGCTGTTCTGGAGCTAGCATTGGTGATTATAGACTTGTAGTTTTTATCAGTCTTTTTTAAAAAAAGATTTTCCCAAAGATGCCCCTCAACCCAGTCCTTAACTTTCAGCTCTTTACTGAGGTGGTGCAGATTTATCAGTGTGATCTTGGACTGTGTCATGTGCCTATAAACATTTCAGGCAACACTAGAGCTCCACAGAGCTGGGTTTGAATCAGAGTTCTCTTTATTTGACAGTTGTTGGCACAAAAATCAGCTCAGCATTTGGAGCCTTATTCCTGAAGCCCTTTTTGAAAACAGACCCTATAGGTCAAACTGTGTCTCAAACCACACCTACAGGTCTGTGCCAGTTTAGTGCAGAACTAGATTATGATGGAGTATACTGAGATGTTTTGGGGAATAACTTGGAGACGATTTACGTGAATACTGACGTTGGGTATTTGTTAGCATTACTTTTACAGCTCCAGTTCTAAACTAAAGTAAAAATCAGCACCAAATATATTTTATCTGTTTACATGTAGGATAAGCATGTTTTGCCTATAAAGTAGTGAAAACTGATCAGAAAAAAGTGATAGTTGGGTGTGTAATATTACAGTTTTGCTGAGCAGAGAGACGAGAGCTAGCAGAAGAGTGTTTGGCACTATTGAAAGTGATAGCTATTTTTAAGTCCTTGCAAAGACAGCATTGTTTATGTGTATGTATATATTCTTGCTCTAGATTGGAGTCCTATTCCAGACTAGTGGCTCAGCTCTGATTTGATTTTTATGACCTGAGGCAGCCGTTTCTTTCTGGTAATGATGTCTTTTGAAAAGATAACATCTTTCTTTTCAGGAAGGAAGAGCAAGTTTTCTCAGAACGAACGAACGAACACACACACACACACACACACACACACACATGCACACACACACACACACACACACACACACACACACATTTACAGTATGTGAAGGAAGAAAGAATAAATAATTAGCTTAATGTGAATAATTTCATCCTAAATACCATAGCATACTCCTGCAAAGTGAACTAATGCAGAAATTAGATATAAACCTTCTCACTATATTCTTAAATCACTCTTTAAATCACTCCTTTTGAGCAGTCATTTTCATGCAATCGTATGCTGTCAACAGGCTTTTTTCTGCATGGCTGAGTTTGCGTTTTGAATTTATGGCTTTCTTGGCTTTATGTGGTGCATTTTAGCTAGCTGTTATATAGAAAGAAAGTCAAGGCAAATGGACCTCCTTAAGTTTTCAAGATTATACTGAAGCTCCTGTAAGAGTATTCAGTGAGTAAACCTTCATAATCATTAATGATACATATGCCTTCTTTTTATTGTATAGCTACTGTACTGTAATAACTATGTAATTAAACATATCTGTCTGTATATTGCAGGGAATAAAATCAGAAAATATTATCTCATATTCATCTTTTGATCTACAGCCCGAATGTCTTCAGTGCATGTATGAAAACGATCGGACTTGCGGTTCCAAGACTTTTGGAGGAGGCTGTACGTATTACTGTCACTTAAAAAACCATGTCATTTATCAAAGTGTGCATACCACAGTATGTGCACACTAAGTGAGATGTTTAATAAAAGTACTCCGTTATTGTCAGTCCATGATATACTCTGAAGTGTCCCTAGTGTGTCCCAATGTGACAAATTACCACAGTAATGAAGAGAACTGTTTAATTACCTGCCCCAACATGGTTTTCTAATCTGACAACTGTTGCTAAAAAATAAGGACTTTGTGGGCCTGGCACGGGTATCTCAGTCCAGGTTGAGTTGATGTTAGTTCATGTGTCAGTTTTAAGAAATGTAGACTCAGGTGGAGCTCTGTGCACTGAGGCCTGGACCCCAGAGCTGCCAGATGTACTGAGCAACTGGTCCTCTTCATTCACAGATTAAAGAACAGAGGGAAAGACAAGAGAAGTGTGCAGTAGAAAAGAGGGGAAATCATTCTGAATAATGTATCACTGGTCCTTAATTCCTTCTGTTTAATACTCACCTAAATCCCTCAACTTCACCTCAAAAAAACCTCCAACAATTTCACACTCGAGTAATCTTCAGATTTAATAACCTTAAGCTTTGCTCATTCCGTAAATCTGAGCTTCCCTCTCTGTCCTCTGCCCCCCCACCCTACTTCTTCCTCCTCCTCTTCCTCCTCATGCCTCCTCCATACTCCTCTCTGCGCGCCTGTGCGTTTTATCTCAGTAATAACACAAAGCCTCCTTCGCTGCCTCCCGTCAGAGCGATAACAGAAATTCCTGCCCATATTTTAATAGCTTCTCGCCACTATCTCCTTCTCCAACTCCCGCGCAGCGAGCGCGCTCACCTTGGCAGCGCAGCCTGGAGGAGATTCCCCACCACGCAGTGCGCATCTTAATGCAGGCTGAGGCTGAGCCTTTGCCGTTACCATAGTGCCACTGGAGGGGGGACCACTGCTCATGGAGCAGCATGTACCTGGAGAGGAGTGACACACAAACCTGAGGGGGTGGAGGGACAAATAGACATGAGCATAGAGGACAGACCAGCTTCATCCCAAGGGGGGGACAAACTGAGCAGAAAGAGCATTTGAGTGTGTGTGTGTGTGTGTACTGTTATTCTGTTGGGATACATATGTTACGTAATCAATAAATATAGATACCTGATATAACAAACAGTTTGACCAAGGGTGCCGAATCTTTTGCATACAATTTTAACAGGCTGTTAATGTCACTTTGCCTTTAACATGCTTAAGTTAAGTTAATGTTGCCTCAAGTTAAGCTTTAATATTTCATCAAATAATCAGGCTTAAACTATCTACATTTTAATTAGGTTTTAAAGCCTCTAGTTTCTAACTAAGCATAACTTTAACCAGATGAGCTGACAACTTAAGCCAAGGTTGCTACTGCTTTGTTTGTGCACTTTAGGAGGTCTATTCAACCTTGAATATTTTCATTTAATTTTAAAATTCAAACACACACACACACAGCCAGCCTTCCACCTGATATGAAAGAAAATATGATTAATTAGACCAGGTCGGCTTCCACTGCGCCACAATCCACGTCTGATGCTCATATGCACATTGGACCTGCTTATGGCAGTGGATGGGTGGCAGATCAGAAGTCGCTCGACTCTTGAGCGAGAGATGGAGGAAAGCAATGAGGGGAAAACATAAGGCTATGAGGAAGCAGGCTGCTTGCAGAATACATGGTTTTGCACAGGACCACCTTTTATCCATCCCTGTGCTGGAGCTAATGGTGTCTTGATCCATTGCAAGTCATGTGCACCTGAAGGTGTTGCCTGGCAGCCCTGTGCTTGACCTTGGTCCGAAACATTGGTGCTGAACTGTGGGGCAAGATGCTCGCTATCCATGGTGCTGAAATGGTGTTGTGATCGCCTGTCGTGCTGCCCGAGCTGGTGCAGTCAGTTTTTAGAAGCATGGAGTGGCAGTAGCTTTTCTGTGAGAGTAGATGGGCTAGTCTTCTTGCCACATTAGTGAACCTTGGGTATCCAGTGGTTATTTGTTTTTGCATTCCCATTTTTCCAACTCAGCACATCAAATTCATGAACTGACTGTTTACTGAGCGCCTGTAGTATCCCACTGCGTGGTTGTCACTCTGTGGTTGTTATTTTGTTGCTGATCAGTGTATAAATGTAAGATAAAATCAGTGTTGAATAATTGTGGCAAGTTTGTTTGATATACACAGTTTATTAAGAAGAGCTTCAGATGGAAGCCTTTCATCAGACGTACAAGTGTGCAAAGTGTGCATCAGCAGTGTGCTTCTGAAGCTGTAGGAGGTGAACCAGTTGATATTCATATTTCAAGATGTTTAAAGCGCAACATTCATTCCAATGGGAGGGGTGTATTTTTAAACGGCCTGTCAGTAGATGTTTGCTGTAAGATGACATCGTTCTCCACATGGTTTTAGTGCTTTATTTATTTCATAAATTCCCATTGCTAAGTTTTTATCTCTGGTATCCTGCTCGACAGTTTTTTTTTTTTCGTTTTTGAACACAAATTGTGGCAAAAATAACAGAAATATCAATTCTAATGTGGCATACATTGACAATGTTTAGAGTAAGGTTACTAAAATAGGTTTATTGTAGCATGCAGGATCTGGATAAACACATTATTTTGATGGCATGAGTCCTGTGTGAATGCTCTTACTCTTTTACGGTGCATGCTTGAGAGACTCCACCAAACATACTAATTACAGCAGGCTCTGTTTTTGAGACATCACGGGGGAGTTGTGCTGCGTGGCACTCATCACACCAGAAATCTCAGCATAACTTTCTAGCACAAGGCTTGCAGAAAGGAGTGTGAAAGGGGCATAAACATGTTCTAATGGGTTTAATCCGTTTGAGTCAATAGAGAGATGTTTATTAAGTTTTGCAACATGCTGCTGGAAATTTCTAATGGGATTTTTTTGTGTTCAGCTGTATGAGGAGAAAAAAATGAAGGGATGGAGCTAAATTTCAGAATTTCAGCACACCAGGAAAGAGGCTGTTGTGGTCTGATAGGATAGATGCCAGCTTTGGAGAACTCGCCTTCTCTCTCCCTCTCTCTCATGCACACACCTAGTTGCCAAGGCAGCAGAGAGAGGAGAAGTTAGTGACAGGAGGCTGATATCAGCCGCTTGTGTGTGTGTTCATAGTTTGTTTCGTTTTGCAAGAAAAATACTCTGGGAATGCTCTATTTCTCCAGGAAGGAATGCACTGGTTCCGTTGCAAGACCTACCTGCAGCATGAACTAATTCTGGTTTTGGAGTTCAAAGATGCAACCAAATCAAATAATAAAAAAAAAAACTTAATGAACAATTACTGAGAAGTGATACGACTTCTTTGCTCTGCCACCCAGGGGCCCATTGGTTTAGGGCACTAGGAACATTTCCTATTGCGTTGCTTAAGAGTGTAGCTTGTTTCTGCTCTGCTTCTAAAGGCAGCATTATACTGTTGTTAAAGTTAGCAAAGTTCGTGATGAAGGAACAACACCATTGATTTTGAAAATTATATATTTTTTCAAACTAATCTAATACACAATTCTTTACTTTCAAAGCATGGTGAGGAACTAATACCATGATCTGTCGGCATGCACTACTCTGAGCACACATCTTGCACACCAACTCAGTCCTAGGCAGCACTCATAGCCTTCAAAATCAGAGCTGTGGTAATTTAAGCCCCTTCATTACTGAGAGGCATACCTACCCCTCATTAGCTATATCGGGCGGGTAAAAGAGACAGCGTTTCAACAGATGTGAGAAATGAATCCAGAACTGCTGTACATATCCTGCACTTTGAGCAGGGGGAATTATTTGAAGTATTAGTTGTCTGGCCGTATGGTTTAATCTCAGCTGGAGAGTGCTAGGATGGGGGTTAAGGCGGTGTGGGGGCTGAGTCAGGGATCTGTGGGCAGCAGGGGTAGGATTAGACCCTGCCATTCACTCGCTCTCATCTCCTCCCCAAAATTTAGCACTGCTGCAGGGGGAGTCCAAGGACCCTCACTCTTACTCTTTGTCTTTCTATCTTCCTCTGTTTTCCTTCGCGCTCTGTGTTCCCTCTCTCTCTCTTGATCTTTCTCTGGCACTTTTCTCTCATTGTCTTGCTCTCAGCCTCCTCCCTATAGCTGGTTCTCTTTACCTCTCATATTCTCGTTTTCTGTCTCTTTCTCTCTTACTCAGTCTCTCTCTCCTCTTTCTTCCTTTCTCTCCAGTAGAGCGGATTTGCAGTAAGTCAGTGGGCTTTGTGTGCTAGTCTCCCATATGCTAGGTTTCTGGGCAGGCATCTGTGGCAGAGAGAAGCTGTTTTGTCTCTCGGATGGCAGCAACGGACTTGTCAGGGAATGGAGGTCCTGTTCTCCCATATCTCTGAGAAGTTTAGCATAAGTCTGCAAGTGTCACTACATGGCAGGCAAACGGGGCACTTTTCAGCCCTGCAGCAAGCAAAGCTCCTCTTTAACTCTATACGAATTCTTGCAGAGCATTAGACGTGTTCCACCGCGGGGAGGCCAGCTGAGAGAGCTCCAGCAACTCATCATTTACAGCCCACAGATCCCCCACAACCCCCGCAGCCTACTCCAGAGTGACAGTGCTATACCAGACACACTTAAGGGGAAGCATTGTTTGATGCTGATTCATTAAACACTTAGTGCATCTCGGCTCTCATATGGAGTGGCCTGTGGAGCAGCAACATGTGAGGCGTCTCTCAAAGCACAGAGGTCAATTAAAATGAATCGGAGAGCCTCCAAGTTTAATGATGGCTCAAGCTGCACCAGAGAAATCAGCTATAGTACATTTTTTAAAAATGAGAGTGCCATAAGCCTTCTTTGCTTGAAGCTAGGGGTTGTACCAGGATTGGTGGACCCTCAGGGCTTAAACCTCTATGGCACGTTATGTTAAATGCTAAAAGACTTCACATACATCACTCACATTACTCCCAGTTCCTCTCGATTCTCTTTATGTGCTTTAATATGTAACACGTAACTCGCCTCTTATTTTCTTACATCACCTCTTACATTTCTTTGATGCGCATTTGCTTGCTTGCAGTTCCACCACAGCATATAAAACTTTCTTTTCTTTTGCACCCGTGACACAGCACAATAACGCACTCTGTGCTCCCTTTAAATAACCTGCTCCTCAGGTCATGAATCATGAATAACTGGATCATCATGTATCACATTGCTTTACTGCCTTACATAACACTGAAGAGGAAATTACCTCAGAAAATCTTTATAAAATAATGGAAGGTAAACAGTTATTTTGTCACTTTTTGCTTCAGCCACATTTCATTTGGGAACCAAACATGAACTTTATACTACACTTATTGGTTATCAGAATGAATTAGAGCTTAATTAAGCTAATTAAGTGTTCGCTGTGGTATGTTTGCCAGTACCATTTACTAATGGTAATTGTGCACATTTAACACATACACCCCTGAACATGGCAAGAAACAATGTTTGTTCCAAAGTGACATGAATAAAGACTTTATCCGGCTGCAAAAAGTAAAAGCAGTGTGTGACTTAATGGCTGAAAGAAATTCCATTTCTTGATTTTGCCTTATATGGTAGCCATGCAGATTCACTCTGCTAACAAATTTAATGAGATCATGGGTTACCAGTCAAAACTATATTTTGAACTTGTGTGCTTTGGTCGTTTAAGCCCCATCCATCCATCCATTTTCTGCCGCTTGTCCCAAACGGGGTCGCGGGGGAGTGCTGGTGTCCAACCCAGCGCACACAGGGCGAGGACGGGGGACACACCCTGGACAGGTCGCCAGCCCATCGCAGGGAGGAGCGGGACGGGGACGGCACCTTGCTCAAGGGTACCTCAGGGCAACCCATTGGGAAGGGGTTCGAACCCCCGATCCTCCGACCACGTGGCCAACACCCTAACCACTAGGCCACCACTGCCCCCCGTTTAAGCCCCATAAACTCCTATCTTCCTATCTCCTATCTTCTCCTGGTGCTGCCCATCTGTGATGCCATAAAGCAGGGGTCAGAACTCTAGATTTGGAGGCCTTGAGTCTGGCAGTTTAGTAGTTCCCATCCTCACATGCTCACTAAACCTGGGAATTTACAGGCAAGTTAGACCAGGTGTGTTTAAACATGAAATTCACCAAATTAACAATCCTCCAGCCAGTAGTCCTATATATTGATTACAGAAAAGCTTTTTTGACAAAGATTTGTGGAAATGCACCATAGCGCTGGTAGAGAATGAAAAGGAGGATCATCATATACAGCATCATCTAAGGGCTTTTTCAAAAGATCCCTTTTTTTAAGGCCGGGAGAGCCAAGGTGATGCTCCAAAAATCTGAACTGAAATTAGCTCATAGACATATTAAGTTCATAGACTTAACCACCACTCCATAGATTTTAAAGAGCCTAATACTAGCCTCTAGTTTCTTCATCTTGTCCTGATGTGATTGAGCGAAGCTGCTCAAGCCTATTTCTTATTGAGGACACGACAGCAGGAGCTGGCCCCTAAAATCTATAAGACAGATAACCTTCGAAACTCATCCATCCATCCTCCCAGCACCGCACTGATGAATGGGATTGAATAAGAGGAAAAATAATACACATCAAACTTTAATACGCACATACGGCCCATTAAGTCTTTTCCTGTTGCCTTTATGGCAGCCTTAATCCTTTTTAATATGGCAGAAAATCAATGCTTTCATATTGCTGGCCCAGTTTTCCAACATACTCAATCAAATCTGCTGAGGATTTGTCAATAGATCTTGAGTTGGTTTATGTGGTTTTTTTAGCACTCAGCGGACGTCCCATGGACCATGAACACAAAGATAATTAGCAAAAGCAATTTTCAGTGGCTTCTTTTTAACTTTAATCTCAGTCTTTAAAAAAAGGCCACATAATGATTCATACCTTTTGACAATGGGGATAAAAAGTAAACACTTTTGAAGGCTTGATTTATTTCCTTAAATTCCCAGATGGGGCAGTGGTGGCCTAGTGGTTAGGGAGTTGGCCCAAGGATCTGGTTGTGGGTTCAAATCCCAGACCAGTAAGTGTTCCTGAGGTACCCTTGAGCAAGCTGTTCCCTGTTGCTGCGCCCTGGTCGCTTTAAATAGCTGCCCCCTGCTGCACGTGTGTATGGGTTTTTTGCAGAGGCTGTATTTTGTTGTGGTGTGCAGTGTTTCACAATGACAAAACCTCACTTTCAGTTTTAATGGAAGAATAACTACTAGTTATTCTAAAAGGACTCATATCCTGATTTTTTTTCTTCTTGGTTTTCCCCACTCCACTTTTTGACAATTAGATTTTTTCACAAACCAGATATTCATTATTCATTTTGCATGTAATAACTATGCCTGTAAAAGAGCTCTGACAGGCTGCAGGCTGAACTAGTATATATGAAAATGTGGTGCTTTTTTAAAAATAAAGGAAAACTCAGTTGCTGCCAGATTCTGGTCATTAAAATGTAGTCCGTGATAAATTTAGGCCTAGTTGACAGCAGTTTCTTGGAAGCATGTTGTCGCTTTGTGGCATTGATGGCTGATTGGCTGCTTTTTAACCTGTTTAAAGGTTTTTTTTTTTTAAAGGGGGGCTTTGAGTATAAGGGTAATATGCCCTCTCGTCTCGAGTTAGGATAGATTTCAAAGTGGAATTATTTTGGTGCTTACCATCTGTAATCTCTCTGAGTCTGCAGAAGGAATCATCTCATGCTGAGAGCATGGGAGAAGGTGAGAATTTCCTCATATGCTCAGAGAGTAAAGGGAAATAGTTGTTCTGTTTGTTTCTCCTCTCTCTCTCACTCTTTCTCTGTCTCTCTCTCACAGTCTGTCTATCTTCCAGGTCTTCTCTCAAATCCACACTGAGACGTTGATTATCTGTGTGCAGGGAAATGAAATAAGTCTGTAATTCCAGTGGGGACAGGGTGGTGAAATACCTCATTTGACAGAACAAGACTAACTGTAAAAAAAGTATTTATGTAATAATCTTCAGGATTTAACTGTGAACTGAAAGTACTTGGAATAAAGTGGGTTTAGGCCTCCCTGCCTCCCTGTGCAGCTGCAAGATTATTACTGTGGCCAGGAGTGGAGCTGACAGATAAATTGTGCATTAAGACGTTTTGCCGCATTGAAATATGTCATTTTTATTCCACACACTGAGGTAAGGCCATTAAAATAGTAAGCAATTTATTTGTCTCTATATTTTTTCTCCATACTCTGAAATAAAAAGCTGTAACGCATTAAGATTTTTTTTTTTCCTCCAGCAAGGCCATTTTCTCCTTGAGCTCCCAGGAAAGGGAAGTGTCTGATTAAGCGTAGAGTGAACGTTATTTGCTTATGCACTGAGGCTGAAAGTGTGAGGGCTGTAGTATTTAAGACTGTTCACTCTCAGGCCTTCATTTGCTTGAGTAATTACCTCCATCATGGCCACCATGATCCACAAGTCCTCCAGAATCTGATGCTGAGGCCTCCAGAACAGCAGTCATCGTGAGAGCTGTAATGTGTCATTTGTGCCTAGATAGCTATGGGGCTAAAACAAAGGAGTAGGTTGTCACGAGTAACCACTAAGTCAAAGCCAAACTGAACATTGAGTAAAAGTAAAATGATGTCTCAGTGGCCTCTGTGGTCCTTCCTTGCACCCTGTTACCAGCTGCGGTGATGGTTTTGTTTAACCCCACACAGGAGAACAGATAAGAGTGAATCATTTTTTTATTAGTAATAAACATATCAGCCACTGATTTCAAGTCTATGGTCATATCCAGCTCACTGGCTTGAGACCTTTTTTTTTTTTTTTTTTTTTTAAAATCCTTCTCCTTCAATCAAGTGTTAAACATCTGTGATTTGTTATGTGCTACTGTGTTTGAAGGCCTTTTTGATAATCATTTTTTTTAAATTTAACTTTAAGCTCAGTAAAGACATTTCAGTGTAATACTATGATCAATCTGTTAATAGATATTCATTACATTTAAAATATCTGTTTATATAATTAAACTCTGGATAAGAGTGTCTGCTGAATGCCATAAATGTAAAAAAAAAACTTACGTAATTAACTTTATCTATGGGCACTGGGAACAAAGTCTTTATGACCAGACTAAATATTGCAAAAAAATGCTTTAAAAAAATATTGTTACATTTTTTTGGATGTGGGAATCTGGTTGCAATGGCAGCTTTAAAGGGGATTTTCTAGCATTAGCACTTATGTGTGCTAAAGGCATTAGTAAAAGAGACCATTAGTGTGAAGTGTGGAGGGTTAAAGTGTGGTGTGAGAGCCTTTCCCTGCTCCTGCACTGCTCTCAGCTCTCCTCGTCTCGCCTTTATGCTAATGGAATCAGGGGAGAAAACCAATTGTCCTTAAGAAATGGTTGAATGAAATGCGCTGTAAATGCCAGTGGATGACAGATCGAAGAGATTGCATTGACGAAACGGAGAGCAGAGACCGAGAGAGAGAGAGAGTGTGGGTGAGGGGAGGAGGATGAGTTGAGCTCCTGCTTTTCATCTCTCGCTGTGCTGTATGCCCCCATTTCTTGAGCAGATATAAGCTGCAGTTTTACAGCCTAATAGTGGAAGAAATATAAAAATGTCTGTAGATGTAAGCCAGTGAAGGATCTCTGCAGTGGGCTACATTTCCTTTAATTAAAAACAAGATGAGGAGACAGAAGAGACTGAGGGGAAAAAAACCTCAAGACATTTTCCTTCCGTTTATGACCACCCACAATGTATTTTATCTCAAGGCAATGACATGTACCAATGCATTTACTGCATAGCAGTAAAAAGAGGCTCCTAGTGTATGATACTGAGAGAGGCTCTTATGAGAGCACACAGAGGGCAAGGATTTTTACTAGCCAATGGATTATTACTGCTACAGAGCCTGAGATCATGCCGTGGTCTTAGTGGTCCTGCAGTGTATTGAACAGTTAACATTGCAGTGATACAATTTTTGTTCCAGTGAGTAATTTTTAATGCTATATATTTTTTGTGGCGCAGGGAATGATAATTTGGTGCAATCTGCATGTCGTTTCTGGGCAAAATGTTGGCCTATTATGGAATTTGACTGCTGCTGAGACAATTCCTGAGACCTTTAGCACCAGAAACAAAAACTTACATTTTGCCAATAACCATGCATCATGAAATGAAAGTCTGGTTTAAAGGTTTTTTGGACTTTTCAAGATCTGTACCAACAGCAACTAATGATAGGTTGGGGGTGTTCTCCTTATTTAGTGCAGCATCTGTGTCTGAAGCCAACAATAACTTAGCAAATTCTTTAGCTTTGTAGGTGAAGATATATTTACTTTGCACTACTTGATTTTTTTTGTTTGTTTTTGGTTTTTTTTGCTAAAACTTTCACTCTCAAAAATATTACTGTTTCCTTCTACCTTATGGCATATATACAATACTGTGCAAATGTTTTAGGCAGGTGTGGAAAAAATGCTGTAAAGAAAGAATGCTTTTAGAAATGTGAGCGAAGTGAGCGAACAAAAGAAAAATCTAAATCAAATCAATATTTGGTGTTTCTACCTTTTGCCTTCAAACCAGTATCAGTTCTTCTGGCCCCACAGAGCCCTGATCTCAACATCATCCAGTGTGTCTGGATTACGTGAAGAGACAGAAGGATGTGAGGAAGCTACATCCACAGAAGATCTGTGATTAGTTCTCCAAGATGTTTGGAACAACCTACCAGCCGAGTTCCTTCAAAAACTGTGTGCAAGTGTACCTAGAAGAACTGATGCTGTTTTGAAGGCAAAGGGTGGTCACACCAAATATTGATTTGATTTAGATTCTCTTTTGTTCATTCACTGCATTTTGTTGATTGAGGAAAATAAATGATGAACACTTCCATTTTTGAAAGCATTCTTTGTTTACAGCATTTTTTCACACCTGCCTAAAACTTTTGCACAGTACTGTACAACATCTATATACACCCCAGTGTGGGACAGGTCCACTCCATCTTCTCATTCATGGAGTTATTTGACTCATACACACATACAGTGCCCACCAAAAGAACTGGAACAGGAAAGTCAATGCAATGCATTTTTTTAATCCATTGAAAATATTTGGGTTTGAGGTCGAAATATGATGTACAGAGCTGTGAAATAATAAATAACAGGTCATGAGAGAGAGATTGCGTTTATTTTTTTCATAGAGAAATCACAGTCATAGTTGGTTTAAAATCATATTATCTTCTGGGAAATGTGAAGCAAACATGGGATCATTTCATAAGTCAATAATGACAAAAGTACATCAAAATATTGAAGGTGTGATAACATTCAATACAGTATTGAGAAACTGGAGTAAAAAGCAGTGCATTCAACATACTGAAAAAGTATAGTAGAGATTGAGCTTATGCATTATGCCTACATGATTTCTGAAAGCTATTTCATTAGAGAATGGCTTTACAGGCACTGAAAGTTTGGGAGCTTTTATCTATCAGAGTCAAACAATCTGTGTAAATATAATTAGGATAAGAGTAGACATTTTTAACACATGAAATATTGTATAAAAAATGGTAAAAACGCATGCTTAAAAGCTCAGATATCTCCTCTAAATCACATGTCTGCTCTCCCAGATGCTCATTTTACATAAGTCTTCTACATTTTTCACTGTTTGAAATCAAAGTATGAGATCTCTTACAGATGTTGAACGGGTGCTTAATGGATAATCAGACTAATTAGCTCATTATTCATGCAGTAGTTTTGGAACTGGAGCTGACGCTTAGTGATAAGGCCTCTTGATTGACACTGAGTTACAGTACATTAAAAACAATCGGCATGCAGTCAAGCAAATGTGTGCGTGTGTGTGTGTGTTTTTTAATATATATATTTAATATGAATATATGAATTTCTTATCCCGCTGCATCTCCCTGGAGCATTTTAATAAGAATACTGCAATGTTTTGTTTTCATAATACACAATATGATCTGCTTCAGGGCATATTTGGTGAGACTTACAGTGAGCTTTAAAATTGTTTGGACAGTAGCACATTTTTATTATCTTGCATACTCCAGCAATATGGATTTGAAATGACAAAGTGACTATGGGTGTTAAAGTGCTGTCTCTCAGCTTTAAAAGTGCTGCATGAAAGATTAATGACTTATTAGGCTTTCCCTTCCAGAGTGTGCCATTGTTGATAGTTAAATGAGGCAAAGCTTTTCTGAGTCAATATTTGAGCCTGTATGATCATGCTTTTGGTCTGGTCTGTGCGCTAGTGCTAATAGTGTCGTTTTTTCATATATGTTTTGATCTGCTGCCATGTTAATTTGCTAGTCTAGCTGGCCTGACAGTTGTGATATTCTTGCAGTGATCAGCAGCTGAATATGGTCATACAACAAAATACATTACACTGAAACATTTAATGTAAAACACTCTCTCTAATGTTTACTTCAAAGATTTTCAGAAAAGCCAGTGCACTTTATGAAGAGCAAAAGAAGCTTATATAAGCAATGAAATATTGATATGCAGTTAAATACTGAATTGCTTATTGTTTCTGGTGGCCAAGTAATTTGGGACAAGGCCACATAATTGGAAGGTTGTGGGTTTGAGTACTGGACCAGTGGGTTAACTTGAGGTAACCTTGGGCAAGGTACTGTTCCCAACGCTGCTACAGGTACTGTTCCGAGCCGCATATGCCTGCCCCCTGCCGCACGGTGTGTGTGTATAGGTTGAATGGAGAGTATGCATTTCATTGTGGTTCACTGTTTGCTGTGTTGTGTATTGAGAATGACAATTAGTCACTTATTTCCACGTAGTAGTTATTTTGCCAGCTGCCATTTTAATGAGTCAAAGCTTCATCATGAATTAACCAGTAGAAATGGTCCAAATCAAATCTTCTGTTACATTAAATGCTAAGAATGACTTTTCCTTCAGGTTACTTTTTTGCAGATTTAAGATATTGCCTCTCAGGGGACAAAACCTTTTCACTAAACCTTTTCACTAACCTATTTACTAACAGGCTTGTGTGGTAGTCCTAGTTGTTTCAAGCTTTTTAAATTCATCCTCAGAATATGAACTGCAGAGCTTCTCTGAATTTAACCTCCTACAGCAGGAACCAGGAACATTTGTCCCTGAACTCGGGGAATGACAAACCTGAGCTGAAACGCTTTCACTAAGTAGGGACATTACGGTGCTCTCAATATGGTGGGGCATCCAGATGTGTTCCTTCCCACTTCTTGTTGCAGAACCTGCACGGGACATTTGGCACTGTGAGCCTCCCATAACTCATACGAGGAGCACCCCAGTAACAAGGGCAGCTAGGGGACATAGATTTCTACGCACCAGCCAGCCTGAAATGCATAATGTATGGCATCACAGGAGAATGCAAGATGAGCCTCACCTGGCCTGGGGGGCCAAGATTATAGGCAGAAAGATGGAAAGAAAAGATTACATTAAACAGTGAAGAAATCCAAGCTGCTGCTGCTAGAGATTTGTCACTAGAAATCTAGTGGTAATTTAGCGAAGCTTGAAAGTAAGGTCTTGACCATCAATAATATGAGTAATTGAGTAAATGAGGGATTACTTTACTGATTAATCAGGTTTCACACACTTTATTTGAAATGGATAACAAACAGAAGGCCTTTCAGAGACTACTAACTAGAAAGTCAATATCGGTTCTAAATGTTTTATAAGCCTTATGCAGTAGTTTATAGTGCACATTGGACACATTTTGCTGGCATGTTATGTATGAAACTGATAATATATGAGCCATATGTGTGGTAAATGCCAAATGCGCTTCCTTTCTTCTTGCGTATGTGGTGGATGCGGTTGGGATAATATGTGGGTGAAGTCTGCACAGTGACATGGGGAAATTTTTTTGTGGTGTGTTAAGGTGGTTGCTTTTTGTCAGTTTTCCACTTTTAACATTAAAATGTAAACATGCTTCTTAGAGACTTTTTCTTTTACAACAAACCCGGCACGTAGGCACAGATACGAGCTGTAAATACATTTTTAAAGAATGTTTACCATCAGAACAGCACACTTTAAACTCAGACTTGAAGTATATGAAAAGATGCTGAGAATTTGCTGAGATGCAGCCACAATATGCAGAGTCCTAAGTGCACCTCTGCAGAATGACTTGTTGGAAAGAATGTCATGAAAAACAGATAGCGACTGAGCAAACCCTTTCCACGTTTTGCTAAGTTACAGTCTTATTCCAAATAGGCTTGAAAACTTTTGCAAATTTAATTCATGTTAGTCTTGAAGATCATCAAAAAAGTTATTAATAGCCAAAAGAAAAAACTAAACACACAAAAAAAGGGTGGCGGTAGTCTAGTGGTGGGTACTTGCCTATGGACCTATTGGTCATGAGGTCCCAGGTTTGAATCCCACCTCTAGCACTACCACCACTGGGTCCCTGAGCAAGACCCTTAACCCTGAGTGTCTCCAGGGGTACTGTCCCTGTAATCAGGACATGGAAGTTGCTCTGGATAAGAGCGTCTGCTAAATGCCACAAATGTAAATGTAAACTCAAGAGATACAGAAATAGTCTTCCTATGAGAATGTGACACTTCCTCATCACCTCTTTTATCTTCACCAACATGTCCACGTTCAGCTTCCTGCTTCAAACTGATCACCCTATCTGACACCCTCTTCACCTCCAAAACTCTTCACATACTCTTCCTTGAGGATAACACCTCCCCCATTCCTCCTTCCATCCACACCATGGTAGAACAATTTAAACCCTCCTCCAATACACCTGTTCTTACTACCCTTCCATCTAGTCTCTCACACACAAAGTATCAACCTTCCTTCTCTCCATCACATCAGCTAATTCTCTACCTTTACCAGTCATGCTGCCAACATTCAAAGTCCCTACCCTCACTTCCACTCTCCTCCCTCTGGACATGCTTCCCTCTTCTTCTGCTTCTCCTTTGGCCAACAGTAGCTCAGTTTCCATCAGCACCCTGTAGGCCAACAGCACTCGTGGTGGGCGTTTTTAACCTGGTCCTCGACCGATTTGGACGTTTTCATTGTCTGCATGTTTGAGTTGACTAAGGTTTTACACCAGATCCCCTTCCTGACCGAACCCATTTATCCAGGCTTGGGACCGTCACAGAGAAATACACTGGCTTGTGCATTCCTAGTGGCTGGGTTGCGCAGTATTGGACAATAGGGAGTAAAAGATCCATTAGATACTTAATTCATACTTCAATTTGGCATCATTACTTTGGTTCATTGGCAGCTGCAAAGAGAGGGAGATTTCTGGCATTTTTTCAAATGAGCTTTTTTTAATAACGCTTTTATTTCCAGAACACAGTCAACTGAAGCATGCAAATGATTTTTTTAATCCAACATGTCTTATTGCATTGTTGAATTTATTTCATTTCATTGTATTCATATTGCTCCCTTCATTATGATTTTGTAGGCTGCTCATAGTCTTTTCCTTGCTTTCTCATTCCTTCATTAGCTTTGCTTCATGAACTGAACCACTTCAATCAGTCAAACATCATGGTCTTCTTACATAAATGTTTTAAGGTGGAATGCCTCACTAATTTCTAGGCTTTGTTCCACTCTCTGCATTACCAAGATGTGACTACTCCAGAGAAACATGGACACCTCATTAGTATAATATTATATAATGTTCTTCAACATCCCACACACCAAATGTAGTGAGCTTCCATACATCATCTGTAATGACATTTGTTGAGGGGGGAGTTCCCCCCTCTGACAGGAAGGCTGGCAAAACATCGTATGAGTCTTGAAGATCATCAAAAAAGCTATTAACAGCCAAAAGAAATAACAAAATAACACACAAACTCAAGAGATACAGAAACTGTCAGCTACTTTCTCTGCACTGTCTTCCTATGCGAATGTAACTATCTGTTCCTGAGCTGACAGTTTCTGTTGGAGTTTCCGTTTCCTTTTTAATGGACATTGTCTGTGAGAGAGAGCACTATTAGTGAGAGTAGAATGAAAACACCAGTAATGGTATAGAATTGGACTTCCAGCCCTTTTTGCAAAATACTCTCCTCAACTAGATGGCACATGCCAACACATTTAACACGCCCTACCCACTTTAGACGAACGGTTTCAATGCTGTAACTGTTCCGGAAATGCTTTGAGGCTGTGGATTGCTTGCTGAGTGGGTGCACAAATGACTACAGGGAAGTGAACACACGTCAGCACATTACTTGTCGATTCATTTTCTCGCTCCTTTTCTGTGTCATTGTCATAGCAGGCTGTGCACATCACAACAGGTCTGTAACTCACCTGAAACCACAGCCAGTGCCACTTTAGATACTTACTGCTTATGTGAAAGTGTTTCATTTAAGTCTACTTCTGCCTTGGCTCTAAGGTAAAGGGGATCTAAAGGGATCACATGCACAGACACACTATCTAGACACTGTAAGTAAACCTGGACGAAACTAAGAGCAAGTATAAGCACTTGGTCGTGGCTTGTTTATGGTGAAATGATATTCTTTCCACTTCTGGATTATGGCCCTAACAGTTTACTACACATTATTTATGGACATATTTGTTTTGATTTCTTTTTTTGTGTGGATTAAGTGGGGGGAAACTTCTGATGTAAGTTTCATGTCAGGAGCCCCATTAGAAATATATTTATTGAGAAAAATGTTCATTACTTATTTTTTTCTCCCTGGTGTGTGTGTGTGTGTGTGTGTGTGTGTGTGTGTGTATGTATGATTATAACATTTCCTTGGAAAACTATTTGTTCAACATTTGGGGGCAAATTGATAACTCGACTGAGGGACCCCCAAAGCAGCAGGAAGTCTGCTGTCTGTGAAACAGTTCTGTTATTATTCCAATTCATTTGTCAGTACTGTATATTACTTTTTCAAAGCTGAATTTAAGATTAACTACCAAGAAGTGTGAAATGCACTGAATTAAGTCTCCCAAAACTCATTTGTTCAGTAAGGCAGAGGCTAAAAGTTTTGCCTGGCCTCTCTGTGCATTTCTTCAGGTGAGATGAGAACAGTCTTCCCATTTAGAGCCAACCGCTCTCCCATATTTCCTTACAAAGCGTTTTCATCCTCTGATTAATAGACCAGAGAGGAAAAAAAATCAGTTTTAATTAGAGAAGAAAATCTATTATCAGCTCCTCAGGATAATTTGCTCCAACTGCGAAAGCTATTACGAGTAACAGGGGTGTGAGGGTGCAACTGTGGTTACCTACTATGCCAGGCTGTATTTTAATTAGTTGTTGTTTTACCAATCGCAAATAAGGACCTGTCCCTTTTTTTTTCTTCATGGTTCATGATTCCAAATGCTTTAAATGGAAAACTGTCTTCTTAAGGACAGTGCCCAAATCAAAACCCAACAATGTAAAGGAGGACATTGACTGTTCAGTTTGAGGCAAGCATGTGATTATAATGGATGATGCTTGTGTGTGTGTCTCTCTGTGTGTGTGTGTGTGTGTGTGTGTCTGTGTGTGTGTGTGTATGTATGAACTGCATTGTGTAGTTTGTGTGTAATGAAGACAATTTGCCCAGGAACAGATGGCGGCTGTTGATGCTCTCGTTGACAGGTAGCATGTTGTCAGCGCTTGGTGTTGTTATCATACAGAGAACAGCAGCTTTGAGTCTTAATTGGGACCCAGAAGGATTTTGCCTCAGAGCTGGGCGTTGAGAGAGAGAGAGAAGGGAAAAAGAGAGAAGGAAAGAGACTCAAACAGGAGACAAGCCAGAGTCTGTATTAAAGCGAAACACACATCAAAAACTCACCAGCTGGCCTAACGCATTCCTGAAAAGAGAAGAGGACTGATATTCCCCCCCACTTTCTCTCCTCTCCCTCTCGAGTGCTGTGTGCACACATGAGGAGCCAGCAATGTGGAGATAAAAATAGATGGTGTGTATGTTATTTATTTATTTATTTATTTACTGTGCAGTGGCACTGCATGACTAATGCCACATCAAAGTTCTTCCCAACTAATACGCAAAACCTCTCAATCTGCATGTGAATATTAAGAACTCTTCTTGGATGCTTTACCTCCCTCTTTTGCCTGGAGACACTTTTGTGGAGGTAGAGGCTGTAATGGAGATGAAGAGATGAGGTGGTAGCACTTTGGAGAGGCTTGAGAGCTCTCCAGTCTCTCTCCATAATGAACAACTTCCTCACCCATACCTCATGTTCATTACATCCGAGCAGCACGGAGACATGTAGCATTGAGCTCAAACATTTTTATAAGTCCTCTGCACGAGCCCAAATTTTTAATATGGTGTCTCAGACTCTCAAAAATGGTGCGTTTATAAGCTCCTGTAATGAATGATCTTTGTCTGTCAGGTATGCGAAGATTCTTTGAAGCAGTTTGGTAGAACTCATCATCATTCCCACTGGAACTACTCTTCAGTTCTTGACCAATATGTCAAGAGAAATTATTGCACTGTAGCACCACAAAGTCCTGGATGTCTGCTAGTCATTATAAATCGCTGTGTGTATTTGCAAGATGTGATGCTGGATATTTGCCATACTGTAATATTTAATTGCTACCAAGAACTTTGCCTCTGTTGTCCCTTAAAAGCCATATGAACCCTATATGCGAACACCATATTGTGGAGGGCCCATGCATGTGCACAGAAAGACCCCAGGGTGTGTTTGAGGGTATTATCCTTTGTACAAGTGCTCCCTTGGTTGGTGTGTATAATAGTTGTATTATATGGCCTTTTTTCATGGCTGGCCCCTACAGTGCATTATTGGCACGATGGAGATTTCAATTCCTTCTGCTCTGACCTGACACACATGCAAGGAAATCCCACAATAAAACACTGAGTCCAGTTAAGAAAACTTCACTTTATAACAGACTGTTTCATGGACAATAGCAGAGTGGGGACCATAGTACAGTTTGGTGAATGTTCTGTTTAAACACATCGACTAAATCTGACAATGAGCAAGTGGATACAGATGTGATTGAGCAGGCACATCTTTAAACTGTGCGGGACATTGGGCCTTCAGGACCACAGCTTTAGAATGTTATGATAACGTCTTTCCTGGTAATAGTCTCTTAATGTTAATGGAGTGAAAGTGAAAGTGACTATTCTTGTCATTGTGAAACACAGGACAGCACGCAGTGAGCCACAACGAAATTACACCTCTGCATTTTACCCATGCACACAAACACACACCGCACAGCATTGGGCAGCTATTTAAAGCACCCAGGGAGCAGTGATGGGGATTGTACGTTGCTCAAGGGTACCTCAGGGCAACCTACTGGTAAGGGACTCGAACCCATGATCTTCCTATCCGGGTCCAACTCCCTAAACACTAGGCCACCTCTGCCGGAGATCCTTTGGTCTTTACTATCCATCCTGACTAGGGTCAAAGGGGATTCTTTCTCAGTGGCCATATATCAAAACACCCTGGACAAGTTGCAGTATTTGAAAATCATAATCATGAAGTGTTGGACAAAGACACATTTAAGCCTCAAATGAAGTCTTTCTGGGTGTGGAGTGTAGAGCATTAAGCTGAAATTCATTAGAGTGATATGAGCGTCATATAAGACCTCTGGAAATGATCAGAAATAACTTTTTAACAGTGGCAAGGTATGGATATGAAGCTGTTTCCTGAATACTGGTTGTTTATTCAGTCTAGCTACTGAGTGGGCCTGTCCAGTTCATGCAAATAGCTTGCTGTAGGTCTGAAAATGTTTTGTTCACAGTATTTGGTTTTACCATATTGCAATTCAAATGCAAAAATCAACCACAATGGTAAATTAGTTGTGACTAAAAACCTCTTGCTGGAGAGAGAGCCCTTCAGAATTGAAAGTCCTAAATTGAAATTGATGTCAAGAGGTTATTAAAATTCATAGTGGAACAAAGAGTGCCAGAATACCTGAGTCGGCATCAAGCTATTCTAGAGAATAGGCAGTGCTGAGGAACCAAGAACTGAAAACTGAGTGCTGAAGAGCAATGAGGTGAAACTGAAGTCATTTGGATACTCTTTTATTTGAAGCTCAGCAAGACACTAGAAAAGCAGCATTCATTTCATTATCAATAAACCCAATAAACTGGATTGGGATGCTGATAAAGATCAGCAACAGCCAGACTTGGAATAAAGGGCTTGAGGTTCAAAGAGAAGCAGACTATTAGGAGGAAGCCACAGGACATGTGTGAATCTCCTCAGTCATTTTCTGTTTTATGCTCACTGCTGGCCCTTGGTCCAGTTAAATTGCTGTAGCTTGTACAGAGTATGACTCTCTCTGAATGTGTCTACTGTAGAAAAGCATTTCCACCCATTTGTGACTTGTGATTTATGCATGTTTTTCCAAACAGCAAGCTTCCTGATGTGCTTATTGATTTTCTTGAAAATTGCAGCGTACATCAAACATCTGTCATCACTGAAGTTCCTCATTGACAGAACATGTAATTGTTGTTTAAGGTATGAAAATAGGGGCACATTAAAAAGCAGTTTGGATACAGTCAGTAAATGGGAAAGAACATGACTAATCAGAACTGGCTCTGGCCATTAACTGTTACCCTGCTGAACTCACAGTGCCAACCCTTTGAGAGAAGCCATCCAGTGAGTTCATACCTGTGTAGGACTTACCATGAGTGTAGCACACCAACCAAAGACAAGTACAGAGAACTTATGAAAGCAAGAAATAAAATCTCAAAAGCAGGCAAATACCTGTTTTGCTGAATTATTATTATTTTTTGACTCATAAGACTGCTGATATTAGTCATTGGTATTCATGTTATGACAGATTTTCCTTCTGGGTATGGGATTATGGTAGGCGTTCTTGGGAAAACAACACATCTCTGCTCTTTTGCTCTAGACTGCTGACAGACACATACTGTTTTTGAGCTTGTTTTATTTTCTGATCTCCCACTCCTAAAGGTGCAATGCTTAATGCTAAAATAAACAAGAAAACAGCACCAAGACAAAGAAATGGTCCTGGAATTTGAGGACGGACATGTTCATAGACAAAATTCTTCCTGGATGTTGGCAATGGGCAATCTTCACACCTAATTTGTGTGAACCTTGAGTTGCGACTGCTACCCTGTGTGTATGGGTTAAATGTAGAGGATGCATTTTGCTGTAGTTCCCTGTGCCACTTACACTTACACAGATTAAAATCCTCTTGTCCAACTGCTTGTCCTGCATGATTCCACTTTCAAAAAGAAGTCTGATGAAACACTACATGAAAATAAACATGAATAAGGGTGACTAAACTATTGGAAACTGAACAGGTAGAAATTTTAAGAAGCAGGTTGTTTTAAATGGCTAGCGTTTGGATATTTGCATTAAGGTTCATGAAGTGAACGTGCATAACACTCGCGCATAACACTTATTTCACAAAAAGACAACAAACATATGGCCCTTTAAGGCAGACTGTTAACTTAGAAGTGGACTTGATCTTTATGCATTAGGTGAGAAAATAGCTTTATTTATTAAATAATGTAATATCTCCTTCTTCTTCTCCATGAATGTATAGGTTATATAAGGTTGCATAAGTGGTTTACTTCAAAAAACAACCTTAAGTTTTGTGCCCTTAATGCCTCCCACCTCCATTTACAAGCCATCATGACTAAACTGCTCTGCTGATCCATCATCCCTAAACACAGAGTGCAGTGCAATCTGCAGCAGTCCTCACTGCTCCCCATCACTCCGCAGGACTTAACTTTTGCCTTTGCCGAGGGCGCATCCTACTAAATAAATCCATTTACTAACGGAAGACACCATGCTGAAGCGGCCACGTCTTTTTCGAAACTTCCCGCTGGTCTCAAGCCAAATAAGCAAAGGCATTGCATGACCTTATTATTGAGGGGAAAAAGGGGCTGTTTTCTGTTTGTTTTGCAGGCCATATGGCTCCATTAGTGGTGTAATGACCCTGAGTCCCCTGGAGCGCTCTGCGCTGCCCCCAGTGGCCACTCATCCTCATGCACTGCTGATGGTCTTTTCCACGCTCCAATTAGTGGCTGCAAAAATGCCTGTTTGCTCTTTAGAAGATCATTTGTGTCAGTGTGCGTCCTCGTGTCCATCAGCCCGCATACCTGTTGACTTCCATTAACGCAGCACTCTCGTGGTGTAGTGTTTTTCGCCTCTGCTTGTTAAGCATCTCGGAAGCTTCGTTGAAGGAATAGAGTATATTTTAAGTGACTTTTAATGCATGTAATAGGTATTAGTGATGCTGTATTAGTGCAGCCTTAAGGATTTGGAGAGGACTCTTCTGACTCCGTAACAACCTCTCTAGCCACTTCAAGTGATTATCGCATGGCCACCAAACATAATCTGAAGTCAATTATTAATTAATTAGTGCTTGTAGCAGCATAATATATTCAGCTTGCCAGCAGAGCTCTGGGAAGGTCACTTTTAAGGCCTGTAAAGTGTGTGTATATATAAAAAAATGAAAGCTTCACAATCTCTTGACAGAAGCAGAGTACATTTTAGAATATGCATTTGGAAAAAAATTGGCTGGAAAAATAAAGATGGGCTCTTATAGTTAAGCAGGAAAACATGTCTTTCAGAGTTGGGAGCTAAGCGTGCGTGCGTATGTGTGTGTGTGTGTGTGTGTGTGTGTGTATATGTATATGTAGGTATATGTGTGTGTGCACGCATGAGGGTGATTCACCTGTGGGCTTGCTTTGTAAAGAGGGCTGCAGAGTCCTCTCTGGCACTCAGGTGTCGGCTGCAGGTTAATGACTGGAAAGCCATGCACTCAAGAGTACAGCCTTAATGCCTGTTATTATAAAAGATCTCTCCACCAACTCACAGAAAGTCAAACCAAACTTCTCATTAACAGCTCTACAAAGCTGCCAATCTCTCGGCCTGCTATTGTTAGGTGAACTTCAAAAAGCACAAAGGAATTTATATAATGGGGAAAAAAGAAGTACTTTTCACCACACAATGCATAAAAGATTGCATTTTCTAGCCTGGTATTCCAATTAATTGAATCCTTGAATTGTAAATCATGAGTGACATTAATTTCCCATTGTTTTTAATACAGAAAAAGGAAAGTATAAAAACAAGTTAATATTTCATGCAGAGAATGAGCTATCAGTGATTTAAATGAAATAATCTGTGCCAAACGCAAGGCTGCATAATTAAATCAGATACGATTTGAACATCATCTAAAGGGTTCCTTTTGTAATGAAGGCATAGGCAAAATTGTCAAACACTTGTAATTGCCGTAAATTAAGGACTTTGTTCAGGAATATATTACTGGAATTGAGGCGGTCAAAGACTAATAAAATTCATTCAAAACTTCTCAGTCAATTCTCACGTGGATGAAAAGCTTAGTCATAGGCTGCCTTACAATAATGACCTCTCTTCTAAAACTTTTTAACAGCAGAAGTGGTGTTTGCCCGACGGACAGCATATAAAATATCTGTAAATAATGTCCTTCTTAGTTACATCTATATGAGCTATCTCTTCGCCAGTATAAGTCTATGTTTAGCTATAATTCTTGAGTAAAGATGGGAGAGACACTTCAGACCATTTGGAGAGGCAAGATGAGAAGCAGTAATAAGCAGAACTTTGAGAAATCATCTCCATCACTTTACTGTGTGTGAGCCTGTTGCCACCACTAATAATAATGTTAGTGACATGACTCTCCTTTATAGTCTCTTTTATAATCTCATCACATGCGCATACACACACACACACACACACACACACACACACAAACACACACACACACACACACATTTGCAGAAAGACTGAAAGAGATTTATCCAGAAAGGAAACAGGCAAGAATGGAGGAAATGGGCATGATTATCTGAATGTACAATGGTTAAGTACCATAATGTTAATCCCAGGGTGGGGATGTGAAGACGCCACATTGGTTGCTTCACGTTAATTATGATATTGAAACTCAGTAGGCAGGCGAGCAGAAATTAGCTTTTCTATACTAAACAGTTGGAAAAGGGGTGAAAAAACATGACTTGAGGGTGAGGAAAAGGTATAAAAGTCTGGATTTGCTTCTCATATTACACATTTAGATTTTTTCAGCACAGCTGATGGGGGTGGAAAAAAGCACACATTTGCATATTGACATGGCTTCATATGCAGCTACTCAGACATATTCGGTGCACTTATAGCAGGCGCCCTCTGAAATGACCAAAAACCTTATTTTGACTGTTTTCAGCACAAGGCTGGTGTCATTTATAATTAAAAACTATTAATGAAGTGAAAAACAACCTTTTTCTTGCCATTCATCTGTTGCACCAAACATCCTGCACCCAGCCACTCAGTGCATTAGACTTCATTTATTTCATAAGCCTATCACTTTAATCTTCACTCTCTGTCTGCATTTATGCAGCTATGGTTGCATTGCAAAGGCCTAATATTTAATATCAGCAAACAGCACCTAATACACGCATCACAGTCAGTGCTGCTATGAACCCGTGCATCAACAAACCCAGTTGCACACAATCTCCAGGGGTTCACGCTTCCTTGTTTTAAGATGCAGATGTAAAGCGCCAGTTAACAGACTTCATTCTTAGCATACTTTTTCTTAAACGTTCACTGCAAAAGAAGAACAAAGGCAGTACATTTATTGAAATCAGCAGCTAGCTGTGTGAAACATGGGTAGCTGTTTGAGGAAATGTTGCTGTATCATCAGTTGACCCATCCTACCTGTTTTAAATAATGATAATCAAAGCTAAATGCCTGATGTGAGTAATTATTTTAGCTACAGAAAGTCATTATTTTCCAACCTGTTTTTAAAACTGAAAATGAAAATGGGAGTAAAGTGAGTGAAGGGCAGTTATCTCTACACCAACAATGAGCAACTGGCAGGGCCAAGATAATTGCACTTTATTGATTATAATAACTTTTTAAAAGGATGTACTGAATATGTAACTAATAATGAAGTTAATGTGGGGTAGGGACTGTAGGTGTGTAAAATGATGGGGAATAAAATGGTTACAAATAGGCTAAGTATAATGTTCCTTTGCTAGACTGCAAAGCCTTTAAATGCACATTTGTGCCCTTTTCGTGTGCCAGTCCTTAAACGTCCTGCTAGTACAGTAATTACTGCATATGTGAAGTTGAGTTGATAAGGCACAGAGAGGCGGCCTAATGCAGTTACAGTGGGCCCTTAATCGAGGTAATGGGAGGCTGATTGGGGTGCTTTGTTAGGCCATGGCGAGTGTATGTGATGACCTGTGATTATCCAGGCAGTGTGTTGACTGGAAGGAGACCCCCTACCCAGCAGCGGCAGGCAGGGAAGCCCACCACATCATTACAGTGAGTTGTTTTGTCATGGAGGTAGAGCTAGGCTCTCATTAGAGCCAGTAGCTGTTCACACAGCTCTTATGGCACGTTGATCGACCCCCCACCCCCACCCTTCCATCGCTCCTGCCCACTCCATGAACTGCTGAACTGCGTGAGCTTTGTAGCTCAGAGTGCAGCCCTTTTGCTCTTTCTTTCCCTCTCTTACACACACACACACACACACACACACACACACACACACAGACATAATCCTCCACTACCACTTTTTTGTATGAAATCTGTATCATTCACAGCCTACCCTGCAGCTTGCAGCACTTGGGTTGATTTTAAGCGCTGTTTGTCCTTGACTTGACCTCTCCCAGTCACTCAGATTCATGTCTTTCTCTTCTCCCAGGCCTATTTTGCTCACCCCCACACACTCACACTCACACTCACACACTCACACTATACCCCCCATAAATCCCCCCCGTTACACTACAGAGTCGGTCTGAGCACCAGACACCAGTCTGCCAAACAGATGCCTTCAGCATCATTAAGGTGTTCATGATAGTCATCAATCAGAAACAATGGGCACTGCTGTGTTCTCCACAATTAGACCCTAAAAACCAACACCCAACTCCATTGCTTTTGGTGACAACACTGCAGAGAGCCATGTAGCTCCTTAGTACTGGTTTGTGGATTTTACTTTACACAGCTAACCAGTTTAGAAGCAATCAAACAATGTAAAGTGTTTAAATGTAAAGTGTTTAAATATTTAAGTGTTTTTTTGTGCATCAGTGACTCAGTAATAGTAATGGAAAGTAATGATCACTTTCAGATCCTCAGTCATTCAATTAAGTGAGCTTTTGAGTAAGTGGCTATTGAACTTTAGCACAACACTGCGAGATTAAAAAACAAAACTAATGGAACTAAAATCATAGCCAAACATTTTTTTTTTAAATTCATAAATGCCAATGAAGAAATAGTAATGAATGAATTTGTAGAAATGTGTCAAATTAAAGTTGGTCCCATGAGAGTATTCACTACATTTCAAGGTCTCCCTATTTTTATTTCCTGTATACAGACACTTTCATTGTGAACAAAGTCAGTGGACTATCAACAGCATTACATTATAAAAATTAGGTTACATTTCACCAAATTAAGCCAATTTTGGCCTGCATGGCCTGTGAAGGAGTGAATTTGGGATGCCAGAATGGATCGGTCAATTGCAGAAAATTGGTGAATCTGGGGTGTAGATGTTCTGAGTGTGGATGTTGAGCTAAGGCTTATGGCTCAGTATGGCTCCTGATTAGGTGATCTTGCAGGGTCCCTTCTGGTGGCTTCTTGCAAGGCCTGCTAGCTTGCTGGGGCAGTGAGGAGGGCCGTCCCCCGACAGGCACCCAGCCCTGGTCCAGCTTTGGCCCGGTGATGGAGAGTGGCCGGCCAGCTGCTGTTTCATGCTAGATTAGCCCTCCTGTGGTCAATTTGCTTTTCCTAATGTCAGCTCCCCTCTGCTGTCGCCTAGCAACTGCCGCTGCAGCCAAGAGGCCCAGCCACGCATACAGAATTCCACCTGCCGGTTGTGAGGGAAGGGGTGTGTGTGTGTGTGTGTGTGTGTGTGTGTGTGTGTGTGTAAAACAGGGGGATGCTATGCTTGTGTGAACAGCCTCCAAATGTCTGCTTTCCACAGGAATACCAAGGTAGCCTTCCAGAACAAAAAGTAAAGAGGGTAAAAGAGAACAGAAAAAGAAGTCACGTTCCTCTCCTTTCTCAGAGTGCTTTGTGGCTGCTCACTCCCCTGTGCTCTCTCTTTCTGTCTGCAAGTCTCTGATGAAGTGGCCTGCTGTATATGTTAGAGAGTGAAGCGATATATCCTTCCTGGATGTATGTGTGTGCCGTTGTGCTGTGTGGTGTGTGGGGAGAGGAGGAAAGGAGCGGTGCTTGATTACATTTGCAAGGCATGAGCAGGAGTGAAGGTCAGTGAATCAGATAGCAGCTCGATAACGGAGCGCTCACAGCCGAGCCGCCTGACGCTTCTCTGAATGCAAAGGAAGCGTTTTCTTTTTGTGGCAGCACTCAGAAAACGGCAAGCGTGTCAATTCGGACTCAGCCCCCAATCTTGCACTGCCCGCAGTTTCCCATGATTCAGCAGAGGGGTCACTTTGTTGCTAAGCAAATCATTGCAAAAAAAATCTAAATGACAGACAGCCAAAGCAAATATATGAAAATGGGAATTCATGTTCTATGTTTTGTATAATGGTTTCAAATATCACAAATCAGTTTGAGGTTTTTAAAATCCATCATCAACAAATCAACAATTTCTAAAACATGGTAGGAAACCTAGTCTTAAATTATTGTGCAAGAGTGTCAATGTGCCATTCATTCAGTCCACACAATATGCAAACTAAAACTTCTTAGGAATTTACTTTGTGATGTTAGAAAAATCTAACATTTACCTATATACATCTATCCATGTTTAAGTTTCTAAGAGGATTAAAGCTCTCATGGGGTAAAATACAGGCCAGCCCCTTGCAAGAATGAAAAGTGAAAGTGAAAGTGACAACCCTGGTCATTGTGAAACACAGCACAGCACAACACAACGAAATTAAACCTCTGCGTTTCTTCCATACACACACGTGCTGCAGGGGGCAGCTATTGAAAGCGCCGGTGAGCAGTGACGGGGACACTCAAGGGTACCTCAGGGCAACCTACTGGTGAGGGAATTGAACCCACAATCTTCTGATCCGGGGCAACTCCCTAACCACTAGGCCACCGCTGCCCCAGACCTCTGCATTTAACCCATGCACTCAGCAGGGGGCAGCTATGAAAGCACCCAGGGAGCAGTGGCGGGGATGGTACCTTGCTCAAGGCAACCTACTGGTGGTTTGAACCCACAATCTTCCGATCCAGTGGCCAACTCCCTAACCACTAGGCCATCGCTGCCCGGAATAAGCAGTAAAATCACAGTACCAGGGGAAAGAAACAAAAACGGTAAGAGAGGCGATAGTGTACTACTAACTATTTCCATTCCAAGTGGAAAACAGTAAATTAAAAGACAAATGCAAAATGTGGGTTCTTTAAAAAATCTGGATTAAATGTCTGTTTTATATTATGTCTGCAGTGTTTTTGAGCCTAGGGAGTTTGTTCTAAAATTTTCAGCTCATATCAGGATTCTGTGCAGTGCTTTCAGAGAGGTCAACATCTGAACTCTCTCTTAAGCCTCTTGTTCAATTTGATTATAATTGACCCGCACACTGAGTGGCTGAGGAGGGTCTCTCTTGTGGAAAGGTAACGAGTGTTGATTGTAAATACTGCATTAGCAGAGCAGTTCGCAGCCATGGCCCTCTTCACCCAGCCTTGGCCAGGAGTGCTTTAAAAGCACTGCAGTCCCAGTGCGCTGGCCCGTGGAGCTGCCCAAGGGCCTGACCGCTGCCTCGTACCACCACTCTCTCTCATGCGCTTTATCAGCATGAGTGGCTTATTCACGTCGCACTGCTGGCCTGATCATTTAAAATGGCTTCCACTTCAGACACCACCCACCACTGCAATTAGATCCATCTAGACAGGGTCCGCACTATACCACTAACTAAGGCCTGGTGCAACTGGACCAGGCACAGTGAATTTAGCTCTGCACAATTAGTCAAAGTGACCTGATGTCTGTGGTAATGGTGAAAGCTGAAGATACTACCTGCAGGTACAGTGGCTGCCATATTGCATAGAAGAATGGTGTCACATGGTGTCACAGCACAGCAAATTGAAGCAAAAAAACCACAGAATCTTGAAGTGAGACGCTGCTAATCAGAATATGGCCCTGGAGTCCTGCAGTGAAAGTGCACACAATCCAGTCAGTGCTGAAGAACTAGCAAATCAACAAGTATACAAAATATTAGACAAACGGTTAGATCAGCCTGAATGAATGGATGTTTTTTTTTTTAAATCTTTGGTAGAATAGCTCTTGTGGGCTCTGGGGAACCATGAGTGTTAGATCCGGGACATCATGTTCGATGTCAAAACACTGTCAAAAGATCAAGGACAAATCATCTCTACAATAATAATCATGTGGTTCTAGTGTTATTCTTGTGCCAAGCTTATAGTGTTAGATTTAAACAAGCCATTTGAAGCTTCACACTACTGTTATTTATTAAAATACACACTATAATATTTTATTTTGAATGTAGCATTTCTAGAGTGGCCCTTTAAGTCCTGGCAAAGATGCCTGTTTACCACTCAACGTAAACCTCCGCTCGTATTCGCAGTGATTGACGTTTTAAACCTCTGTAACTCCTGGAGTGATGCTGCCCTTCTTGAAATTATTCACACTTATCAGAAATGTACAGAGATGGAGTTTTTATTTCCAGAAATAGTTCATTATAAGGCCTTAAAGACCCTGAGGGTTCCCTTCTGTTAGTGGGTATAGCAGAGCGTGCTTGGCCAACTGGAGAATTAAACCTGAATCTCCTGCAAGGAGGGCAGTGATGCTTCCCACTATACATCAGTCTAGTTCATATAAGAATATTAATGCAAGTCACTGCGATACAGTAATTTATTTCCAATTTATTTTTAATTTGTGTGAACTGAAAGTGAAGTGACTATTTGTCATTGTGGAACACAACACAGTACACAGTGAATCCCAATGAAATGCAACCACTGCTTTTCACACATGCACACCGTGTAGCAGGGGACAGCTATTTAAAGCACCCAGGGAACAATGATGGGGACGGTACCTTGCTCAAGGGTCCCTTGGGGCAACCTACCGGTCCGTGATAGAAACGGCCTTCCCACAACCTTCCCTTCCTGGGGCATAGTCCCAAATCACTAGGCCACCACTGCCCCTAAAATGTAACATCTGCTTTTCACCCATACACACCATGCTGCAGGGCGCTGCTATTTAAAGCAGGCAGGGAGCAGTGATGGGAACGGTATCTTGCTCAAGGGTACCTCAAGGCAAATTACTGGTTGTGGATTCAAACCCACAAACCTCTGATCCTGAGCCTAGTCCCTAAGCACTAGGCCACCACTACTGGTGACTTAAATAATATTTCAAAGCTTTTCCTATATTCCAGCAACCAGCAGGGTAGGCCTCTTTAAACATGTGGGAAAAGCATCTTACAAGCATCTTCTTCCTTTTTCAATGCCATTCACCGAGTGAAAACCTAGCAATGCATACTCTTGTGTCTTTATCACAGTCATGACATATAAATGTGATACAAAATTGAGAACCAGTGTTTCTGTTCATTTAGACTGATCCTCTTGTGAAAACATGTTTACTTTAATTTTCTATTCAAGGGCAAGTCCTACTAACACTGACAGTGTGTGACAAGTCTTGCTTTTTAATAAGTATCTGTAAAAAATGAAGCAATGAATAAACTCTAATGTTAAAAAAGATGTTTGAATAAATGCAACAAGTAATGACTGTCACTGATTTGAGAACAGGAATAATTGTGAGAATGCTTCAAGTGTGTGAACTGCATTGTAGTGATTAATAAAATAATTATAAATTATAATTCTAAAGCTATTAATTTAGGTGTTTTATTTTTGGGTAATCAAAGAGTACTCTTTTACCAAAAGTGTCTTTATCTACATTTAGGTGGAGTTTTTGTGTTTTTATCCACTGCTGGTTTTACACTTTGAGCATAAAATGCTGCTGCAAGTTTTAGGTGTTGAATGTGCTCAGAAGTCCAAAGTACTTTCCGAAAGAAGTAGCCCAACTGACAGACTGCCTAGGTGCGAAAAGTGCACGTGTGCTCATGTGCAGTAGGTGTGTGTGTGTTTGATAAGAGGTGAACGTGAGGTGAGGTGGACTTGACCCAGAAAGGAAGTGATGCGTACAGGACAGACAGCCGTGACAGCAGGAGAAAACAGAACTCTCATCAGGTGAGAGTGTGTGTGCCTGTTCACTCCCAACTGGCCTGCTGTTTGTATAGAGGTGTGTGTGTGGGAGAGGTTGTGTGTGCACTCGCTCACTGCTCTTGTAGCTTCCACTCAACAGGTCCATGATGGATAAACCAGCTTTTACTGCTGTGAGCTTTTTTCTCTTCTGCGTGTTTATTATTTAATATTAAAGTCGCCTAAAAGTGACTTTTAATTTAACTGGAAGGATTAAAATATAGTTTTAACATAACAAAAACAATATTATTCTTTTTGACATGTATTTCAATAAATAAACACATTGACGTTTATGAAGAAAAAGAAAAGGCAGAGTTCGAGAGGGGGAGAGAGAGGGAGAGAGAGGGAGAGGGAGAGAGAGACAGCACACACAGGAGGCTATGCTAAAAGTGTCATGGAGACAACGGACATAAGTAACGTAACTGTCAAAACAACACACGTATTCAGGAAGTTAAAAATGGTAACAAATGTGTCAAATAAAAGTTTAATACAAGAGACACGGGCAGCACAACACAAGCAAACTTGCTACTGGGCAGATTACAATGAATAAAAAAAGAGATGATGCAAGATGATGCAGAAAGAAGAGATGGAGGAAGACAGTCTTCACCATCTCTCCGATAAGAATTGGCTACCTGTGTTGCTGATGAACACTAGCCTTATTCAGCATGTGGCACAACTGGGATTTGAGGTCAGTGCTTTATTTAATCATCACCCCTGTGTTGTACTTAGATGTTGTTGCCTGCAGCAGGTTTAGACAGCTGCGCCATATTTGGTTCTCACCAACAGGTTGCCCATTTATAGTGCTCTCAGTGTTGACAGGCATGAAAACCACAATCCGAAAAAGCACATGACTCAGAGAGAGAGAGAGTGTGCGTGTGTGTGAGAGAGATCTTTCTTAAACCATTCATACTCTCAAAGTAACTTGCCATGAAGCTACAGGTAATTAGGGATACATTTTAAACAACAGATATCACCTTCAGTTTTTTCTCATCCTATTTAAATGTATATTTATATTATATAATTTTCACTGGAAGTTTTCTTATAGACATACAGATAAACATACGAGACATTAACTCTAGATTTAGGATAATAAGTGAAAAGTGAAAGTGACTATTCTTGTCGCAGCACAGCACAACAACGAAATTCCACCTCTGCGTTTCACCCGTACACACTCGTGCAGCAGGGGGCAGCTATTGAAAGTACCCAGGGAGCAGTGATGGGGACGGTACCTTGCTTCAAGGGTACCTCAGGGCAACCTACTGGTGAGGGAACTGAATCCACAATCTTTCGATCCGGGGCAACTCCCTAAGCACTAGGCCAGTAGGTAGTAATCCAGATCTTTTCCAAAAGTGCCCCTAGAGCATCTCTCAAACCACTATTATTAAATCTATTATATCACATTAGCCCCGTTGATGTGTGTGGTCCCGTTGACCTACTGTGAGCGATAAAGTAGAACAAAACACTGAGAAAGTGTTGTACCAAATAATGAGTCAGATTCCACTTTTTTCATACACGTGCATGTTGTCATTTTGACGGCACACTGTTAAATTAGTTATCAAGCAGAGTATATGTAGTTAATAACAAATACAAAAATCCCATTTCCTTGGAAAACATCTGGTCATCCAAATAGGCTGCTCCTGCACTGAGCTGCACTCTGAAATGTTCATCTTTGCAGATCATTGTAAATGTTTCTCTTTAATAAACTGCTGGATGTGGCTTGAACCTGCGGAAAGATCTTTTTGAAGCTGGGTGACTATTGACTTATAGTGTAACGAGAGCCTCTTGTTTGTTTCAGTGTGAAACTAAAATTGACAAATGAGGAGTCCAAACATATGCTGGCTGTTTGACTATATCTGGGGTAGGTGGAAAAAGTATAAAATCTCTTAAGGTTCCATTTTGACATGTTATACCTTTAAGTCTGCAGGATGATCGTCTCAGAAGATTGCTTATGTAAAAACTAAAGCCTCATCAGCAATTCAGATTCTCCCCACAAGCTACAGAGCTTTGCATATAAACCTTTCTTTAAAGTTCAGTTCATTTAAAAATAAAACTGGTTCTTTTGACTGGGCCATCTCTCTAGCAGGTGGAAAGGGCCAACAGTCCTCCAGTGTGAAGAACACCGTCACGGGGGAGGGGGGGTGTTGGTTGAATGTAATCGCGAAGCCAGAGATCTTGTGCTCCACTTTATTAGGCAAAAAACTCAAGAATCACAGGAAGTTCAGAGACACAAACGTCAAAAACCAAAAAGCTCCGAAAAACCCAAGGAAGCCAAGAAACCAAAAAACAGGTGTGCACAGTCAGAGCAGAGCGCCGCCTACCGTGACAAAAACCTATAATAGCATTCGTTCCAGCTGTGGAATATTGTCCAGCAGTTTGCTGAGTTTGGATGAGACATCTGAGCAGTTGATTTTGCCACATAACCGTACAGATGTGCAGCTTTGCTTAATGACGGAGACAGGGAGTCCCTCATCTTTTCCAGTGAGAAAGTGGCCAATTACATACCCAGGCAAACCACCTACAGGCGGCACATGGTGCAGCTGGAATTTAAACCCTGCAGCAGGGCTTAACTGCATTGCTAAAAAGCAATTTTGCCAGAAATGGACTGGCAGCCAAGTTTTTTGAGTTGATGAACTATTTGTATGATGGGGGGTCCTGACCATGCCAGTGAAAATATATGTCTACGGCTGGCGAATGTGCCAGTGGGCTCACCAACTGTAGTGACTGGCTTTGTGTGACAGAAAACTGAAGACCTGCCTGTTTGTCCAGCGTGTGTGTGTGTGTGTGTGTGTGTGTGTGTGTGTGTGTGTGTGTGTTTGGAATGCAGAGCGGGGATTCGGGGCCTTTGAATGAAGTTTTGGCTCAGAGACTTCACTGTCATCTGTGACAGATGGTGGAAAACAGCAAGTGCTGAGGAGAGATATTCAAATCTGATCTTGGAGAACCTGAAGAAGATTCCTGGCGTGAAAAAGAGGAGAGAGTGAGAGGGGAGAGAGAGATATTGATTTGATTGGCAGGACTAAAAATGGTTGCTCTTTGTTGTGTGGTTGTTTACCATTCTGTAGCTATACATCCTTTATACACCACGATAACTTCAGATTTACCTTTTTATTTTAATACCTTTTTTTTTTTTTAATTTAGCTTACTTTTAGTTAAGATGGTGCTAGCACCTCCGTATAGAAATAGATGTTAAAAAAATTGAATGCATATAAAATATAGATTTTGGAAGCATTCACGCTCCCACAGGACACAGCCATTTCTTCTTATCTCCACTTTTTATAGATAGGTGTGTATGTGAAAAACAGGCAGCGAAAGAAAAAGAAGATACTATGAAGGTCCAAGAAAGTCTATGATAAAGCTTAATAAAGGAGGCAGAGAGAGAAAGAGAGCGTGTTAGAGAGAGATAGTGAGTGTGTATAGACTGAGTGCCAATGGAGGAGCTGTGTTGGCGCTGAAGAATAGGGCAAACGGAGCACATCCACTCCATCTGTGTGCACACACACTGAGGCAGACCTGACAGGGCCCAGGTCCTCTCTCCCACGCCTCCCAGAACTGTCGAACACCCTCTCACAGAGAAAGAGACTTTGCTACTGGGCCAGATGGGGCAGGATTGGGTCACAAAAACCTACAAATTGTTTTGCTCCTTGCTCTAAGTTGTGCTGTCTGCTATATATATATAATATAGCAGTCTTAAAAGGTCACGTATTTCTGTCCCCCTCCGAGGCTCACTTATGGCATTTTTGTAAGTTTATGTATCAGGAAATGAATGGGTTACACTTAATATCAAGGGTCACAAATTAAAATCGAATGACTTATTTAGCATTATTTATTGCTTAGTGGCGTATTAGGAATTACTAACTGAGTTGACTGATTTATAGTCAAGTTTATAGCTGTTGTCTAATGGTACACAAAGATCGTTCTCATACAGTAGGTTAATTAACAGATGAATACATTAACAGGATTAACAAAGTACTAGTTCTCATGTTACTGATCTGTATGGTTTACATTTATCACTCCACTGTCAGTGTAATATGTTAGTTCACAATTAAGTAAATGAGTAAATAATGAACTAATTGCAAACTAATTTGTCTGTTAACAGCATTGGGTCCTTTATCAGTTACTAGAGATTACTAACATATTCATCACTTTTTTGCAGTGGGCTCAAATGGCAGGTAAAATTCGTTGATACATCACAGCACAACAAGCTAAAAAAAGGCTATTTTGAGGTGCAGTCTTCACCCATTGGACTGTAAGGATCGGGGAGTGAACAGTGTGTTTTGACACTTTAACAGCAAAGTAAGGACAATCTGGTGACTCATTATAAAGGGGCTTTAGGAGCAATTGTGCCAATAAGTGTTCCTTGGAGTGAAGATCTGGAAATATCGCAACAGTTCGATTGATGTGTTCCTGCACATGTGAAAAGCAGCCCCCATGGACAGTTCTTTCTAAGCATGATGTGCGGTAAAGCGCTTTCCTTCTGAACACTGCATGTTCAAGATGCATAAAAAGTGCTGAGAACTTGTACTACAGCAGGTTTGCTAATTTGTACCACACCAATTTGTGTGCTCAAAATTAAAAGCAGGTATTTATGACAGTTTAGACTCTCTATGGTCTTTCTTGCAAAGACAACTTGGAAAATGTTTTATGTACGATTTAAAGTGAAAGTGACAACCCTTGTCATTGCGAGGTCACAGCACAGTGAACCACAACGAAATTGGACCTCTGCATTTAACCCATGCAAACACTGTGTAGCAGTGGGCAGCTATTGAAAACGCCTGGGGAGCAGTGACAGGGACGGTACCTTGCTCAAGGGTACCTCAGGGCGAACCTACTGGTGCCCTTGAGCAAGGTACCATCCCTGTCACTGCTCCCTGGGGGTTAAATGCAGAGGTTTTATTCAGAATTGCAAAATGACCGTAACCGAGTAAGGCTTTTACTTCATGCAGCTAACAGACTGAATTGAACAGAATAAAGATTTTTACACGTTGTCACTTGTGTAGGGGAAGTGATTGTATTTATGTATGTGTGTATGTTTCTAAAGGGGGATTTCCAGGAGGGGAGTCATTTTGAAACCTTCATGATTCAAACCTGTTTCTTAAGGAGGACGACAAGAAAACAACAGGAAAACTCATTACTGGCATTTTAAAATCTGAACATTGGATTTTGATGATGGGCACTGTTGACATTTCCAAGCAGTCAGGGCAGCAACAATGTCACCTGCTCTAGTATGTATTGATTGGCCTTTAGAAAAGAACTTTTAAATATTTCACTGTGGAGGCCTAACATCTCTTTCTCGACATTTCATGAGTTGACGATACAGCTCATAATGACGGATAAAAATGTGTTCATTTCTGCAGCGAAAGAACATCAGATACAGGACGTGATATTGAGTTACATAACAGTGTTTGACATATGGTGACGGGGCAGATGCTTTTGGAAGACGACTTTTTGGAAGTGGTGCAAGTACGTATAAACCTACCATACACAATCTTTCACACTCTAATCATTACACCAATTGTATAACATGGACAACCATCCATGCTCTTGGAGAGATCTTGCAGAGTTGAGTTATGCCACAGTGCTATCTTAATAAATAAGACTGAAGGTCCTCAGCTGTAGAAATTGCCACAAAAGCTTTTTTGGAAGAATGCCATTGAACAATAATAGTAATCCTCAACCCAGACAATCTATTTTTTACTCTATACCAGCTTTCCTCACACCTGAGCCAGTGAAAGCAAAAATCTGGAGCATCTAGGGAGCCTTGAGGACAGCTTTGAGAATCGCTGCCATAGAAGAACCACTTAATTGCTAAAAGGCTTGCTTTTAGTTAATGTGAAGAACCTTTTAAAAGTTGAAAAGGTCTCTAGATTATATAAAGGTTTGATACCAGTATAAGTTTTTTTTTTTTTTTTTTTTTTTTTTTTTGAGCTGTTATATCAAAGCCAAAAACGTTGAGTGTTGATTAGCTGGCTCAGATGTGTTCGAGTTGGAACCAAACAGGCGATGGGAGCAGATATGTGTAAGTTATGCGTAAAAGTACCTTCAGTATTTCTGAACTAGATTTTCTCACTTCAATTTATCTGACACTTTTTAATGCTCGTGTCAATGCTTGCGTGGTTTACTTCTGCGATTCTCCTCACTGCAGTCAGTCGAGAAATCATGTAAATGTAAATATATGGTGTATGGAGTCGAAATCTGTTCCGTTCAGCAAACCTTTTGCATCCTAGGTTTACAAATCTCCTGCATATGTGTGTGTATGTATGTGTACACACACACTCACACACACACACACACACACACACTCACACACACACACACACACACTCACACACGCTCACACACACACACACACACACACACACACACACACACACACACACACACACACACACACACACACACTCTCACACACACACACACACACACACACACACACTCACACACACACACACTCACACACTCACACACACACACACACACACACACACGCACACACACACATATATAACCAAAAACTCTAGAAAGAACTTGAGGAATAAAAGTCAGAAATAACTATTCTGTCTCAAAGTTAATATTATTTCTTGCATATGTAGTATAAGAGCATCCTGAAGAACTGCCAAGTCTTATTTTAGGAAACAGAATGCAAAGCAAATGGCTCTGAAGAACAAATCGTATCATATAGAGTGTACTCCACTTTTAGAGATCTATCAGTGAGTTATGGGATTTGAGTTAACTGGTGTAAGAGTCCATAAGTGTGCACACACTTTAACTCTGTGCTCCCATAACTGCAGAGATTGCAGTTTTCAAGTTTCAAGGAACTTAAAAATAGATTCCTAATAGTTTCTGGACACAAACAGCTGCCTTACATTTACCTGATGAATACGCTTGGTGTGCTTGTATGTACCAGAAACATTTGTCATTAATGTAATTAATTAATTTATCACAAGAACATTTTCCAATCTTTATTAAACAGGCCTTTACATCGGATGCATAAATGATCTGTTTTGATTGGCTGCCCTGAATTGTGCCTAATTCAAATAGCAGTCTTAGCTGGAAAGTGTACCGCATTAAAGGATGAACTAAACTGCTATGAGCTTGAATAGTGAAAGTGAAAGTGACTATCCCCATCATTTTCACAGCACAACACACAGTGAACCACAACGAAATTACACCTCAGCATTTTACCCACACACACACAAACATGTACAGAAGGGGGCAGCTATTGAAAGCACCCATGGAGCAGTGATGGGGGCGGTACCTTGCTCATGGGTACCTCAGGGCAACCTACTGGTAATGGACTCGAACCCATGATCTTCCGATCTGGGGGCCTAGCCACTAGGCAGATGTTGTTATGTTACAAAAACAGTAAAAAGTCTTCTTTGCTTGTATTTACAGAACATATGCAGTGGAGAGTGAAGAGTATACACAAATACTTTTTTTATTTTAAATAGAAGAAAAATTAAGTTTTCTTGACAGGACACTGAAAGGGGAATTTACATTTCTGCACAATTCATTCAACTGAGCTGTAAAGCAAGTTTGAATCTGTGTTTTCCAGATTTCATGTGCTGTATTGAAAGTAATAAACGTTTTCAAAATAGTTCACTTGAGTACTTTTCCTCACTTTACCCTGCGTGTGCTAGTCGACAGTGAATAGATTAAAAGAAATGTTTTAGGCAAAAACCTTCTCAAAACTGTCATAAAGCATCAGGCAGCGTATCCATAACTACGTCATGTATAGATTTCTGTGCTGTAACTTCTGGAGACACTAAACACTTGACTTCATCACGACTGTGGAAAAAAAAAAAATCTGACTTCCGTAAAATGACTCATTTCACACTAAACCCCCCTGGATGACTGTTTACATCTTAACCGCTCAACAGGAATTCTGAAAAAATCTGTGTGATTCTCCATAAGTATGAGAGACTAAATAATAAGCAGAGGGTTCGAGAGGTTATGCATCTTGGATGGTGAAGTTTATAATGAAGTGTGGAAGCACTGCTTTTTAAGTGTGGTCTGGTCTTGGTTAACTAGTCAGAGGGGAATTTTACAGGAGGACTGGGGCAGAGTGACTCATGTTGTCACATCTCTCCCTTTATGAGCCTCTCACCTCATTAAGTCTCTAACAGTGTAGAGCGGCTTCGGACAGACTGGAGGAATTTATCACACCACTGATCTTCATCCTCGTCCTCTCGTCCTTCGGCCCCCCCGCACCTCCTGCGCACATCACATACAGAGGAAATGACTTCAGCCACGACATGCATCCCTTACTCTCTTCAAACGGTCAAATACATTAATGACATGTAATGCCTTCACAGAGGTCTGAAGGTGTAAGTCTTGTGGGTTAAGTTGTTTCAACCCCTATATTATTAAATCCAGAGGCTTATTTCTCTTTAACTACGTCACTTGGCTTACACAAAGTTGTTTTTGTCATAAAAGTGTGTAATCAGCTTTTGTAATTACAGAAAGCCATATATATGTCAGCTTTAAAGAGTAAAGAACCTTTTAAAAGTACCGGAAATCTTTGTATGATGGAAACATTCTTTCCTTGAGCTCTACGTCCAAGCTTTCGGAGTAGAATCAAATACGGTTTATTCTATTACATAATACATTTATCCATATTTAAAGGAGAAACGGGCCTATCACCACAGGCAGAAACCCTGCATCTCCCATTTTTTTAAAAAACTGTCATCTTCGCACTAAATGGACCAACAGCAATGGAAGTTAATGTTTTATCACTTGAAATAAAATCTATTTACATTAACATCCATATAAAGTCTGGTAAAATTGCCAATTTGAGTATGCAAGGTTTTGCCCCCGTACCTTCGACCAATTTATATCAGGAGTTAAAGCGGAGAACCTCTGCCATCGTGTTTCCAGTTGAAAATAATTCTCCAGTAGGAATGCAGGGGGCACTATGCTCACACTCTTGGTGTCTCCGAGCTTAAAGGGGTTGCGGTGCTTGATTGACTAAGGGAAGCATATTAATGTGATAATACAGTAGACATTTGGGTGCCTTCTTTGATTCTGACCCACACAGAGAGTAATGACCTTGGCATTTATACTCATTTTGATAAGTCATCAAATTCTTATCAAAAAGAAGTAGCTCAAGTGACATTTAGTTCCTCCGGGGTTGCAAAGGGAGAGAAGTCTTCTACGGATACCTTAAAGGTCTAGCTCTATTAAACGTCAGAGGAATTCGGAAGTTATCTAAGACGAGGAGCTGTGGCCGGACTAAAAACATCTTAAATAGAACACCATGAGACCACACAGCTTTCAACACCTCATTTTATTGTCCCAACATTCAAAAGTACAAATAATTCAAACACAACAGTTTATGAAAAAGAAAAAAACATTTACAGCAAGATTTTTTTTCCATATTTTGTTTCCAGTTTCAGAAATGACCTAAACTAGCAAGGATAACATGAAGTCATTCATCGCAGTAATTTGATTAATAATAAGAATAAGGATAATAAGAATAATAGTAATCATAATAACAAGAATCAATAATTGATAGTTAAGTAATAACATAAGTAGGAGAGACCAGCTTGGTCCGGTGAACATTTTTTCATCTTTTTTTGTCTTTAAAGATTTATAGATTCTCAGAAAACAAACACATCTTCAGGAGAAAATGAAAAATGACAAGAGCCTTGTTCCTCACTTGGCCTTCCCTCCTACACTACTGGCTGTTGGTTTCCTATTGGCAGGCTGCCACTATAAGGCGCTACAAGGGGAGAAAGTGAGCCACAGCGATTTGGGTGTGTACCGCAGAGGCATGGCCCCATGTTCCACACACCCTCACCCCCCACCCCACATCCCTCACCCACACACACCCACACAAACACACACAGACACACACACACACACACACACACACCTCACAAAAGCTCTCGCTCACAGTCATGCACAAACTCGCGGAGGGTGATGTCATGAGCGAAGAGGAGGAAGCGATGTAGGAAATTAGTTCGTACATCAGAACAACATTCTACCGGGGTCGTTGCATAATTCAAACTGCCACCTGTGGTGGGGTTCGAGGAGGGCCGTGCTGCCGCCCTGCAGGCGGAGCCGAGGATGAATGGATTGCAGAAGAGGTGGACGAGTGCGTATGAGTGCGTGTCTAAGAAGTAGTTCAAGTTCTCCAACATTCACAGCAGTTCTCTCTCAACATGAGCTGATCCCCTACTCTCAACGAGCCATTCACTAAATTTACCTCTCAAAATAGACTATATCTTAGAAAATATATAATGGGTATCATCTATCAAATATCATCTTCTATAGCTATTTTATTTCAACCAGTACAATCAGCGTCAATGCTTTTTGGAGTTGTGATGTCATATGCAAATGGTAAATTCAAATCAAGGTAATATGTTACACTGAGTTCTCCACTGATAGGTCCAATGCAATGAGTGCGACTAAAACAATGGACAAACAGTATCGTAATCAAATCGAGGCAGCTGAGCCCAAAATGCTGGATGCTATAAAAATCCATGAGAAATTATGTTTTCAGACCCACAATTTTTGCATAAAGTTGGATCGCAAAGCAACGGTAGTGTGTGGAGGGAGGGCGGGAAGCGGCTTTTAAAACTACACAAACTTATCACAGGTTATATTGAACCAGAACAACTGTTATAACATTCTATTAAGACTAAACTTTATTGAAAAAGATTTAAAGATTTATGTTTAACAAGACAAGAAAAAAGCAATAGCAAATTTAACTATCGACTAGGTTATGCATAGCGAGTAACTGTTTCTAGTAATAAGGGAAGAGCCTCACCAACCCTCTTGACATTTTTTTCGTTTTTGACTTTTAAACTTTTTTATATTGTAATTTTGATATATTGGTACAAAGCACAAACGTACTAAAATTTCTCAGTGCACAGGACTAATGGAAGAGCGTCTCCCCTAGTCGTTTGTTCCCTTTAGCTCAGAAACACCCCCCTCCCTGTACCAGAATCACACAAAAACACAGACAACATAACAACAAACAAACAAACGAATAAATAATCAAAATAAATAAATAATTTAATCAATGAAAACAATCAATCGATCAATAAATAAATACGTATTTTCAAGAAGCTTTTTTTTTTTTGTCCGGTTTCCTTTGCCACGGTGGTAAGCCAAAACAAACTAAAATGAAAATAATTGAGTCCAATTTTTATTCTTTTCTTTTTTTTCACAAGCGACATGACAACATATTAAACAGGATTCCTCACGAGTTTTCTAAATAACTGAACCATCACTTTATAAAGTTTTCATATGAAAAAAGACAAGCTTGAACAAAAAAACAGTGACAACTCAGATATAGATATTGTAAAACAAATGTAGACTATATATAATCTATTTGTACACAACAAAGAAAGACACATTTGTAATAGATCCTTTGAGGAAACAAATACTAGACTAACAAAACTAGCTAATTATCATTGAAATTTGACAAACGCTGTACACTCAGCAAGTAACCTATATGTCAGCAAGCTAAAGAAAACTGTGATTCTTACAAGGCCCAAATTTTGCTCATCTGGCTTTCTCGGCACAGAGTTCTCTGGACCAGATGGGGACGATAGTTGAAAAACAAAACGAAAACAGCAGCTCAATTTAATGCCAACACCAAAGATTTTTTCTCTAAACACACAGAACAACAAACTTGGATATTTAAGATATGTGAACCATGTAATATAGCACCTACGGTTGATCGCTAAAGGAAGTAGATCTCAAATGCAATATCACGAAATCAGAGTGAAAGGAACCGTAACAATGTACTTATGTTCTCTAAATGGAGGAGTGTGTGTGTGTGTGTGTGTGTATGCATTACCGATATCCCAAAGACTGATGATGGAAAGAAAATGAGTGGACAATGAGTGGCCTTACTTTGGGCTCTTGACTACGATGAATTAGGCCTGGGAAGACCCCTATCCCTCTCCTATTGGGTATCGCTGTTGAACAATTACGTGCTATGAAAAATTACCTGCCTGAATTTGCATCTCTTGATAAAACCATCCGACTACAAAACCACTGCCAATCTGGTTCTCCCCGAAAAACAAACGACCTTTGATCCTAAAAAGTACCACGGCAGAACGAACAAGACAAGGTGGCACCTGACCCCTCCCCCCAACCCTTAATTAGCCAGTCAAAATATTTTTCTCTTTTTTCAAATCCAGATTCTTGTAAAAATTCTTCAATAATTATTTTTAATCATTATTTATAAAAATAGATTTTTTTTCTCTTTATTTTTTCTTTTTTTTTCTAAACACATTTTCAAGCAAAGAGATTTTCTCTTTGGCAACAGTGTGTGTGTGTGTTGTTTTTTTTTGTTTTTTTGTTTTGTCAACAGGAATGCTAACCCATCCCTTCCCTCTCCCTGTCTCCCGATCCCTCGTGAGGAAAGACATGTGTTCTGTTTGCAGTACAAAACAAAACAATGTTAGAAATTTCTTCTGCATTAGAGAAAAGGGATGGCGTTATCCCTGTCAGTTTACTTGGGGGGGGGTTAATAATATACACCAAAACAAATGAATGAATGATCACCGATTGTATTTTTCTTTTTTCAAAAAGAGCCCCCTCCCATTATCTTCCCAGGGAGGCGTTATACTAACGACAGTGGATCCGGATTTTAAAAGAGAACAAAAAGAAAACCTGAATTGAGACCTAGAGAGTTCAATTTAAAGAAGGATAATCTCTTCTTTGAAATAAGGGTGGATTGGTTTTGCTACTGTTTTATAGAGAAGAGAAAACAAAGAAACAACAACAAAAACTCAAAAGATATACAACAGAATGCCTGCACCATTTACAGGTCTTCCAAATTATTTTCCATTTTCAATTTGTGTAATACTTAGGCAACGTTGGCTTATAGGTCCAAAGGTATATTATAAGCCATATCCAGTCCTCTTTAAGTTGGTTTGTTGGTTGCTTGTGTTCCTGTTTGGAGTAGGCTAGCTGTGTGGGCTGAGGTGGGTGTTAGTAGTGGTGTTTTTATCGGGGCTACACAGAGTGGGGAGTGAGTTCAGGACTTGTGGGTTTTGTTGGTCTTGAAGGACACCTGCAATACGCGGTCGCCCAGCCGGTACCCATTCAGACTGGCGATGGCCATGGCTGCCTCGTCGTAGTTTGTCATGGTGACAAAACCGAAACCCTTGCACTTGTTGGTGTTGAAGTCGCGGATCACCTTGACATTGTTGACTGCGCCAAAAGGCCCGAAGAGCTGCCATAGGACGCTTTCGTCTGAGTCTGGAGACAGGTTGTAGACAAAGATGCACCAGCCTGTGCCGGTGTGTCCAGGAATATTCATTCCTACTAGACTGGTCATGCTATCTATGGTGATGGGAGAGAACCTGAAGACAAAGATGGGTGTGGAGAGGGGAGAGAGAAAGAGAGAGAGAGAGAGAAAGAGAGAGAGAGATGTTTAAGAACTTGTTTTTTGCACAGTATTTTAAACATCATTAGGAAAAAAACCCAGCAGAGTGACCTTAGATTTTCACACCAGTTTAACACACATCACATTAGCTTCACAATCTGTACCAACTCGCCTACACTCCAGCTTAATCACGTAAGCTCCTCTTAAAGGAGGGGGGGTCTTGCATCTCGCTGACTCTCACATCTCGCTGAACCTCCGCAGCGTTAGCCTCTTTTGAGTATATTGCTCTTGATTTAAGATGATTTCAAGTTTCTGTTCAATATCTGTTTGCTGCTGAAAGGAAAGCGCCCGGTGGGTTTTTTTTGTATGCAGTCTGAAAAGGCAGCACTGTAGCCTGCAGGAGGGCTGGATGAAAATGCCACTTGTGCAGGCACCCAGACATGGCGCTCCTTTCTTTCTTCCACTGTCTTCCTGAGTGATCTATTGGAGAAACTAAATTGCAGGAACTCGTCACATTAATACCTCTCAAAGTCATGGGAGATTTAGAATGCAACCGAGTAAATCTGCTCTCATTCCTCTTGTAATCTTTTCTTTCTCTCCCTCTCCTTTCTTTCTCTTGATCCAGAGATGAATGCTCAGTTGACTTCAGTTAATTGCCTTTCCGCTTAAAGGAAATTTCCACTTTAAATAAAAGGTAAATTGGATAAAAGGTTCATTTCGAATGCCACCTCTCTAGGAATGACTATAGGCATTATTGGAGGGGGGGGGGTGCTTTAATTGAGATTTCCACTTTGCTGCAGACAAGAGTTTGTTGGTGGTGAGCAAAGAGGTTGTGTGAAAGTGCGTTACTGTGTGTGGTGTGGGGTATCGGGGGGCTGCGAGCAGCGGGTGGAAAATCGAAGCAGCGCTTTCGAGCTTGCCTGGTGTGGGGAACAGAGTGTATTCCACCCACACCCTCAGTGGCTCCGCAGTGTATGACTGTGATCGAAAACGTTGCACGGTCCACAGGGCCAGCCAATGTCCTGCTTCTTGTTTTGCCAAGAATTACTAAGACGCATCATCTGTGCTTTAGCTGCTGCATCCTGGCAAAAGTCGATGCGTCTGTCTCTTCTACCCTCTGACAACTCCCCGCCGTCTTTTGTGCCACGTCGGCCGCGTCTCATTATGCAAACGAGGAGTATAATTGCACATCGGCTCATTTTACGTTCGCTGACAAGCAACCATCTCATAACTTCAATTACGGTATGTTTCTGTGTAAATAATGAATCCGGCACCATTACTCATCTTTGAGAAGAAGGGTGCAAGGAGAGAATGGGGGGAAATGGCTGCATGGTAATTTTGATGCCAGTCATCTGCGGGGAAGCGAACGAGCGAGTGAGTGCACGAGGGTCCGTATTGCTTTATAGCACACACGCGCAGGAGGAGAAGGCTTCTGTCTGTTTGAGGAGAGGCCGCACATGCTGCTGCCTGTTCGTCATTCCAACCGAAGGGAAAACAGTTGGACAAAGGAGTTGCATAGCAACAAGAAGCTGACCTGCAGTCAGCCCACCCCACCGTAGACTGTCCACCTTCGCCCATTGCTGCTCACTTTTTCCTTTGTTAATTACCTTCTACCATGTGCTATGTGGTACACAAACCCCCCAGCCTTCCACCTTTTGCTTCTCTCTCTCCCTCTCTCTCTCTCTCTCTCTCTCTCCCTCTCTCTCTCTCTCTCTCGGAAGACAAGCTTATGTGATTTGTGCGCACGGCCCTCTCCGTCACTTTGACAGCTAATCACGCTCACAGTAAATTATCAGTGTGCTTTTGTCTCATTGTTTTGAAAGATGCTCGCCTTGTTTACATATCTTGCTTCATTGTCTGGGTTCATGGATTCACCTAGTGGCTTTTGTAATTTGCGATCATTATTAATTTTTTTCCCTTTTCCTTTCCTGTAAGTAATGTCTGCATGCTTAACTTATGTAATAGCTAGACAATAAACTCCTAATTTAACTTTTCCGTTCTTTCCTTTTCCTTTCCATTCTGCTTGGTAATTTGTCGTTAAATGCATGTCTATGTACATCACTCATACATGAAGGAAATACATGAACACAGCTTTCAGTTTCAGTTACTTTTGGCAATACTACTTCATGAATGTGAATATATATGCTTTTGAAACATAAATTCATGCTTTTTTCTTCACTTATTTCACTGATGTAATACTTCTGTCATGTCCTGCCCATTTAGCTGTTGAAGGGATGTAACAAAACATATGTGATAAGCTCTACCACATGTACAAAGGACATCACATTACTCTTTTTTTTTTTAACAAGGGCACAGAAGCAAACAGCGCATGAGCAAAACCCAGGTGTTCAGTAGCTGCACCACCTGCAGTGAAACACGTTTCCTGCAGGGATCCAGGTAAACTCTCACCCCCCCTCCGCCTCACTCTTACCCTCCTAGTCCAAAAATAGGACAGAACATTAAAGGTGCAGTGGTAGGAGTTTATGTTAAAATAGCATGAATCATTTTAACAGACTCACTGGCCAACATTGGTCCCTGAAGCATTTTTGTTGTTTCTAACAGCTTTGCTGCTCCTACCTCCAGCCATATGCCCAATCTCGCTATGGAAATATAAGGAACAAACAGCCAGCATGCATGCAGCAGTCATTTGAAGGTTTTAAACTAATGTCATAGGGAGTCTAGAGGCTCATATATGTTTGAAACAGTGATGATGCAGTATAACTGTAAAGATCATGAGCTAGGCGGAGTTTGGGCTTGAGCCGCCGAATCCTATGGCAACCATAGCTCCATAAAAGGGCTAAACATATTAAACACAGAAAATACCAAATGTGATACAAAAACTGAAAATTCTGCAGCCATCATAATCAAATAATGCATACCAACACCAGAAATTATGACACATAATCTATTTTAAGCACTGAAGTGGTTGGTGGTTTGAAATCAAGCAGAATCAAGTAAAAAACAATCAAACTAAAATGACGGAAAAAACCTTGAACTAAACGGAAAGCAAGTGACTTCAGAAAATGAAGAATCAAAAAAACGATAGAAATTATTTTGTCAACATGGACATCTGGTATTCAGTGAAGTTTAATTACCTCTTAACGCCATAGGCCATATTAAGCAAATTGTCCAGCCTGTGAAGAGAAGGAGGGTTCTGGGGTTAATGCCAGGCAGATGGTCTACTCACTCAATGGAACTAATGCTACAGCCCTGCATCGCTGAAGGAAGATGCCCATCCAGCAATGGGCCATTACACTGTTCAGCCCCATCAGGCAACTTGCAGAGTCAATCACTAGGCTAGCAAAGTACAAGGCTAGCAGAGGTGCTAACATTAATTTGAAAGGCCTGTCCACCACCCACCCGGTGCCAAACAAACTCAGTGTCATTGCTAACATAGCCTACGGCTCTGCAGAGGAGCAGGAGTCTTGCAGTGTTATGACTTCAGATTGACTTTTTGGTTGATATATTGGAGGAGGGAGTCTCTGAGTAGAAATTCAATATAATACTGCAAATGAATGATGAACATATTATTTCTTACAACGAGTTCTGTCATTGTAATGGTTTTGTATTTGTGACAGATGATTTGCAGACTGATTTGAAAGACTGTGGCACACAGGGAATTCGCCACTATCAAACAATTAGCTATCAAAGAATGACTTCATGTCATGTGCAGGATCATGGAAAAATGATATGCCGCTGATATGAATGGATCCGTCTCGAGGGCTTTGCACCTTTTAGCACAAGGGAAAAGTTCAGTAATTTAATATGACGTTTGAATGAAGTTTGAGGCAGAATGTAATGGAACATTAAATAGAGGTGTCTCTCGCTCTCGCTTTTGCTCGCTCTCTCTTTTCCTAGTCTCTTCATTAGCCCTGGTGACCTGCTGGGCCGGCGCATTAGGCTCTCATCCTCATCAGTCACTCTCGTTTTGGGTTCCCGTCCGTTTGGCCACTCCACGACCTCCATCCCTCACACGGCCTGCCCCTGTCTCACGTCCTATTAAGCCTTCTCAAGATGGTCGACAGGGCTAATTAACACTTTCCCACAATTCACACCAAACTTTTCCTCACAAATATACAAACGCATGCACACTTACTTTATGTGGTCACAATTTGGTGGCTCTTTTCTACCTGTTTGGCCAAAAAAAAAAAAAAAAAACGATTCTGCAAGGAAACCAAAAGCAGAGCATTCAACGAGTCCCATGATTAAGGAGCCAGTTAGCCAATTAGTCAGGCTTGTTGTACCGTAGGTAAATGAGTTAATTGCAGAGGGGGCTTTGAGGTGCTTCTGTGTTTCGAGACATCTGCAGGTCTGTCTGTGCCCAGTCTGGCCGCGCCTACGGCTTTTCACACCATCTCCCCAAACAAACACAACACAATGGCACCTTTGTGTGGCCGTGTAATTCATGCAAATGTAAGACATCCTTTTCATTTCTGTTCCGTTATAATTGTTTGTGATGTATGAGGGATTAATTACTGATTACTATCATTAGCATTACAGAACAGCTGTAATTGCCTGGCACAATTCATTTGTGTTAATGCATGATCTCGGGCACCTAGATGGCACAACTGAACAGGTTATGAATTTAGAAGAAATAAGTACATGGTGTTTCATCAAATGGATATTTTTTTCAAAGTGGATACAACATCCTCATCCTGACTTATTTTGAGGCTGTATTAATACGCTCTGTGTTGTTAGCACATGGCTGGTGATTGATGATGCGGAGGTGAGATGAAGAGGTTGTGATGTGTTAATGAAACAGAATCAACATGGAGACATGGTGAACGACAGAACCCCACTGTCTCTTATCAACAGTCGTTCAGTCATTTTTCATGTTCAGGGAAGCAACTAGTTTTTGAGACAAAATCTAATTTCTTGCCAGCTTTGTTGAACTCTATAGCCAACGTAGGCCGCTTTTCTGATATCGGAAGACCTACCAATTTGGAATGATATCATTCTTAGGAATCATGGATTGAATTAGAGCCTTATGCAGTATTTTTTTGCTAACAAAGTTCCAGTGAAGAATTTACTGGTCTGCAGCCTTACTGGCTGACTTTACCTGAACCTCTGGGCTTGGTGATGCAGTGGGCCAGGGTAGCGGCGGTTGGGAGACTGGTAGAGCTGGGAGAGCAGGGCCTGGCTGGTCTTCTGACTGGGGTTGTTGGCAAATTTCACTGTGATGGGCTCTGCCGCTCCAGGGGGCTTCTGTCCATTCAGCCCCTTGATGGCCTCTTCGGCCTCTATCCTTTTATCGAAGCGAATGAAGCCCACCCCACGCGAGCCACCTGAAAGGTCAGTACAGCACAAACATGACAGAGGTCACAATTAACCTTAAAGCTTTAGAAGTTATTAGCAGGTTTTATCCATAATATACATAAAAGCAGTCAATAAATGTGTTTACATGTATATCAGGATATGTCGACATTAGTTTAATATCGTTATTCACACTTCTCTCAAACTTTTTTCCAGAACTAGCCCCCCCCTTCTGAGATTTTGCTTCATTTGATTGGTTGTGACTGCTGTTTTTGGTTCAGTTCACAACATGCACTCTGATCATGGTGAATGATTTCATTTTGTCATATTGCTCCCTGATTCGAAGGTATTGAGGTCGGTTAGTGGTGAGAGTGCTTACATCGAGAGGTTTGCAAAACCTGTCTTTCTCTCGGTGTCCTAAACGCTTGAAATCTTTCTAAATGAGAACGGCTTCTTGTTTGCAGCTTTCAGCAAAAGTAAAACACTACTATTTTCAGTTGTGGTAGCTTAGAAAGGAACATCATAAATGTCGGCCTGCTGCCGGCCTGCGACCTGAAAGCTGTATCTTGTGCCACATTCAGCATCACCAAAAATCTGAGAACCACCCGCATTAAAAAGCCTTCCTCCAACATGTCTAGAAATCTATGCCATACATTTGAATGGCCCGTAGGACCTCTGGTCTAACTAAGATAATTAAAAACATCATGGTAAGCTTAGTAAACATGTGGTCAAAGCTGATGTATTTCAGATTGTTTGTGGTAGATTTCCTGCTGTACCACGTGTGATGACAAACAAACTAAGTTGACAAAATATCCTGTTTGAGGGGAGCTAGAGACCTTTCTTAAGATACTTATGTAAGCATCATTGTTCCATCTAGTGTCTGGGACGCAGGCTTAGTTGGGCTATTGTGGAGGTTTAAAAAGCTAGTAGACACTTAGGCTCACAATGAGAGATGTGCACACATACTCAATCCATTCCCTTTATATGGAGATAGAGAAGCAATACATATGACTTGATGTTGGAAATGGCGGATGACAATGATGCGCGGTTCATGTGTGACGGCTGCTATTGCGGATGTCACATTATGCAGATGAGCCGTGAGTGAAGGGCGAGGCTTCATTGGCTGCCCTGCATTTCGCCGCTGTCAGGCAGACGTGTAATTTGTTTTCCTTTCTTCACGAGAGGATGGAGATATTGTATAGGAGCACTGCTGCCTGCTGGTGTGGAAATAGAGAAAGTGAGTGTGTGTGTGTGTGTGTGTGTGTGTGTGTGTGTGTGTGTGTGTGTTGGGGACAGCAATTGTTCTTCCAGTTCTGTGTTAGTGTATCGTGTCCTGTTCCATCTCAAGCTGTGCAGCTCGTATAAGCTGACGGCCACACGCTACTGCATGGCATGCTGTGCGCTGGTGACATTTCTGTGGTTTCCTAGGCAATGTTTTTGACCGCCACCTGAAAGTAACATTTAAAAGAGCCTGGCTGGCTTGGAGGCCTTTTGTTGGGCTGCTTTTTAATGAGATGGCTCCTACTGCTCCAGGGAGGCAAGCAGGGAGACGACTTGCCTCGAGGACCATTTGCATAATACACTGTGTGTGTGTGTGAGAGAAAGAGCATATGCATGTATTTGAGTGTGTGTGAGCGAGAGTAACGATTTGTGTGTGTATTCCGTAGCCTGGCATCTCCTCTCGTACACATTTTTATATTGTCACTTCATCCTCTGTCGCTGTGCCTCTCGCTCTTATTGACGCTTTCTGTTTTGGGGTTCTATGGCTGAGGCTTACTGTTAGTGCCGTTGTACTGTTACTGCTGTCTTACTATTCAAATCAGGCTCTTTTGATATATGCAGCTCTCGGAGCAAACATTTGTACACACATCTCTTCAATGCAACAAGCTTTCATTCAGCCTGTCTCTGCATTACACAGACCCCCCTCCCCCCCATTTACGTCTGTCTCCAGCTTTTTTTTTTTTTTGGTCTCTCTTCGCCAGCATCATCCCTGACAGCTTTTCCTTTCTCTCTCCCAGCCTTCCCACAACCTGTTCTCTTTAATTAGTCTGACAGAAAGAAAGGCAGAAATAAAGCAAGCGCATGCATTATTCTGCACAGTTTACGATGCATGGCTTGCCTCCCTCGTTTCTGCTGAGTGAAACTGAGGTCAATGCAGATTCCTTAGAAAGTAGAACAGACGGAGAATAAGACGAGATGACATTTCTTTTCTGACGTTCGCTCTCTAAAGTTTACATTCTACAAATACTGAACCAAAAAAATGACAGAGAACTGTAACAGGGACAGCACAGGCCACTGTCTGTGAATGTTTAAAGCCTGAAAACCTTCGAAAGCTCAAAGCTTTTTTCCATGTCTGCATGTTGGTGGGTTCGTTTCTTCGATTTTTAAGTCTGTCAGGTAAAATTCCAAAGGGACTGGTCATATGCATCTGAACACGTGAAGGTGAAACACAGTCCTCCCTGAACTGGCACGGTAGTAAAGCACTTCCAACTATAGCACCCACTGATACAAACTAATATCAGGCATAAAAAAGGGCTCTCCTCTCTAATCTGAGACTTTTCAATTCTACCTTCCTCCATGTCCTCCTGTGGATTCTACTTAGACAAAGCTCCAGCCTGGACAAAGCTTGAGTTTGAGGTAAGGTAAGTCAGCTAGTGAGTGAGAGAGTTGTGCTGTAGGAAGCGCTGATGAGGTAATATTAACTGTAGGAGAACATATGATCAAAAATTAATGGTGGAACAGGTATGCTGTGGGTTTACAATTATGTTAAGGTTAACTATATATTCACATTTATGGCGTTTAGCTGACGCTCTTATCCAGAGCGACTTCCAGGTCCTGATTACAGGGACAGTCCCCCTGGAGCAGCTCAGGGTTAGGGGTCTTGCTCAGGGACCCAGTGGTGGTAGTGCTAGAGGTGGGATTCGAACCGAGAACCTCTTGATCCAGAGGTCCGTAGGCAAGTACCCACCACTAGACCACCGCCACCCTATATGCACCGCCACAACTATATGCACTTAATTCTAGTTTTAACATTTTTGTTTCAAAGGGACGATTTGAAATTTGCTCTAAACCTTTTTTTCGTTTAGAAACTGTATTTATTAGCTAACGGTAATGCCTCCCCGTAGCCTTCCTATTTTAAAGAACCAATTTCTGCTATGCACTACTGGGAAAGCTAAAAGCAACCTTATTGCTATCCTAAAACCTATTTTGTTTGTAGCAGCTGTTCGAGCTAACACTGGAAAAGCTTACCCAGACCTCAAAAGAATTGTTTTAGGAACATGTTAAAAGAGCCAACATCGAAAAAACGGCTCCATACAGTAAAGCCCAACACCATCTTGTGAAGAAGAAACATAGAGGCTTCACATTCACTGGTCTGGGAGCTGCAGGTGCTACTTTTTTTTTTTTTTTGAGGAAAATGCTTCACTTTAAGTGATAGTCAGGTCCATCTTAGTACAGCTCTCAAGATACTGAAATGAAATCGTGAGGAACCTGAGAGTTACTCTGCTGGGAATAGCGCTGACCGTCATTACAGCAGCAAATCTAGTGGGCAAACCAACCGTCCATCACTGTCTTAGTTTCTACTTTGCAGCTTTTACACTCCAGGTGACAAGCAAAGATTGCTATTCAATAGTTTAAATATGCTTCTTAAGGAATTTAATTTAGGCTGTGCTTTACTGTCCTTCACTACATTTGTTTCTCCAGCTCTACCACAGAAAGCCAACCGTGTCTTTAACGGTCTTAGCTAAACAAAGACGGCACCCGGGCTCAGGCTGGAGAAATGGGCCTTTTGCAGCTCCTTTCAGCACTTATCAACAGCCAAGCAGAGTTACAGGCACAATGTGCCGGTTAACAGCACTATTCTCCAGGTAATCACCCAGCGCCTTATGTAACTTTTCTACCTGTACTTATCTCGGCAGAGCACACGCGTCACAGGAGAAAGGCTGGTTTAATAATAACCCAGACATACAGAGAGCCAGCACACCACGCCACAGTGCAGAGAAAACCACTACAGTCCACCTGACAAAGCGCTTTCCACTGCTGAGAGAGTGAGAGAGAGAGAGAGACACACACATTCCTCAGGGAACAGAGAGAAGATCTGAAGGCTCGGCTGTTAATGAAAGCTTTCTCTCTTCTTTCTGAACTTTGAACAACAGCTTTGCTGCTGTCTCTCATTCACTCGCGTTTAAGTGGCTGTGCCAACTGTATGGAACATTTATGAAGCTAGTGGGCTAAACAGATCACTGTGGGAGTGGGTGCTGGATGGAGGGGTGGGTGTAACCATGCCCACTTCCCCGTCGCATGCTGTCACACGAGCTTAATCAGTAGGAATTTTTAGCCACTGTTCCTGCAGATGGCGTTTCAAAAGCCTTGGTAAGGGAGGACTTTGAAGACGAGAACTGCACTCTGCTTGTTTTCGTCGCTACAAAGAAAGTAATCTGCCGTGTGTAATGGCAAGCCACCAAACTTAACCATCAACTTAAACGTAAGGCTTAAAAAATAAATAAATGTAAATAAAAGTGAACATTACTGCTATACCCATTTTTGCAATGTTTTCTTTATTTATTTCATTTAATTTTAGCATGATTTTCTCATTTTAGCAGAGTTTATATTTGGCATAATTAAAAAATGATCAGCTGCCCTTTTTAAACTCTCAAACTTTAATGGATCGATAAATGCTCTGCGTTTGACTGCTTGAAATCACAATGCTTGGTTGGGTTTTATTTGTATTTAATATTCATGGATAGTTATGTCACACGCTGCTAAAATGAAGAAAATAATTTCTTTTTTGCTACCAGAGAAGGAAGGGAAAAAGTGAAAGACAACGTTTCAAAAGAGGGGAGCAGTGTCAAGGCGACTGATTTTCTCTAAAGAACAGCAGCTTGTAAGAGGCAGCTTTCTGGATCAATTGTATTTGCTCTCATTGATGAGAGACAAGTATTGACTGCGCTGCACAAGGCTCAAGAGCTGCTCTGAATATTTAACTATTGATCAAAGCTGTGCACACATCACAGTTCGCTCTTGTTAATGTTATAGCTTAAAGTGGCTCTGCAGCGACATGATCTAATGCTGCATCTTTAAACTAACACAAATGAAGTTACAGTGCAGCTCTGCTCTGTACTGTTTACTCAAACTGGTCCATATAGAAACACTCGCATGTCACTTTTATGCATAATCCTGGATTCAACTGCATTTGTTTTGACGTTACAGTCAATAATAAAGTTTTTGGACACAAATTTTTAAATAGCTTCTCAGCATTTTTCTTATTTCTTAACTTCTTATCGTGCTTATTTTCTGTCTAAAATGTTTCGTGCATGACCGCATTACTGTATGTGATGACATACGATGCGATAGTTCAGGTCGGCTTAGGCTTCTGTCTAAATGCATACTGATTTCAATCACTTTAAAAATGTGCATTGCTTTGATGAAGCCCACACTGTTGCCTCCAGAAAGTGATCTGGTTGCATCACTATTTGCTCAGGCCTAATCAGGGCTTAAGTGCTAACTTGGTGTTCATGCTATCCACTGAAATCTTTGCTCCATCTTGTCAGGAGGAAGAACGTAGCAGCTCTTACAATCTTGTTTATCAACTGCACCAATCACTCATAAAATTAAACTAATGTTCTAATGTTGCGTTGGTCAAAATGGCATCTTGGTCTCTTCAGCAGATCTCTGAAGGTGTGCTGTGCTTTCAGGTACTAAATCGTTAGCAGGCCTTTTAGGTCTTAAGTTACAAGCTCGGCCCCATCGTTCAGAGTAGTCATTCAGACTAGTTTGATTAAACCACAGGTGCTTGATTGAATTGGGATCTGGGGAATTTGGAGGCCAAATTAACACCTTTTTCTGTGTCATGTTTCTCGAAATATTCTTGAGCAGGTTTTGCAGTTTTGCAGGTGCATTATCTGCTGTTAGGGAACATGGTTGCCATCAAGGGATGCACTCTGAACGTGCTCTGCGAAAGAAACTAGAATCTCAATGGAGTACATTGCCGCAAGCATCAAAACTTTAAACACTGACGTTGATGCAGTTCCACTATCATTCTCCATTGTTTTATTCAGTGCAGTGGGTGCATGAATTATCGGAACAGTCATTATGCATATAAATGAATAGCGCATTAGAAATATCAGCTGAATTGCTGCCCATAAATTGTCTACGCTGACCTGGTTATTGACCACTAGTTAATTATAGAATTATGTAAATGGCATTATGTGGGTGGTATCTTGCTGAAAAATGACTTGTGTAGGCTCTGAGGAATTTAAACTGGAAGTAGTTCTAAACACACAAAACCTTGTCAAACATTCAGTCTGGGGTTTCTCTGCTGTTCCTCCTCCTTTTTTTTATTTTCCTTATTCGCCCAGTACACACAAACACTCTCACCCTCACTCTCTGTCGGTCCTGCACTCCTAGGATGGCACTCAAGTGTCTGGCGAGAAATGCTCCGTTTCTCTTTCTGAGGGCAGGCCAGACATGGCAGCTCTCTAGCGCTCAGAGTAGAAGAAAAAAAAAAGCTCTGTGTTTCTTAATCACTGGCAACTCAGATTTAATTAGTCATTAAGATTCCTCCTGCGGGCCCATCGCCCCAGGGGAACCTTCGCACGGCCGCACAGGGGCCGAGTATGTCAGAGGTGTGTGTGTGTGTGTGAGATGAATATTTGCGAATGGAGCTTGCGAGAGCTTTTTAAATGTGATCTTTATGTATAGAGTATGCATCCTGATTGCAGATGCTGCTTAGGGTGGATATCTGTGAATTTCAGTGCCAAATGTTGGAATGTAAAAATGAATGTGTGTACGATGTTTATTTCAATGTGGATTTAAAAAAGCAGTGGTGTGTGTGTGTGTGTGTGTGTGTGAGATTGTATATGCATGTCTATGTATATGCATGTGTATCTATGAATAGGAGCTACCACAGTTCCAAAGCGAGGAGAAAAAGGATTTGGCACTTTCAGATCATGCAATACTCTGCGGCTTGTGTGGCACTGCCTGCATGGCAAATAACGTTACAAAATATGCAGGTGTTTGAAAAGTATTTTTTCACTGCCTGCCTAAGAAGTTCAGTTCAATCACCATTTATATCCTAGCTGATTTATTTATGATGCTGCCAGAAGGTGAACGTAGAATAGGAGGAATGTGCTGGCTTGAGAACAGAGGGTAAAAACAAACATTTCTGTGGCCTGGATTTACTTACACTTGTCACTTTCTACGGCTATGAGACATTTGTTGAGGCCAGCCACACACACAAGCGCACAAGCGCACATGCATGGTGGCTCATTTGTGCAGTCTTGGCAGATGAGCATGTGTGTTTAAACAGGCATTCTGCTCCATCAGTGCACATTAGGCAGAACAGTGGCGCATGCCGCAGGGGAGTTGATCCTATGAAACAGAGCTAAGTGAGCTAGTTATGCAATGCAACCCACACTGGAGGATTCCACAATACAGAAGTAACTCCTTTCCCTCTCTATGAGTGAGTGTGTGTGTGTGTGTGTGTGTTCAAATACAAAACGTGCACCATGATGTAAAAAAATCTAGAGTACCAAACAGAGAAATATGTGTAAGTAAGCTACGAAGATCCGTAAATATGGAGGCTGATGCTGTTTCATTTTAATAAGTATTATTTAGTAATTACTATTATTTAGTTACTATGTGACCAATATGAAAATTAGATAGTTATGAGCATAAAGAACTAAAATCAGGTTAACAATACAAAGGGGCTGAAAAAAAGACTGCATAAGGGCTTGGCAACATCATATTTATCATTATTGTAAAAATTACAATCACAACATTCTTTTCTGGGCGTATCATGTCATCAGTAATTAGAACATTCATCAACTTTTTATCCCAGAGAGAGAATTAGTCCTGTGAGTGCAATATAACGTGCCATAAGGATGAAAAACAATGTGTTTATATTTATGTGGTACTGTGGGCTCCTTCTACGCCATTCAAACTTATCTGATGGCAGGAAAATAAAGTATCAAGAAATGTATGCCTTATCACCCAACCCTAGACATTTGAGCAAAATGACATTAAGAAATGAGGAGATCTTCATTCTAAATGATAGATCAATATAGTTAAACAAGAAAAGTTGTCTTAAGTATTAAATACATGGAGAAAAAAAGATACTTCGCTGAGATCCTGCTGAAATGTACTTTAAAGGACTGAAATAAGTCAAAATAAGAAATTTACTAACCCTAGCAACTGACAAAAATAATAAATACCTATTAGATAAAAGCTCAGCACTAATTGTTGGCAACAATGCGATCAACCTTCGGCTCTTCACGAGTACTATAAAAGTGCTAGACTTTATTTAGTCGAAAGCAATGATTTCCCACGGTTCCTTTGACATTATTTATACACGTAAATAAAGGAAAGCAGAAAACGCGTTTACCGAAGCTTGTTATGGGTCTCATGATATACTAACTTGAGAAGGTATCAGTGAGTAATGTTTGCTTATTTTAGCTTGAGCTGTGTGTGTCATCAGTTTTTGGCTGCTTAGGACCAAATGCTAGGAAGCAACTGTGCCCAAAGCCAGTTCAGCTTCTTTTATTAGCTGCATATGAAGAACAAAAACAGACAAAACTCTTAACCTGAATCAGATTATTCTCATGGAAAACATCATGACAGGCCCGTTCAGCTGTTAGGTCTGCCATACTGCCAACATTCGCTACTAAATGCATCTGTGGTTGGAACATAGAGAACACAACTGACCGTGTTTCACAGTTTTATGCATTTGTGTGTGTTGTGGGAGTTTACAGCCGTCCCATGCATACCTGTGACCTGGTCGACAAGGATGCGGGAGGTGATGATTCGCCCATACTGGGAGAACAGCTGCTCCAGCTCTTTCTGGGTCATAGTCTTGGGTAGCCCGCTCACGTACAGGTTAGCATCACGGATGGAGGCTGAACTGGGCCGCGCATATGACACCTGCAACAACATGCACAAACAGTCATGCAAACACAAACTAAATCAGAATTTTGTGCAGCATTATCAGAACACTGCTACTGTTGCACTCTTAAGCTTTCACTTATCCGGACAAGAGCTGGCACATCCCGCTGCCAGCATGTGTAACCTTCAGAAATCACTGCTGGCCACCAATAACAATAGAACGCTTTGGATTTACACCAGTATTTCTCACTCTGAGCCATTCGTGTCCGTAAGCAGAGGAGAATTGTGCAGCAAGAATTAAATAAGAAAGTTAATTTACATTTACAGGACAAATGTAGAAAGGGCGAACCCAAAGCTGTAGATAAGAATGTAAATTGAATGTAAATGTACTTTTTGTAACTAAGCATGTAGTTTGTAAGACTAAAAAAAGTATACCGTGTTCATCAGAAGTTTAGACTTGAGTTTATTCACAACACATTGAGGTGTGAACTTTTTGCCATGTGTAGCGGAGTGAGAGGAGAAAGAGTGAGAGAAGGAGAGGGAGAGGGAGAGAGAAAGGAGTTGGCGGCATTCTTTATGGTGAATAGAACTCTGGAACCTTCTGTTCGTACTACCAGTGAGAGCCAAACCATCTACAACCCCGTCTCCCCACACACACACTGCCTCCCTCTCTTTCTCACGTACACTAACACAATATGCTCTCACCCTCCTCAACTCGTCAAGCTCAGTAGCACCTTGGACAGCTCCTCTCACACTAACGCACTGTACTCTCTCTCTCTCTCTCTCTCTCTCTGTCTCTCCCTCCATGTCACTCACTTCCTGACACACTCTCTTTTCATGTTTGTCACAATATATTACACTGATACAGACAAAAAAAAATATATATATATATTGCCTCCATCAGATACACTCAGTCCATTTGCACAATGCTGTGATTTCAGTGTGGTTTTGATTTTAACAACTTTTCTTGGAGAAGTGCGCTGTGTGTGTATAACCAGCGATGTGTTCCCCTTCCGACTTGTGAACACCACACATTTTAGTGTTTTCCCAGCTCCTTAACACTTGATTCAACTAAAACTAGAAATTCTCTTAAAGCTGGAAAGAGATCAAAATTAAGGGTGAAATCAGGTGCTCGGGTCTGTGACAAAGTATGACAGGCGTAAAAGAAGCAATTCTTGTCTCAGACCATGCTTCATCAGGTTACGGACTACTGAAGCTTGAATGTAGAGCTAAACTGTTGAATATAAAGAAGACAGGTGTTTATCTTAATGCTCTTTTAATGCCCTTTAAACGCATGTAGTACATTTACAGCTACACACTCTTGAATGAATGGTGCTTAAAAGGACCTTTGTAGCGACAGAACGGTTAACTATTTCCTTACAGTGTGAGGTTCTTCCCTTTATTTGCCAATGAAAATCTAAAATTGAAAAGAACCTTTTTAAAGTTAGAAGAACCTTTAAGTAACTGATCAGGAGTTTCTCATAGACATTCTATGGAACAAATAGGTTCAATACCAAATCTAGACTTATGAAACTTATGCAACATGCCATGGCAAAGATCCATCGATTCTTCCAAATGGTTCTCTGACTTGGTTCAATACACCCATGAAAAATAGTTTTTAGTAATGGCATTGTTTATATAAAACAGCAACTCAATGAATTACTCAATTAATGTACACTTTGTGTTTTGTTATTTCCCTTAAAATAGTAATGTATATCTATCTTAAGAATATTTATAATCTATGCCTTCATTTAAAGCTTTATGGAAGGAAGACCAAGAGGAGCTTTTTGGATGTTGTGAGAGAGGACATGCAGGTGGTTAGTTAGAAGGAAGACGATGAAAGTGAAAGTGACTACCCATGTCTTTGTAAAACAATGCACAGCACAACACAACGAAATTCAACCTCTGCGTTTCACCCATACACACATGTGCAGCAGGGGCCAGCTATTGAAAGCACCCCGGAGAGCAGTGACGGGGACGGTACTTTGCTCAAGGGTACCTTAGGGCAACCTACTGGTGAAGGCAACAAACCCACTATCTTCCGATCCGGGGCCAGTATGCAGAGGACAGAAAGAAATGGAGATGGTTGAGCCACTGTGGTGACTCCTAACAGGAGAAGCCGAAAGAAGAAGAGGAAGACAGAAGGAACTAGAAATCGCCAGAGATTTGTGCGTCTCGCCCCCTCTCTCTCTCTATCCCTCCATCCCCCGGCCCCCATCTCATTACAACAGATCAGTCTTAATTCATGATGGAGAGATGGTTCTGTCGCTGTCCTTTGGACGCTCTTGTCAATGTAATCCCTTCCCATTAGCAGCGAGAGCAGTCGCTGCCTTCCATGTTTCCATCATTGCTGACATTTGGGCTACAGAGCCATCAAATGCTGTTACTGTAATACAAACAGTGAGATGAAGACGCAAAGACATTCTGCAGTAATCTCCTGAAATCCAGTTAAAGTGCGAAGGCAAAAGGCACGCAGCCCTGGCAGCCTCTTCACCCTGCCTTCTGCTCTTCCTTTCCTTCATTCCTTTTTGACGCCTTTTTTCTGCTCTTTTTTTATCCTTCCTTTCTTTCCACGTCAAGCGTCTCCAGATGTCGGATCTATCAACACCCTGCCTGCCTGTGAGGAGCGTGTGTGTGCGTGTTACTTACAAAGACACGTGTGTACATCTAAATGAGTTTGTGTTAGAGGAGGGTGTGCACATGTGAGAGATTTTGTGCGTGTGTGTGTGTGTGTGTGTGTGTGTGTCTTTGCACGTGGCCCTGCTCTTTGCGCCCTTGGTAGGATTTTTCTTCTCACACCTCGACAGGAAGGCAGCGCTGGAGTTATGCTGTGAAACAGGAAAGTGTCATGGAGGCAGAAAGGTGCAGGCGGGTTTGCGGGTGTGTGTTATGAACAAGATGCCACCTGTGTGTGTGTGTGAGGGAAACGAGAGATCGGGGGTGAGACTCCCATTATCTCTTTCTTTCTCCCTCTCTCTTCACTTTGTTTCTCTCGCACCCATTTTTAAGCCAGTAAGAGAAAAGGGCGCTAATCTGACTATCTGCTGTGCTCCGTTTCTCAATAAAGAACGTAGAAGGTTGGAACAAAACCTTAAATCTAATTAATAAATAATAACCTGACAGCATCAGCTTTTCAGTGACAAAACTGAATGATGAACAATGCAAAAATATTTAGAAACCCATCACAGGTGGGGAACGTTTTTCCCATCCCCTATGAAATCAGTTTTTTTTGGAAATGAGGATTTGTTCCGACGGTGATATTTGCACCTTTACCTCCTGTCTGATTTACTTTTATGGAGTAAATTGCAGGACCTAAGGTCACTTTCACTGCTCACTTTAAAGTGCAGCATATCTCCTCGGAGCATAACCTTCTCTCAGGCTCATAAAGCTGGGCATACACTTATCAATTTTGGCCTGATTTTCTAACCTTGATCGATTTTCCAGGTTAGGAACTTGGTGTTTGCATTCGATGATCCAAGTGTTGATCATTAGCCTTCTCATCTCGCTTCACAATAATCAGAGTCCTCTTCATAATCACGTATGTTCGATTTTTTTTTTTTAATCCTGTATTTTGAATCATGTGAAACAGTTAGCAACCAACTAACTCAGGCTGAAGAGAGAGGAGAAAAGCATGCCACACTTATTCAACTAAATAAAACCATGCAGGTTGGATGCTATATAGAATTTGCCCCCGTGGCTAATGTTATGTAGCTGTGAGGAGTTTGGAAACCCTTACAGACTTTTGGGGTTTAAGGGGTTTATCAGATACAGCTGACAACTAATGATTCAGCAGATAGCGTTCAGATAACTGAAGGTTCAGTTTTTACAGCCACGGTTTGGTCACAGCCAGCAAGCTGCCAGTGCTCGGTTCTGAGGAATGATGCGTCTTACTGAGCAAGTATCTATATTTGAAACATTGCCTTCAGGATGTTGTCTTCAGATTGTGTTCTTTTACATAAAAACACCGTGGCACCAGGTCACTACTCAGGTTTACCAGCATGTAATAGAGCTTCATCTTACTCTTCCTCTTTACCTCTTCCACCTTTTTCCTCTCTCCTCTTCTCCAACATGCCACTGTCCACTGTCATTCTATCTCTCCCCCCTTTCCCTTCCTTCAGTTTTCTCCCCCCTCTCTCTCTCTCTCTGTATTCAGTTGTAAAACTCAGATGTCCGTTGCTGTTAGCTGGCCTGGCTTCATGGCTGGGTTTCTTCAGAGATCCTCAGGGGCTGAGCAGGCCTGTGGCTCACAGCATGTGTTTCACACACAAGCGTGATGACCTTCAAACACACTTATTAGATGAGTAGTAAGCGTGGATCTTGCTCTGTATTAGTTGAGAAGAGGGCTCATTGAGGGGACCGGCATTAGTGTAAAGAAAAGGTTTCACACAGCGAAGGAGAGGAGAGAGAGACTAAGGGCTGATCAAAGAGAGGAGATGGAAGAGCCCGCTCCATCCTCTCGTCTCATGCTGAGATGGACGGAGAAAGGCAGGAAAAAAGAGGAGGAGAAAGAGAAAGGCGTTAGAGCACTTGCAGACAGACTGGATTAGATGGAGGCCTGCTGAGAGAATCACATTGTGGACTGTCTTTCTTTGTTTGTGTTGATTTCCTTCTGCATATGTGTCTGTGTGTGTGTGTCCGTGTGTGTGTGTGTGTGTGAGAGAGAGCGAGAGAGAGAGAGAGACAAAGGAAGGGGGAGAGTAAAGAAGCAAATTGATCATGCATGGGCTGTTCATGTAGGAGAAGAGTTCCGGCTGTGTGTCTCTGAGAGAGAGAGAGAGAGACAGTCATGAAAAAAAGATGGTACCTGCCTCATTACCCCTTGGCTGCATAAAGAAAAAGACTTTGTGTGTATATGCATCCGCCATGTAAGTAAGTATGAGACCAATCAAATAAAAACATTCTGGAGATAAGAGTTTGTTCACATTAGGGCCGTGCTGGTGTGCAGCAGCAGGAAGCTGCGATGACCAAAAAACACAAACATATAGTGACTCATGTCATCTCTTACAGCTCCATGTTGAGGCTGAAACCAACACTTGAGTCATCAAACACACACACACACACACACACACACACACACACACACACACACACTGCTGCTCTGGAAACTGCCCATGTTTAGGAGGCCAGTCCTGTTTAACTGAGCGTTCTGAGAGTCTTTAATTCTGTCTATTTAACCCAATATTTCTTTTGCCTTTTTTCTTGGTCTCAGCTGCACCTTTTTTCTTTCTACCTTTCCCTCTTTTTTCACTTTTCTCCCTCCCATGTTTTTATTCTTCTTATTATTCTCCTAAAATCTCAATCTGATTAGATTAAGGTGGATGTAAGTGAGAGGACAGGGATTATAAACCAGATGTTGGCACACACAGCCTGATTACACTATGAACAGATAAAATATATATATATATATATATATATATATATATATATTCTGAACAATGGCCAGGAGTCAAAAGCAGCTCCTGCTAAATTTACACTAAAATGTAGTTTGTGAAAATGCATACGGCGACGTAAATAAACAAAGTGACGTTGGTTCGAACCTTTATGCCAGCGGTGTACCTCAGTCTCAGTCTACCTCTCCTCCCTACCCAGTTTTAGTATAAAAAAACACCAAAAAAACATTTGAGGCAACTACTTAGCATTTTAGCATCATTTCATTATTCATTCTATTTTTCCTTTTTCGTGTGACTCCATGATTTGACATTTGGAGCCACATTTGCATATCAATTACACTATTTTCCCTTTTCTCCCTTTAGTCGCTCTCCTATTTCCTTCTGCATCTTAATGAGGCGGATTTCCCCTCCTCTCGCTTTGTGTTGCTGCACTGCCGCCCAGCACGAGTCAATACACACCACATGTGCTAATCAATGCGGCTCCTCTGGCAGAAATGGTGACAGGAAACATTCAGTGAATTGACTCGTGCAGTTGTGAGAAATGGCTGATGAATAATTGGGGAGGAAAAGCAAGAGCATATTGCCACCCAAATGAGATATTGTTCCATTACCGCCGCGTCATATCATAACAAAATCAGCAGCGGACTCGCACACGCCCCCGAACATACACTTACTGCTCTTACACACACACACACACACAGAGACAGAGGCATAGAGTATACAGTACTGTGCAAAGGTTTTAGGCAGGTGTGAAAAAATGCTGTAAACAAAGAATGCTTTCAGAAATGGAAGTGTTCATCATTTATTTTCATCAATCAACAAAATGCAGTGAATGAGCAAAAGAGAATCTAAATCAAATCAATATTTGGTGTGACCACCCTTTGCCTTGAAAACAGCATCAATTCTTCTAGGTACACTTGCACACAGTGTTTGAAGGAACTCGGCTGGTAGGTTGTTCCAAACATGACTGTGTTTCTCCTCCGTGTGACATTGATGATCATCAGTACCTGTTTGGTAAAACTGGTTGATCAGACACCGACTATAATCCTACAGAATCCCTGACTTTGTGCAAGTGTACCTAGAAGAACTGATGCTGGTTTGAAGGCAAAAGGTAGTCACACCAAATATTGATTTGATTTAGATTTTTCTTTTGTTCGCTCACTTTGCATTTTGTAAATTGATCAAAATAAACAATCATTATTTCTATTTCTGAAAGCATTCTTTGTTTACAGCATTTTTCCACACCTGCCTAAAACATTTGCACAGCACTGTATATAGCTGGTGTCGTTATTAAATTATGCCTTTTTTTTAAAAGCTGAAACCATCAGTTGTGTCGATCACAGTCCTGCTGGTCAAGCTCTGCTCCATTCAGCCTCCTTTCCCCCCCGAACCTCTTCTATCAAACACACCTGGGTTTCGTTTGTAATCCAGCTCTTTCTCTTTTTATTTCGGTGTTTATACAGTCCTTATCTTACCATGTCATCTCTCACCTGCCCAGCATCGTCTGCTCTGCAAACTGACTCTTACTCATCCCCGTTCTCTTGGTTACGCTGTAGTTTTCCTGACACTTCTACTGTTGTTTATGGAACAACACTGCTGAGCCGACCAGTGCATCATAATTCCCGTGCCAGACAGATCTTCCAGTAAGTCCTTGGCATTTGTAAACTGGTTGCATTATTAACCAGTTGACAAGCAGTTACTTCAGAGGCTTAATCCAGACTTCCAGATTGCTCAAGGCAGTAATGAATATAGACAATTCCATTTCTTAATGACACATATATATTGAAAACTACATGTAGTACATCTTTTAGGGTCTTCTGTTGCTTTCTAAGAATCCGTTTTAGTTGCAGATCTTTAGTTGGCTGCAGATAAGCCCCTGGCTGTGCCCTAACTGCAACACTGAGTGTGCTGTGGAGACACAATTTATTACACTCTGGAAATGGGTATAACTGACTTAAAACTTAGTTGACTCATTAGTCATAAAGTCCAGTACTGACATCTACAAAAACAAACAAACAAAAAAAATATTTAATAAAAGATTCTTACATTTATGGCATTTAGCAGACGCTCTTATCCAGAGCGACTTCCATGTCCTGATTACAGGGACAGTCCCCCTGGAGCAGCTCAGGGTTAAGGGTCTTGCTCAGGGACCCAGTGGTGGTAGTGCTAGAGGCGGGATTCGAACCTGGGACCTCTTGAGCCATAGGTCCATAGGCAAGTACCCACCACTAGACCACCTCCACCCTGGTGGTGGTGCAGAGATACTAATATTATTCTAATCTTTTTATTTTAATATTGAATAATATACTAATATTTTAAAATATTAGATATTTAAATATTCTCTCTCTCTCACTTATGAGAGAGAGAGAGAGTGAGAGAGAGAGAGAGAGAGAGGGAGAGAGGTGTTGTGTTGTGCTAATGAGGTCAAAGCTTGTAATTCAGTGTTTTGTTGGGGTTGTTTAAATGTTAAGAGTTTACATTACCTTGATAGTTTTGGTTTGAAGTCTGAGTCCATTTAACGTGTTGATGGCTTTCTCTGCATCCTTTGGGTCAATGTAGTTCACGAAACCATATCCAAGGCTCTGACCTATGTGTGAGAGAGAGAGAGGGACGCAGTGGTTATATTAGCAGTTTGATTTATGAATACGTATAAGTGGCATGGCTGTGTTTTATGGGAATTAACAATAAGCTTCCAGGAGAAATGTTTGACAGTGTCTTGAATTATTCTGATTGAACACCCTCTCCCTGTCGTGTCGCCTCAGAGGCTCCGCAGCCATCAGCTGTTTGACTGCAGCTGAATTCCTGTGGCAGCAGCCGCAGAGTTTCATAGCAGCATTTCACTTCCTGCTTTCTTTAAACATCACCACACAAGTGCGGGGAAGCTCTGCAGAGCAGCCCAGTGCTCATCCTCGTTAATTGAAACAGACAGGCCTACGTCCACACAAAGTGAATGGCAAATGCGAAACAGCTAAACTGGTCTGAACGGCAAACAAGTGTGAAATGAAATCTGGGGGGGGCGAACGCGAGAGGTTCTCTTCTGGATTCGAATGGGAGATCTGCCCCCTCCTCCCTTCTCCACTTAATATTCTCTCTTTATAAAAGCAGATATTTACATTGCTCAAAGAGAAGCCTTACTGGAGAGAAAACGCCTGAAGCTGTTTTTTTTCCAAAGTCGACCACCAACGTCTCCCTAAACCCTCTCAGCCAAATGGCCAGACAAAGCAGACAGAGCTCAGACGTTCTAGTAACAAAATTACAAATCTTAAGTCTTCTTTTTTCCACCTTAATAATAAAATAAAAGTCCTGGATACTGTGAAAAGCTCAAAAACTGAACCACAAACAAAATGATTCTTGTTTAATTGCTTACCACCTATTCTGCATTCATACTTTTTATTAACTTTTTTGTTAATTAGCGTGGGGAATGTAGGAATATGATCTTGCTTTCAGAAAATATGGTGATATTACTTAGTGCTCACATAAAGCACTACAGCTATGAGCTGTGCTTTACTTAACGATCTAATCACCCGAGACGGGGACGCAGGAGAACGAGTGCTACTACCTCCACCAAAAATGGTCCAAATTGGAAACGGGGATTTTTTTAAAAACATTAATTTCCACTGAAAAGTGTAAAAGGTTTCCTGGCTTCTTATTTCGACAGCGACATCTGTGCTGGTGAAAGACAGAGTTTAATAAGGGTGTGACCAGATCAACCAGCTGATGGATGTTTACTGCAAGAAGTTCGGGGCTGCCACAAAGAGAACTTTGGGTTTGTATAAGCGAACACACGACAGACATAAATTCGCTACTGATTATTACTATTTGTATAATTTCTTCTGCCTGTAAAGTAATATCAACGCGGCCCTCGCCGGTGCCACTTCTACAGAGTTAGCCGGGGTTCTCTGTCACCATTCGTTCCAGCTTTTGCCTCAGGGTGAAGGGAAGCCAACTGAGGCAGCTACTACTTCAGTCACAGGAATTCCACCCACCAGCGCAACACGTGTGCACGCGCACACACACACACACACACACACACACCCCACTCAAAAGATTAACTTAACCTAGGAGAGCTCAGCAGGAAGCCAGAACCCGGTTCTTCACTCGAGATAAAACACCAGCCTACACACACACTTTCTCATCCAGCTGTTAGGCTAACTGCTGCTGAGGACAGTTTTAATTGTACTATTTGCAGAGTAATAAAAGAGCGAACCTCTGTGTGTTCATCCATCATTTATATTCATGCAAACTTTTTATTAGTTTCTTTTTAGCCCATAAAGGGCAGCAGGAGAAAAGAAATTTGCCATTGTTTGATGGGGAAGGGGTGAGGGTGGTATGTCTCAGCGAGGTTTGAAGCCTTTTTTGTCAAAGTAATTATTTCGTTAATAAACTGAATAAATTGTTCCAAACAAAGATTAGAGAACATCCTCATAAAAAAACAAACAAACAACAAAAAAAAAACACACAAGTGCCCAGCAAGAATCAAACTTCAAAGAAAAGATGGAAATGTCATCTGCCCAAAATCTCTCTCTCTCTCCCTCACACACACTCACACTGTCTCTCTCACAAACACACAGGCGTGGGAGAGAGCCGTGTGCAGATTGTGGGCCAACACAGGCAGGCTTGGCTTCCACTGTCAAAACACGAGCACTCTCGGCATGCACACAGCCCAGCAGGCTAACACACCACACTGCAGCTTCTATCTCTTGCACTCTCTCTCTCTCACACACACACTCCTATATACCTAACCATATAAACACATAAAAAGGTACGTTCGTGTGCAGCGTGAGCAGAAAGTAAGTCCTCTGCAACGTAAATCAGTTCCTGAAAATGGACAAAAAGAGAAAATGATTCACTGCTCAATTCACAAATGATTCAAGGTTTTAATTCTCATTCACTCTTCCATCGCATTTATAAGGAAAGTGCTTTTCATTGATACTTCTGGTCAATTCCTAACAGCTGTGTAAAAAAAACCCACACAGTGAGACAGTGGGATGGGTCACATTCGTTTAATACAAACGGAGTGTTAATACAAGGACCTGCGCAAAAGTAAGAGAACTCTGAAAAGTGGATAAATTATTTAGGATGCTGCAAAGATCTTATGGGAAAATATCCTGTAAACATTCGCAAATGGAATATTAACCCGATGTTTTTTCATTAGACTAATGGATACATTAACTTATATATTGTGATTGTCAATTAAAATCGCAAACCGCACGAAATGATACATTGCGCTTTTAATGAGCTTTTAATGAGCACGCATCTCCACATTTTCCTTGACTTTCAAATCCCCAGCAGGCTAGCCGCCCAGCCAAACGGGGAAACGTTTGAAAGGCATCTACAAAGACAAAGCCTCACATAAAGTAAAGGAATAATGATATTTAAAGAAGATCAGATTTTTCTTTTCTTTTTGGACAGTACATAGCAATGTCTCTGGCATTAAGGTAAAGTGTGACCTCTGGGTGCGCGTGAAAAGAGCTTGATGGTGTGCAAGAACTTTCAGTCCAGAAACCTGATCTTCAATACCAATTTCTTAGCAATATTTTTGCCGAAACTGACACTCTGAGTCAGAAATGGGGTTGGCCTGTTGCCTTTTAGAACCATCTGAAGAACCTTTTTTTTTTTAAAAAGCTTTAGTTCACAGAACTACAATATAATCTCAAGATTCTTTGTTCTTAGAAGATTCTCTTGAACAAGAGGTTCCTCCGAATCAAGAACCTTTATATTAAATGTAATAATCGCACATCACACAAGCGGTTCACTGTGCAGATAAAATGGTTCATTATCACAGCCATTAAGGGACCCATTATATGTAAAACGTTCTTTGAAATGCTAAGCTGAAAGTGTGTGTGGCTTAAACCAGAAGTGAGCACGGAAGTGGGCGTGGTTACTGACCACGGTCCAATTATTAAAGCTACTTAAAAAGCTAGAGAATGCTTCTGATCTTAACATCAACAATGTATAACAATGTAGAATTTAGACAGCCAATCAGCATACTGGATTTTACAGTAATCATGCTGACTACAAACTTTAATTAATTCCATGAATTCCAAAAAATGTATTAATTAATCAATACATTTCCTGTATGCGAGGATGTTTTTGAGGATGATGGGGCACATGTGTGTTTGTTCACTGATGACTGTAAGAGATATGTGTGGGAGATTTAGGTATGATCATTAGGTCTGACAACACCAAGCCAATGCTGAGATTTTTCAGACAGCTGCCCACATGTAGTCCATCCATGAGAACGGATGATTAAAGAGAAGTGTAAAGAGAAACGGGAGCTGTTTGGAGCACAACAGTGGGGATCAAGACTACAAAATGAGTGTGAGACCAGTCAGTGTCCTGAACACACCACTTAAGCAGTTATTTTCTACCGAGTGTTCGTTGGCTCGAATTTATTCCAAGTGGATTCCTTCGGACCATCTCTAAATGTTAGTGTTTCTTTTTCAAAATGTATTTTAGATCACTTTCAAAACACTTTCCTTTCTCTTTAATGTCATTTCTACGTTGCTTTACACACATAAAACACTGATTAATATTCATGCCATTGGATGATCTTCCAATTTATATCAGCTGTTTTTTTCTCAAAAATCAATTGTATCCAAACAGCATTTTGGAATGGAACTCGCATTCATGAAATTCATATATTTAGATTTATACATCCAAATAGCGTCCTCTGTTCGGCTCATTGTGATGCACTGTGTATCTACTGCAAGCTGAGCCGAATGTCATGTTTGAGAAATGTGAGCATTCCTAGCAGCATGACAGTCTGCTCTCAAAATTTTCACACTAGATTGAAAATGTGAATAATTTCAGTCTTGAATGATTTGAATTGTTGAAACATCATTTAAAGGTCCACTGCTTCCACTGATTGAGAATGAGATGAAAATTGACCTAAACACCACACTGCCTGCAGCAGTCTCCTCCTTCCCCAACTCTCTGGCAGCCATGTTATGCCTGCAGTTTCACTTGGCCTGTGTTCGCGTCAGGTGGCAGCACTGAAGCTGAAACTCGTGCTTTTGTAGGGGGAAAGAGCAGGGAAAACTGCTCTGCACGAAAAGCATAATGACAGTCCTCTGAACATCTGACGCTAACTCACCTTGATAGCACGATGCTCCCTGGCTACAAAACAAGAAAATGTGTTTGGTCAGTCTTAAATTTAGTCATATTTAGGATGCGGAAGGCCAAAAAAAGGAAAAGGGAGAAAAAAAATCTCTTCAATTTGTCAAAACAAATGTATCACCACTGTTCCTTGCCTGACATTTTGCCCTTGCTGCAACAGCATCTAGGGACAGTACCGTTTCCTGGTGAAGAGAAACTTCACCATTTTCAAGCCTTTTAGCTTTTGTAACAGCAGTACAGCAAACACAAAATATAATGAATTCATTTATGCCTAATCACAACTCACGTTATTCAATTTGACAGTAAAGTATGACTTGACGACTTTTCTAATTTTCTCAGTAATCTTCCATCAGAGGAGACCAGGGCTTGAGTGGGGAGTAATTAGATAATGCGGTGTGTTATGATATAAGTCTGCATTGTAAATGTTGTTTATCATTAGCTCTAATGGCCTTAATTCAGCCCATTCGTGCTACGTAAGCTACACAATTCACTCAAGGCTGGCTAAGTGCTCTCTCAGACAAAAGCTAAAAGCTGCTCACTATATTCTGATTGGATTTTAATTAAAAAGTCATATTCCTCTGTGTGCTTCTTAAACCCACTGGCTTACCTGGAACTCACTAAGCAGTTGGCCTGTTGACTAATAACCCCATAGGTGCCAACTTTCATAGGTGCAAATTATTCTGGATAAGTGCAAAAGTCGTAGAGCAGCTGAAATATTTCATACATGGCAATTTGCACCGTTCTGCTGAAATGTTTTAAATATGCTCCACTAAGTAATAAAATGACTGACAAACTTCAGTCATTTTCTGCCACTTGTCCCAAGCAGGGTCACGGGGGAGTGCTGGAGTCCATCCCAGCTCACACACAGGGCGAAGGACAGGGGAGACACCCTGGACAGGTCGCCAGCCCATCGCAGCTGACAAACTTCAATGTTTGAAAAACCGGCTTCTAAGCCAGAAAACCCCTTCAATTTATATAGAACCGTTCCGTTTTTTGAGGAAGACACTTCGTCTTCTGTTACATCAGCTTACAAACACCCATATTGGCTAGAATCCTGCTGAGTGGCATCCTGGGGGAGTGAGAGAGCAATCCTAAATTGACAAAATGTGAGGCCAATTAATCATGCTTGGACTCGTGGTTATGAATGGGTGTGGCATCACTGGGAATCAAGCCATCATTTTAATCTTTAAACAACACCACGCTATAACTGGCTTTTAAATATTCTCATTGTGAGATGAGAATGAGAATGATATTGATGGTCTTTATTAATTAAGGATTTCCATTGGCTCCTGATATCTACTGACAGGCTTTTCATGTTCTAATTGATTCTAGCAACCCCGAGCAGGTATCTGTCACATGTCTTACACGTATATGAATATACAGCATTTTGCTAGTAAGCAGTAAGCTGATGTAAAGCTGTCAGCATTTCTGTCTGGCAGGCTGTTGGAGCAGCTGGAGGATGGAAGAGCTCCCCACCCCCGGTTCTCCCTCTCCCCACTGAGCCAGAGCCTACGGCGGCTTGGCGTGGAGCCCAATGTGTGTGGGTTCTTTGGAAGGATGTGTGTGCTGAGCAGCCCCTGTGAATCTGGGACACCCCAATGAAACAACGTCAGACCCCTGCACATGAGACGGTGCTGCTGGCAGGGACCCCAAGGGCTTCCTGGAAGCCCACGTGTAGCTATGATGTAGAGTGTGTGGCTTAAGCTAAGCCTTCCCATGCTCCTTTGTGGCCTGAAAATAGCTAAGGTTTTTCAAAAAACACCTACTGTTAGAACAAAACCACGACAGACTGTATGTAGTAGGAAAATATTCCAATTCATAAATCCAATCGGAAATGATATTTTTCAATAATCCCCCAAACCGCACAAAACACAGCCGTAAAAACTTTAATCCCCAAACAAGTATGGCCATGGAACACGTGCATTAAATAACGCTCTTCAGATACTAAATCCTGTTCACGTCACCCCAGCACACAACTTTGTTTGCTGTGCATCTTTATGTGGCCTGCTCGATAAACAAATGATTAAAAAATGATTATGATCAAATATATGGCGTTTGTCCCGCAAAATGTCCTGCAAATGACATCAATATTGGTGACCAAGAATCACTGGGCCCTTACATGGTTGTAACCTAGCAACAATGGCCAAGCACTGAACATGTAACATATAACAGGTACAGCAACATACAAGTAACAAGCTTACAAAAAGGATGAAAACAAATCTGATAGCAAGAACCAGAAAACCTGAAGACTTCCACTGTTCTGTAAATCATGCAGCAGGTCTACAACGGCCGAGTTATGGATTTCCGAGTGCATTTCTGATGTGTAGCACCTCTCTCACATGTTTGAGCTTGCCATAACAGAACAGTACAAACTACTCCTAGAGGGAGAGTAAATTCATTTTGATGGCCATGTAAGGAAATAACTCAAATGAGACCGCTAGGAGAGAAACTGCCAGACAGCCGGACATTTCAATTAACTTTGCTTTTGATCCAATTCAATTAAAAACAGCTTTACAGTAGCCGTTCACAATAAGAGTACTCTTTTGAAGTTGTTTCTAATCATTGTTATTTATTAGGTCATAAGTTAATGATCACTAATAAACTGTTCTGGAGTCTGTTCTGGCTGTTAAAGTGACCTTTTTGAGAGTCGTCTTTGTGAAGTGGTACCACCGATACCATTGTCAATGTACAGAAACAGACATCTAAGTCCTCGCTTCATTCCACAGTCATTTGTATTGCTTGGGTGATGTAGTGTGTTCAGTTAAAAAGATAAATTGCATGCTGTTTTTGCTTATTGTGTAGTGCGTAGGGAAATTTACTCCTTATTTCCCCAGCCAAATGTCAGGTATGGAATGTTGATTTATTCTCTTTGTGCTGTTTGTCAGAGGAAATGAGACGGTGAAGAAAAGTTCATTGTCAGACAATGTAAATTGGCTTCGGATGCTTTTAGCTTGAATAACAATTACCCATTCCCCCACACTCTCACTACGCTGAAACTGGAATTCATCAAGGCATCACATTAATTGTCTCTCCAGCATACATTCGAATATTCATGATCTCCACTTTCCGTGCGCCACCCCATGTACTCTCTGTCGCACCTGTCTACGTGTAACATCTATCCTTAGTAGCTCTCCGTATAGTTCCTTTGCTCTAATTTAGTCTCGCACTGATTAAAGCACTCAAAGTGCTAGCAAGCTCCAACGAGGAGGACATTTTCATGTTTTATTTCTCCAGCATCAGACAAACGTTCTGCATGTTTGACACAGAGGGTTTTCACACGTTTCAGAGCATTGCGCCGCTCACTGAGGTGTTTCAAGCCTGACTGTGCTTTAGCAAACATCAAGCTCCATAAATTTTTCATACCGCTACATCTGCTTTCACCCCCCTCTGTTTCACCGTATATTGTCAGCGTAATTGCCCGTGCTTCAGCACAGCGGTTGAGTCAGGTGGAGTGCCACGCCGGTCTCAAATCAGCTGCAGACGTTTTGCACCCATCTAGTTGTGGGACTGTGCTGCGTACACTCTGTTCAAATCAGGTGTGCGATGGATATATGGGCCCAAGATCAGCTGGTGGTCTAATTAGCGATACATTCAGCTGACGATTTGGTTCGGTCTTAAAAACATCTCAAATACAACTCTGACTGAACCAGACTGACGGTAAATTAAACTCTGCATTCCTAACGAAAGCACCCGTGTAATGGAGTTATTAAATAATTCAAGCCGACTGTAGCTCCTCCTCTTTCCTATAGAACAGACAATCGGTTTCCATCTCTACCTTCTGTAATGAAGTTTCACACTCCCCCAGGAATCACCTGCTTATGTCTCTCACTAATGCCATACAGTCTTTCCTCATAATGCAACCAGAGGTTGAAGGGGTCTGAACTCCTTTTCAACAATGACAGTCAGCTGATGGATTTTGTTATGGCCATTCTAAAATGAACAGCGCGAGTTATGAATTCAGAATTCATTTAAATTCAGCTGCTACATCTGTATCAACACGTTATGGATGTGTTATATGTGTTATATTTGTGTTATCATTTAGGGAAAACAAAGCTACTGCACAATTGGGCTGTAATGGCAATTCAAATTAATAATTGGGCTGTTGGATTCCCTACTGTTGATCCACTACGCAACTAGCAACCACGGAACTGCACATACATTTTATAGTGCAATCAAACAAATAACTGTAGACCTTTTAAGGGCTACATTCCAAGAGGGAGCAGAACCAAATCAGGTAAAAACCTGCGGATGGGTTATGAGATGTCATGACAAATATGAAATATATGCCTTCCCAGCAGCACTTGGCTGTTGGCGTTATGTTTGTCGTCCTTCACAGATGAAGAGCGAACGGCCATGTGTACCTGAACGAGTAGCCACACAATGAAGGAGACTCTTTGATGTCAGCTAAATAAGTGTCGAAAACAGTCTTAACCGACAGCAGCATCACTTCCTGTGCCAAGTCATTAAACACTCGCCAAATGTGTCCGCAGGTTTGGGTGAGAAAGGGAAAATAATGAAGGCATCAAAAAGCCTGGAGAAGTGTGTGTGTGTGCCATTTGATTTTGTTTTCCAAAAGACAAGGATTAATGTTGGGCTAAGACATGCTGTGTGTGTGTGTGTGTGAGAGAGAGAAAAGCATTTCTTTTAATTGTGCGGTAATTGTTTACCACTCAGTGCATAAACAGGTGAATTTGATCTCAGATGGAAAATCAGGTGCAATATATTTGAGGCTGTGAATGATTTCTGCCTTGTCAGAAGTACATTTCATTGTTTTTTCCCAGGGAAAATCAGGAAAGTGGAGAAAATGATTCATGGCATTGGAGAAATAACACGGAGCCAGCCGTTCTCCTCGTCCTTCTCTCTCCGGACTGGCTCCCAATCAGTCGCTTCCATCGTCTCTATGCCGATAGCTAGACGCGAATAATCTTTATGTATTCCATTAAAAGTTTTTGTTCTAGATGATGCTTGGCCCATAAGAACATAACCAGGCTCTCCCCCACGGCCTGTGTGTTTAGTCCTTTTATTAGCAGTGAGCGGAGAGAAGCTGAAGCGGCAGCATTGGCAGAGGATGTGTGCGCTCTGACTGGGGGGGATTTTCAGCTTGATTCAGGTCTTTAAAAACAAAGACTTTGCGCAAAGTTAGCAGCACAGCCATCTGTTCTGGTCGTCGCCTCAAACAAATCTTCACTGTAATGACTTTTAAAATGCTTCCCTCTCCCACCCTTGAAGCCTAGGACGAAATCGTTTCGCTGACGGAATTTACACACACGAGCATAACTATTGACCCTGAGAGCTAAGCCAGACGACTTACAAAACACTTTTCTGATTTTTTTGCTTTTTTTGCTAAGCAGAGATAAAAAATTAAAAGGATCCGTTTTTGCTGTGTGTGTGTGTGTGTAAGTGTGTGTGTGGTGCTGGAGTGTGTGTGGCCCCTTTGCGTGTATGTCTGCATTAAATAAAAGATTAGGCCTAAGGTCTCTTGCGTACTGCACGCACAGCAGGGAGGCGAGAGCAGGAGCGTGAGTGTGTGTCTGTGTGTGTGTATGCCAGAGGAGATGGGTAAACAATCTGCGGTGGCACTTCAGTGGGCAGCAGTCAGCCAGGCCCGTCAGCGAGTGGGAGCGCTAGCTGCGGCTAACGCTAACTCATCCGTCTGGCATCTCATCAGAGCTGACAGGACTGAGGGAAAAGAGGAAGAAAGGGGAAGAAGAGGCCTGTCTGTTACGGAGCAAAGGCCTGCCTGTTCTCACCTTGTCGAGGGAGCCGTCGCTGCTGCTTTTGAACTTCTTTGTAAAAGGCTTTCTCGAGCGCATCGCAGTGCTTTGAAAAACAGAGTGGAGTGACTTCATGCCGACATCCGCAGCCTGTAGATGAAAGCCTGGCACTGTGCTCGGAAAGATTGATCTGGTCAAATATTATGACATCGAGCCTCAGACACCAGTTGTGCTGTAAACCACACTTCCCTCTCCATCTCCCTCTCCCTCTCTCTTTCTCCCTCTCCATCTCCCTCTTCCTCTCTCTTTCTCTCTCCATCTCCCTCTTCCTCTCTCTTTCTCTCTCCCTCTCCCTCTCCATCTCTCTCCCTCTCCCTCTCCTGCTCTCTCCCTCTCCCTCTCTCTCTCTCTCTCTCCCTTTCTTTCTCTTTCTCCCTCTCTCTCCCTCTCCATCTCTCTCTCTCCCCCTCTCTCCCTCTCTCCATCCCTCTCCCTCTCTCCATCCCTCTCTCTCTCTCTCTCTCTCTCTCTCTCTCTCTGAGACTGTAGCTAATGATGGCAGCAGCCTGAGCACACAACCTCCTGGTGCTCCGCTCTGTTTCTCAAAGAACAGGGAGCGCTTAGTTAGTCTAAAATTCTGAACTGGGAAATTGCACCCATGGGAGTGGAGCCACAGACAGACAGAACAGAAGGGGGTGGTAACCGAGTGTTTATAAAGCCTGTGCTCTCCTTAGCCATTATGGACCCTGGTGGAAATAAACGCAAACCCTTGATTTGAGAACAGACTGCCTCGTGCACTGAAGACACTTACCCACTGAGGGACACACACTATGCATCATAAAAGATGACTAAAATGACAGGAGCGCATAGTCTAGATTAATTCAGCGATAGCTCAAAAGTAGTTTCAGTGTTCTCCATATCCTGCAGGGCTACAACGCAGGTTACATCAAACAGAGGTTTTCAGTGTTATCAGACCATATGCGATATATCGTTCTCTATAAAATGAATAAAAGCACATTTTGGTATATTTAAAATGAATTGCAGTGGCTTTCTTGAAAACTGTCAGCTATAAAATCAGGGAAAATAACTGATTAAATGTGGTTGTCCAGCAGCAGAATCCATGCAACACAGTCCATGAGACCGATGATTACTTAAAGCTCTGGTCTGAAGTGTCTGTCTGACACTTAGTGATGTCTGATGTACAGTTAAAGAGGAAGAGCATCTTTCTTAATGACTGTGAGTTAAAGTACAGTGGACTTTGAAGTTGGATCTTGAAACCATATGGAGATCAAAAGGGATTCCATCTACAGCCATGCATGGCAGGACATGCTGATGTCCTTGCTCGCCATCTGACTGCTTGGCAATAATTTTAACAACCCGTGATCTGTGGTCAGGCCAGTGACATTGTCCTTTCTCACTGGGCTTGGTGACCTGCACCCTCCCGCTCACACATAGCCCTCTCTTTGTTTAAAAACCAAAGGCTTTAGGCTTGGGCCTTCTCTAATGAGATTATCCAGAGCAAAGTGTCACTAAGTAGGATATAAAATGGAAGCCATTATCTGGCATTATCTGCTAGCAGCCTCCCCATCCATCTGTGTGCCACCCACATAGCTACCAGTGTGGGATTAGGGCTGTGATTAGCAAGGGAGTGCTGCTTAAACACCTCTGTGTCCCCTCTCTCTCTCTCTCTCTCTCTCTCTCTGTCTCGTTATAATCTTGCCTCTAGTCCTTAATGAACAAAAGTAAAGAAGCTCGGAGATCAAGAACCAGTGTTACTGGACCATATTAAAACGTGTCGGACTATAGCAACTTGCTGCAGAAGCAGGTCTCAAGATCACCTCTCTTCACCTCCCAATTGGTTGCTGCAATGCATGAGTATCATGGGTCCTTCCTCTAATTACTTTATTTTACACCCACCTGGAAGCGTTGCGTGGGATTTGATTGGTTTTATTTCAACAGGGTGGTAGAAATAAGCAGAAGATGTAAAAATGAGTACAGCAGGTAGGGGGTTACTATTTGTGCGCATTTGGCCATTGTTTAATCTGTTTATACTGTTTACTCTCAACCTCCAATAAACCCATTAGCTCTTGTTTTCACCCGTCTAATACACTAGTGAGCATTTGTTCTTTTTGCCCATTAGGTTATCTGTCCATGCCCCACCTATTATGCTCATTCAAAGCTGCATCGTGGGCCAGCTTTACAGAATACTGGAAAAATAAACTGGGGCAAAATGAAGCTACACTTTTGTTTCAAATATTGTACCTCCACGTGCTGCTCGTTCTAATAACCTAAAGTTTAGTATTGTAATATTTGGTACATTGTTTCAATTCAAAATATCCCTCATGTACTTAAATTATGAACGCCTCTTCCTGCTCCATCCCCTCTTCCATATCCCCTGTATATTGCTCCCTAATGTGCCTCTCTCGTTTTTGGCATACCATTTCCCCATGGTACCTGTAATCTTGTCGCGGACCAGTTTACAGGACTCAATCTCTCCAATGCTGCCGAATAGGCTGCGGAACTCCTCCTGGGTCATGTTCTGGGGCAGGTAGTTGACAATGAGGTTGGTCTTGCTGTCGTCGTTGGAGCTGCTGGTCTGCATGGGTGAGGGGCAGCTGCGGCTGTTGCTCGAGGGACCATTGGCTGTGGCCGGATTTGGCCCGTTTGTCACCTGAGGCTCCATGTTGCTGATTATCTGTGTGACGACGAAGAGCAAGAAAAAACAAAGCTGAAGGAGATGCCCTCTCTTACAGTGAATGACCTTTACTTACACAATAACATCTTTTTGCTTGTCATCTAGAAATGTAAAAAGTAAAATCATTACTAATCTTGAGGTTAAAAAGATACAGACTAGTCTTTAAGTTGTGTCATCCATTGACAAAGCTTTTTAGAGCAGGCTTAGTGTATGAACACTCACTTTCACTTTATCACTCAAGTGATCCCAGTCACTGAATGTCCAGATTAAGGGATTTAAATACAAATTCATACTCATTTTTGTCCATTAAAGATTATTACCAAAAATCTATGCGATCAATTACTGCCTTTCCAATAATTAAATTATTATTAAGTGTAATAAAACTTAATAAAACACAGCAGAATGACAACAAGTTCCAGGACATTTTGAGTCATCTACGTTAGCAATAAATCTGTGGCCTGATTAAATCCACAGATACATTAGTTAAAGGGCCTATATCTCATCTTTTTACCCCAGTTGGTTTATACATGATTATACACCATTACCTATAAGTCCAGATAAGTCGCTTATCCTTACCAAGATCTCCAAATACAGTCGCACTTCCTTTTACACAAACCAAATGAGGAAAAATGACCTCGGATTTAAAACTGACACAAACTCAGTCCTGACTGGCTGATCTGTTCTGAACCTCATCCTAGAACCTCTAGAGTTACATGTTGAGTTAACCTGCTGTTTTCTGAACTGCCAGCTTTATTTAATGTTTTTGTGATGTCACAAAAACGACAAATTCAAAACAAACTTTCTGTTTTGCCTCCATAGTGAACTATTGAGATTGGGGTGTTTATCAATGTTTACTGTCTTCACACGCTACATCAAAATCCTATATGACTTTTTTAAATTAAACTGGTTATATGGCTCCTTTAGGACTAAACGTGGTGCAGGCCTAAGGTGGACATCTGCTCTTTTTGCCTGTATTTCTATAGGAGTGATTATTTGTGAGTCTGGCCTTGTGTTTTGAAGCTTGTCTCGTTGTGACAGGGGTCTGATCTGCTGTCAGAGTGACCTGTTTGCCGGGCGTTTAGGGGTGCGCTTTAAGAGCAGGTGTTTGAATGCGTCATGTTGGCCCTGAGGGAAACATCGCTGAAGATGCTTCACTTTCTTGTTTCCAAAAGCTTCAAAATCCTTTGGCACGACACTAAATGTATGCAGATATTAGCATAAGAGGGCGAGTGCAAGAGTGTCTGTGTGTGTTTTATTTCATCATTCCACTCTTTTTGGTGGGGTAGGTGGCTACAGCAACGTCCGTGTGTGTGTGCGTCTGTGTTTCTGTTCTGAGACTGTCCTCAGGGTTGCTTCCCTTGAAAGCTGCTTTCCTGTCAGATGTATTCAGGGGAAGGAACAACAAGAATATGAGACGTTGGGAAACTTTGAAGGCTTCACTTTAGCTTTTGCTCCTTTTCATTCTAAAGATCTTGACCCTGGAAGACAGCATTACACACTGCATGAACACATAACCTTGATGACTTTCTCATTGTACGCCGGGTGTTTCAAAGTGACGGGTTTTTAGCAACTGGCCACAGGGATTCGCAGGGGCAGTCCTCACTGTCAAAACATTTTCGTTAACTATGAAATGTTGTTTTCTTTTTTTTGCCGATTTCCCCTCGAAAGAAACAAACTTGAATCAAAACAGGGTGAATTCGACCTGTTTACAGGGCTGTTTAACATTCAGCACTGCCTCGCTGACCGGATGTGGCGTAATTCACATCACAAACTAGAGCGAAGAGATGGGGGGAGGAGGTAACCAATGTTTCCTGCTGAAGGATTCAAGCGTGGCAAATAACAGAGCAGAGAGAGGAAAGCTGAGATCTAAGGCAAAATGCAGCTGCTGATATTTTTAGATGTTCAAAAAATACTTTACTCTTTACTGTGAGACTTGATCCTCTCTTATCAAAGTTGGCATCTTTAGAAAGGTTGACAAAATTAAAAACCAGAAAAATTGTTTTCCTTTCAGTCTCACGCAATCTCAGCGGTGGCCTAGTGGTTAAGGACTCGGTCCCCGGATCGGAAGGTCGTGGGTTTGAATCCTAGACTAGTAGGCTGCCCTGAGGTACCCTTGAGCAAGGTACCGTCTTCATCACTGCTCCCAAGGCGTTTTAAATAGCTGCCCCCTGCTGCACGGTGTGTGTGGGTGAAAAGCAGAGGCTGAATTTCGTTGCGTCTCACTGTGTGCTGTACTGTTTCCCAATGAAAAAATTGCCCCTTTCACATTCTGTGCCTGGCTGGAGTGTGCATATCCATCATTTGTGGTAACTAAACTAGGGTAAGTTTAAACTGTGAAGTGACGAATTCCACTTCTGTAAATGAATCATTCCAGGAAAATGATTGGCTTCTGAGTCCATATCTTGTGTAATGTTTAAGTGACAGACAACATTTTTCAAGCTTAAATAGACTCTTAAAAACTCGGCATCAATGTGGTGTATGACTACACACTTTTTTACATGTCTGTGCCAAATATTACAAAAAGCTGAATTAACATAAAAGCTTTGCTCAGATACAGTACTGTGCAGAAGTTTTAGGCAGGTTTGAAAAAATGCTGTAAACAAAGAATGCTTTCAGAAATGGAAGGGTTAATCATTTATTTTCATCAAGCAACAAAATGCAGTGAATGAACAAAAGAGAATCTAAATCAAATCAATATTTGGTGTGACCACCCTTTGCTTTCAAAACAGCATCAGTTCTTCTAGGTACGCTTGCACACAGTTTTTGAAGGAACTCTGCTGGTCGGTTGTTCCAAACATGACTGTGTTTCAACCTACGTGTGACATTGATGATCATCAGCACCTGTTTGGTAAAACTGGTTGATCAGACACCGACTATAATCCTACAGAATCCCTGACTTTCTGCAAGTGTACCTAGAAGAACTGATGCTGGTTTGAAGGTAAAAGGTAGTAACACCAAATATTGATTTGACTGAGATTTTTCTTTTGTTCGCTCACTTTGCATTTTGTAAATTGATAAAAATAAACAATCATTATTTCTATTTCTGAAAGCATTCTTTGTTTACAGCATTTTTTCACACCTTTTGCACAGGACTGTATGTTTCCATATTAACAGAAAATATATGAATTGAATATAGCAGCATTAAAAATAAAACTGTTCGCTTTCTCCTTCCAACTCATTCATAGCTGGTATTGGTTCTCGTTTATCCAACTTGAAAAGAATCTGAGGGGAGGCACGGTGGCAGTGGGTAGAGTTCGCACTGTCTCCCTAAAGCGAGAAGGTCCTGGGTTTGATTCCTAGGTGGGGAACATCTGCATGTTCTCCCCATGTCTGCATGGGTTTCCTCTGGGAGCTCCAGTTTCTTTCACTGTCTAAAGACATGCAGGTGAACTGGAGATGCTAAATAGCCCCCTAGGTGCGAGTGTGTGTGTGTGTGTGTGTGTGTGTGTGTGTGTGTGTTAGGCTGTGTTTGCCCCGGAAGACTGATGACCTGTCCTGAGTGTTTCCTTGCCTTTCGCCCTGTGAAAGCTGGGACAGACTCCAGCATCGCCCATGACCCTACACAGGACAATCGGGTAAGAAAACGAGTGGGTGACTATAGAACTTCAAGCCATTCCTTCCTGCCACACTAAATAACAGGGTGAACTATTTTTCTTACAATATGTTGCAATATTCACAGATAATTCATGTCATTTTCTGTTAAAAAGATGACATTAAAAGGTTCAACCTTCATCAGATGAACCATGATGGATAGTTCTGCACGTAATATTCTCCCATATCATAATAAATGATATGCTGTCCTGTTCCCACTGTCCCTACTCCAGTATGAGGCGTCTGGGCAGTAATATCTGGCACAAAAAACTGAGGTTTAAGAATTTGTTTCTTCATTAGTGCAGTATGTAATTAAATGGAGGACAAAATACTGAAGACAAAAGGTTTGACTTTTTGACATTCTAATTAGCCTGTCCATTTGGTACTGATCTCGTGGAATGACCCGTATATCCCTCTGCTTAGACTAAACATCCACGCTTGAGAACTAATTGCACTGGAAAAAAGGCCGACTGTGTGGTAGACTTTACAGTCTCTCCTTTGAGACTCGCATTTAAATTGATTTTCTTCTTTTGTCTCCACTTTTCTGTCTCTGCATAGACACTCCCAATTTCCAATATGACAAAATGATGCCTGCAGTCCAGAGGATGCTCATCTGCAAAGCTCTGCGGATGCACATGTAAATTATGCTTTTGACAGTATGCACAGCATAGTGAGACAGAGACACACAAAGGGGTAATCACCACTGCAGTATGACTGGATTCCTGTGTGTGTATGTGTGTGCGTGTGTGTGTGTGTGTGTGTGTGTGTTTGTTTTGGTGGGCATTATTAAATCTGTTTACATCTCCTGCTGTGTACCATTCTGTCAGAAAAAAATACTTCCAACCCAACAGAATGCAAGCTTTAAATATATATTAAAAAAACCACACAGACACACAGACACACACACACACACACACAACTCAAGAGACCTGGGGGCTCATGTCACAACTGCCAATTAAACTCTTCTCCTCCCACCCACTCTACTTCACTACCCACTCCAGAAACTTGCAGTGCTTTAACTGTTCTCCGTCTCCCTCTGTACCCAAAGGAGCTGAGGTTACCAGTGTTTCTGCAACAGGATCTCCTGCTGCTGAAAGCGAGCCTATGATCCTGCTCTTAGATCAGCTCCATGCTTACTTTAACAACAGTGTCTAAAGCACTAACTTTAGGTTTTCCATTTTCCATTGGTCTGATAGTGACCCATATTTATTTTAAGGAGAGAAAGTTGTGATTTCTATGGGTGAAAAATGAACCGTGACTGTCAGCTGTTAACTGTAAACTCCTAACTCAGATCACTTTCTACTCTCCAATAATCAGCTGTAACATTTCTTATGCAAAACAAAAGGCTAAAATCTAAATAGTTATTATGGGCTGCGGCACATTCAGCTTGTAATGCCGTAGACGTGAGTGGATAACTGAGATTAGCAGTCTGTGTAAACCTTGCATGTAACCATAAAACAACTACATTCTCAAAATATTAGACATAAATGAGCAAAATGTGAAGTAAGGTTACTCTAAACTTGCCTGGTAGGGATGCGCAATATCACAATCAGCAGATAACTGTGAAAATAACAGCATCTGACAGATATTTGGATTAGAGATCTCTCTCTCT
>CM029373.1:22452083-22550177 GCA_017165825.1 Hepsetus odoe | reverse complement strand
AGGGGTGGTTGGGGGTGGGGGGGTGCAGGGTCAATATTCAGACAGGCCTGTTTTCTCTTATATCATACCACTGTACACAGCCAGCCCTGACGGTCTCCAGGCACACTAAAACACACAGGCGGCTTTTCAGTTTTGGACCATGGGAGAAATTTAGCAGACACCTCCTCTGTAAGGAAGTGCATGAGGGGATGGTTTGGTTTAATGTGAGTTTTTTTTTTGGCTCGAATCGATGCATTTTAAGTCACATCAGGGCCTCTTAAAGTTGCTGCATTTACAAAGCAGATTTACAAGGAATGGTTTAAGGTTTTCGTCTCTCAAATGGAAGATAAGTTATTGCCTGCTGTTATCTGAATTTTAGAAAACTATGGTTAAAAATACTTTAAAAAAAAGAAAAAAAGAAAAAAGTTGCATCCCGTTGTTAGCCTCTCAGAAGGAACAACAGCACGGATCTTCCCCACAAGCCCCATATTCGTAAAACAGATCCTTCAATTGAGGTGAACCGAGCCGAGGATACTGCAAATCACAGATGCAGTCTTGAAGCCGGCAGCGAAAACAGCCAATTTAGGAAGAGAGGAGGACTCTGAGCCTGACCTTTCCCTCGGATGCAGGAGACGGTGAAGGTGTGTAATGGGAGTCACCCTGTGCTCGATGATGGAGAATACACTTCGGCATCAGAGAGGAGGAAGGGGAGGCAGCCGAGATGTCGGCACATCTTTTAAGCCATAGAATGGGTGCTACGGCGTTTTAGGAGAGGGAGAAAAATGGACAGTCGGCTCAAGTGAGGAGGGAAAGGATTGAGAAGGAGGACTCCTGCTTCACCTGATGGCTATTGCCGTATTGTTCTCGGGGCAGGGCCATAATTTGAAATAGATTCGAGTCCAGCTCAAAGGGCACTGGGATATTTTTTTTTTTTTTTCATGCCACCTTAGTTTTAGTTTTAGTGAGGACCGCAGGGTATGACATCACATACTTATTGCTATGGTAATGAAACATAGTGCACATTCATCCTGCAAAGTAATTTAAAGAGAATTCACATGACGTTCCTCTCTGATCAGACCACTACCACACACTCTCTACATGAACCAAATGCATATCTACTGATAACAAGTGCAGAGCTACTCTTCAAGGTGAGAACAGGGATGACACAGCCGACAGCACCAAATCTGGGTGCCTCATTCACACTACGGTTCTAAAAAGCACTCAGTTACACTGATTTCTAGCAGGAGGACAGATTCATGTCCTTAGATAACAGAAGGGAGAGGACAGACTATAAATGAATTCATTCTCTATTTTCACTGACCTTTTCCTCCAGCTTATATGACTCTAACTGTGAAACATGAGACAATGGTGAGATACATTTTTGTTGTTCTCAGCTTTTCCTCTCCGTAGAACAAAGTCTAGAAAACATCTACTGTCCATCATGATAATTCCACAAAAACAAACATGCACACATATGGATATCTCAGTTTATTGCTTACTGAGTTTCTTCTCCGTTCCATCCCGCTCCTGTTGGGGCTCAGCAGTGCGGACTGTCTCCCTTCTCGCTTCTCTACAATGTGATTTCCTTCCCAGATAACATTAGCCTACATGGGTCTCCAACACAATTGGTCGGTCTTGAATGTACATTACGAAGCTGTGTAGGCTTTTGTGAATATTAAACCCTGGACAATGGTCTTCAATTTACATGAAGAACAAAGGTGGGCCTTTGTGAATCTCACAAGCTGGACAATTCTGTGCGAAATGAGAGAAATGCAGGCTAATATTGTCTCACAGTTGGAGCAAGCATATTGCAGGGAAGCGATAAGGAGAAAGGCTGCTTGCACTTCTGCCTGAGCCTTACAGAATGGAATATCATTTTTGTGGGGGAAAAAAATACTCAGTAAGCAATAGTTGTGCACCATCTTAAGGCGTGCGTAGCTAAAATGGGAGCTTGCAGTTTTGAAATGAAACCAACTTTCATTGTAGCTCTGTGAACAGACTCTTGTACTTGCAGTAAAACTACCTAATCATCAAAATGAAAGCTGGGGACAAACAACTCCGTCTGGATAGAAATGGTGAAAAACAGCAAACTGCGTGAATCTGTTCTTTAGGTGGGAAGTATATGCACATGTTGAGTTGACAAATTGGGATGCAAGTGATGATAAATGGAGCAGAAAGTCAAAAGTACTGATCAGAATTTGATGTCAGTATAACACATTATTAAACATGCTCCCTATGCTCTCTCTCTCTCTCTCTCTCTCTCTCACACACACACACACACACACACTCATGCAGTTGCCAGCAAAACAAATTTGTTTATTTCAATTGAAATTACAATCTGAAAAACCAGCTGCACTTCATGTTAATGGCTTGACACTGTTTTTGTTGCCGCACCAAATGACAAAACCTAAACCAGAAGGCAGAACCTCTTGCTCTCCAAACAGCTTTTCATCCACCATGCTTTACTCCCCCTGCTGGTGCAGGGCACAATAACCAAACACTGCTCCCACAAGACGTCACGACATCACTACTCTTTTGGTTCCAAGTTATTCTGCAGGTTTACCCAGATCAGTCTTCTATAACTAACTACTCCAGAGTATTTGTGTATGTGTGCGTGCGCTGGATGTTTAAAGTGAAAGTGCCTATCTTTTAAGGGAGGCTCATCTAGAGCACTTTCTGTTTGAAACGTCCCGCAGCCTTTATTAATCTCTCTTCTGGCACTGAGCTCTGTAGAGGCTGAACCGATGCCCCTGCACAAAAGCAGGACGAGAATAGTATTTATGAGCAGACAGTGACTTGGCCTTTTTTTTCTATGTAGACTTTTTTTCCCAAAACAAAAATGAATTCGTGCTGCCAGACGTTTGGGTTGCTGCGATTTTTAACTCGCTGTGTGACAGCAGGTACTGTATGAGTAGAAGATGAAATAGAGTTCTTTCCCAGCATTAGGCAGATTACATCAGGTTTGTGGAAGACTCTCGGATCACTTTAGAAAAGAAATGGCAGAAAAATGATAGCTGGATATCTAATTATATTTAATAGACCAACATAATATACATTTCAGGAGGGCATTCCAAAGATTTTTACTCAGTGGAGAGGTAAAGCCTCACCTTCCCAGCAAAAAGAAGAGAAAAGAATACTCGAAATAGCTGTTTTATTAACTTTTCAATTCCAGACCTTAGTTATCGTTAAAAAATGTCTGTTTTCAGGCCGCCACGCTGAATCTTTATAATAAAATCCTTCTGAGGCATTAAAATCTCCAAATGATTGGTTCATTCCACCAACAACTCAGTGAATGTTTCTAACGAAACAGCAAAGGACTTGATATTGAGCCAGTTACTATTTTTTTTTACACCGTAAACATTAAATTATGCAAAAAAAAATAGGGAATCGAAATCCCCTTCAACACAATTTACACAATTTACTGATGTATCTGTCTGATGTCCAACAAAGCCAACTGAGTGGCACTTTCTGTATTGTAGCCATTCTAGTTCTGTAATTATTTTAAGTTACAGCATCAAGGGTTTGGTGATAAATGTTATATAAAGTGACCACATTGATTCTTCCTACTGATAACAAACAACAACAACAACAACAACAACAGGAACAAACAGCCGGTTACACAGTACAGCTCTTCTAAGCATCATAAAAAGGTTAAAGGACTGCCCCTAGAAACCAAACACAGATACTGTGTGTGTGTGTGTGTGTGTGTGTGTGAGTGGGTGGAAGGAAATGCCAGAGGGGACCTGAGCTGTCAAAACCCATTCAGGAATGAGCCTTTATACATTTCTTGTATCTTAACAACAGGTCAGTTTGGTTCTGGGCGTGTATCGATTTTTTAGTTTTAATCTCTGCGTTTTGCGCCAGCTCCCCCCACCTTCTCTGGGACGCCTCCCCCCGGCTACAGAGCGGCCCCGGGTCAGACAGATGCTCCGGCAAATCAATCCTGGCAGTAATGTGGGACGGCATGCGCAGAGTCTGCCCAGCTCCATCGCCATCGATCCGCATCTACTTTAGTAAATGGGTTTCTTCTTCTCCTCCCTCACTTCTCCCTTTCTCTCTCTCCTTCCTATTTTGAGTGTCTTTGAACATCAAATGGTTCAGCATAAAAGCATTTTTTAAATTTAACTTCTATTAACAAGTCTTTTTTCTTCACCACGGACTCTTTTCTTTTTCTCTAGAAGCCTCTCTGCCCACTATGGCCCCAACGTGCAGTTAAGCATGTATTGATGTCAATACAGTACAAAGAACCTTCATTTTAGACGGGAATATGGAAGTTGGCAATACGTCTCTCAGTCTCTTGATTAGAAAAAATTTCTAGTTGACGCGTCGGAATATGGTACAGTTGTTTTTCAAGGTGCTAAAGATATACCCGTGAGGGTGCAGCCTAGTGAGAGTGTCTTTTACAGTTTTTCTGACAGTGTCGTGTCCCCTCTGCATCAGCCTTTGTGTGACTGCAGGTGTAAGTTACTCATCGATGGTTCGCTTCCCTGCGTCTGTCTCGCTCCGGCATCTCTGAGTCTCTGGCTTTACTAGCAAATTATTTTATATGACCTCACGGTCTGTTAAAAACACTTTGCTCCCACTTGGCTGTCCAGCACTAATAGGACGTCTTTAGAACCGTACACCAGACTAGATGCACAATCACACGCTCATAGATGTAGAAGTAGAGGCTTTTCTTGCTTTAATAAAAATGGCAATTTCCATATGGAAAAAAAAAACGACTGTAATCTCAGCCTAAACATTTTTCTAACTGACAGTTGTATGTCTTCAAAAATCTATCACTGGGCACAATCATACACTACTGGTGTCAGTTTTTAAAAAATGCAAAAATAAATTTGTAAGAAAGCTGATAGATAAAAAGGACATCGACACTATTCTGCGTAATTAAAAGAAGCTAATTACAGACTCAAAACAAGCTGTCCCTTTCATAAATGAATCATTTGTGTGTAAGAAAAAAAAAAAAGAATAAAAAAGTGAGGTGGAGTTTGAAAGGACAAGAGAGGACAGGGTGTGTGTAAGGGCTGGTAGCATCAGTGGCAGTGGCTTTGTTTTTTCTCTGGGCTATAGCTCTGCAGAAACACCTGCGTCTCTCTGCTCTGCCCACTCTTTTACCCTCGACCACTCATCTGTTTCCTCTCTCTCCCTCTCTCTCTCTCTCTCTGTGCGTGGGATCTTCCTGGCCTTAAATTAACCTTTCTTGCAGCTCCTCTGCAGAGGCGAATTAGCACTACATGACAACGTGGCTAATGTGGTGGCGAGGTTTTCGCCGTGTTTTCAAACAGCGGTAACGAGCCGCTGTAATCTTGTTTAGATATACAAGCTTTAAATGAACTGCAGAATTTCATCACCGCCATGGCGACTAATTTTAGACACGAACTGTGGCGTACCCAAAAGCCACAGACGGCTTCTTTTATGAATAAGATAAACGGACCCATCTTTCTCTGTAGCTGCCTTGAAGTTTGATGACATCAACAGAAATCCCAACCAACCAAAAAAAAACCACTTCATCTTAAATTTGCTGCACACGTGTAAAAGTACTTCAGTGCATTAATGTGAAAACAAAGGTAGGCTGGAGACGATGGGGGGGATCCGTACTAACCTTAGCCAAAATAACAATATCCAATTTATTCCTTCTGCATGACCTTTCACATGCTTACAAAATAAACATAAGAAATTAATAAGGCACTCAAAATGTGTGTGCTACAGTGTCTCATTAAGTCAGATTTTTGCCCACTGTAGAGCTTGTTCAACCTGGCAACAGCTAGAAATAACACATTTGTGGGTGGAGCACAGACAGATTAATTAGATTATAGTTGGAGAACGGTTTTATTACTTTGCTTGTGTCCACTTCTGGTCCAACAAGAGACTTTCTGACTTCCTTTCAGCACTCTGCTGGACAACATCCCCGAAGGGGGTGGAAAAGCCCAGAGATGTGAATTGTGCCCCAGTCCAGGCCACCAGAGGACGCCTGGCTTCATTTGGACATTGGCTGCATCCCAGCTCTGCACCAAGGCAAGCAGAAAATTGGTGAGCATCTTGATTCTGGGATGACACTTGAATTTGTGTGGCTCCAGTGCCCAGCTCTCTCTGCTCTGGCTCCCAGCTGAAATGTGAGAGAGTCTGGCCTGCTGCCTAGCCAGCCACAAGCCATAGGGCTCCTGTCCTTCAGCATGCAGGGGGGACACAGCTTGCTAGGCCAAGTTTCTCTCTCTCTCACTCTCACACACACACACACACACACACACACACACACACACACACACACACACACACACACNACACACACACACACACACACACACACACACACACACACACACACACACGCCCTGTGCAACTGAAGTCGAGCTAATCCAATCTCAGCCTCCTCCTCTTCCTGCAGCTGCTCCTCACTTCTTCACTGCACAGTCTTTTCCTTCATTAACACTCTTTTTTCTCTCACCTACAATCCTTCACTCCTTTCCCACTCTTTCTTAGCCCTTCCACCCATTCTTCCGTTAGTCCCCGGTTCCTTCTTCTGTTCCTTTCCTGTAGTCCATCCAACCACATTTATTTTTACTTTCAGTTTCTGCCTCTGCTAAAAATTTTTTTTAAAAAATCAATAAAGCATTTTGATGAATAATCAAGAGGCCAAAAAATGAAAATGAACAACTTGCAAACACTAAACTTTGTAAAGGCTTTCAAATACTACCAACCACTTGAACAGAGCTAATAAAAGAGAAAAATATTAAGGGGAAAAAATACGAAAAGGAACGTATTACAGGAAATGTTTGGCTCAAGCTCGCTCAGGACCGACCCGTCCGCATGATTTGGATATTTCTGAAAACTTGTTTTTTTTTTCCTTCTGCATTTTTGCCTCCCACACACAAACGCAATGTTTCAAGCCACTGGAAAAAGAAGAGCTTTGGAAAACCGCTTCAGTGTCTTCATGGGGACAAAAAGCAACTTTACAAAAATGTCAAATGACTAACAATAAATCTCAATAGTTTTGCTACTGATTTAGCATGCAGGGCTGACAACAGGGGTGTTTCTGTGTCCTTGGAAATTTGGAGGGTTGATGACAATTGCAGCTGAAGTTTGATTTACATTTTCATTACATCTCACTGCACTGGGACCAGAAACCTCTGCGTTCAGTTTTTAACGGGGTGAAAGTGAAAGTGACAACCCTAGTTATTGCGAGGTCACAGCACAGCACACGTGAACCACAATGAAATTGGACCTCTGCTTTTAACCCATGCACAACACACAAACACCGTGCAGCAGTGGGCAGCTATTGAAAGCGCCCGGGGAGCAGTGACGGGGACGGTACCTTGCTCTAGGGTACCTCAGGGCAACCTACTGGTGAAGGAATCAAACCCACAATCTTCCGATGCGGGCCAACTCCCTAACCACTAGGCCACCGCTGCCCACTCATTTGTATATGAGTTGACACCTGTGGTGGCAACTCATATACAAATATCAACATTAAGGAATATAGGAATATATGACTCTGTATTTCAGCATTTCAGAACACAGCGAGAAACAACGATGCACTTTTTCACATCTGATAAGTTGCAGCGGCGCCACATTTAAAAATCCTGCCAGAAACAGACTAAAGTGATTTTTATTCAGCGTTTCAAACACTTTATTGCGACACACGAACAACAAATTTTGGTATTTTTGTAGCAAAAACTGATCCGTGCAGCTAATCTGAGGACCAATAATATCATGACCTATTCAGAACGGCCCAGAGACAAACCGGGTGTGATGATATTGCTGATAACAAGAAAACAGGGTCATGTTGCCGAGCTCTACTAGAATTAACCGAAAACCCTAAACACTTTATCATTAACCCAAATCACCTAACCAAAATGAACACAGCATCCGAACGCTAGAGAAGCTAGAAAAATCCTGTTCCTCTGCCTTTTAAGACTGTGTGGCCTGTTTCAGAGTCAGAGACTAATGATGCCTTTTAAGCTTTCATTTTCCCGGAAGAAATCAGACTCTGAATCTGCGTGAGGTACCAAATCATACAAATCTGCCGGCATGCGTTAACTTGAAGAAACCTATAGATGCCATCCTTGCCATCAAACTTTATGAAGTAATATCAACCTCTGCTGGCTGCTGAACGGATGTGATCTTTGTCATGTTTAATCATTTTTCTGAAAACGCAGAGGAAAACTACTTTTTAAAAATATCCAGAAACCTGCGGAAAGGCGAGACTTTCAATATTTATTTGTCATCATGGACTTGGCCAGCTATTCTTTGCCAAACTTTGCATTAAGAAAGTAAACTTTAACTGATTCCTTTTTATCAAGCGTTCAGGGTTAATCAATGTCAGCCCTATTTCTAAGTGCTATGGCTGAACTTTCTGTCTGAAGCCTACCCTGCCAACCTGTAGATCACCCAATCCTGAGCTGTCACACAAACACACCACGAAGCCAATTTAGTTATCGATTTAAATGTGTGCCAGAGCCCATCAAACAGGCAGAAGAGCAAAGCTCTGCATCTGTTTTCATAGAAGAGCACAGAGGTAATTGATACAAGATTGACTGCGTAATTAGCTGGAGCACACTTTTAATATATGGCATCCATTTAAATGTTTAAAGAGAGAGAGAGGTGGAAGGTGGTAGCCAGTGCTGCTTGTGCTTTCATGCAGGTCTTTCTAAACACGGTGGTTTAGACTTTCTTTGAGGTTTTGGGCTTTTGTTAACACTTATTCTAACTCTAACTCCCATGCATCTTTTAGACGCCACCCTCGTCCTCCAGCTTAGCTAGTAAATAGATGAAAAAAAAAAAGAACACACGAGTTCATGTAAATTTATACAAGCAACAGCAGGCTGAGCTAACTGACAAAGTGGACAGAAGCTGCCTAAAGCCTTTTTGCCTGCAGGGTTCAGATCAACCTGGACTTATCTTAACAACCAATAAACATATTTGTTCAAAACAAACAGTGAACGGACCATAAATTTCCCGAAGCACTGCGCTGCGGTTGCTGCTACCATTAAGGAGCTTTTCTGTATGCGTAAACCAGTTTGCCACTTAGTTTCTGCACATTCTGTTTTTTTGTGAATATAAAAGGTGAAAAAAGGATGTTATATCTATTATTGTTCATGTGATTTAGAAAACGGTCCTAGCGTTCGTGCGAACCAGCCGACTGCATATCAAGCACCATATATTAATGTCATTGTAATTAGGAGTGATAAAATAAAGGCCATGTGTACTCTCCATAAATGGTGCACATGAAAAGTTGCTCACTTAAACTGGCTGCAGTTAAACTCACCTGATGTGCTAGAAGATCTGCGGAGGTTTGCCAGATGCGTCTAGCTTTTAGACAACAAATGAATCGGTCTACAAAATCCTACCGGTGAACTCTACTACTGGACTAGACTTTAGGTTGAAATACTGTAGGCCGAAGAATCAGCACCTTTCACTAATTGGCCAATTTCTTTCTGATTACCTATACAGTGCAGTTATTTCCTAAAACAACGAAAAGGCCTTTGTCTCTACATTATGGGTTACAACATACAGAAGGGTTGGGAGGCATCTGCTGCAGCAGGAAAACAAAAAGATCCTAATGCAGCCTCGTGGCTGAGGAGATAACTCTCCTGCAGAATCTCAACGAAAGCACCAAATGTGGCGTGCATTCAAAATAGCAGATTAATCTTCCACTACTGAGCTGCAGTGTAATTGAAAATGGCCACAGGGGACAATCAATGCTCATATATTATGTGCCAGGAAATATATAGGGTTATCCATGCAGAGCCCATCTGAAAAATTCACCGGAGTAATAAGCCCAGTTTGTGGCCTGTTTTTAAACTCTTTGCTCAAGACTGGGAGTGCTGCTTTGTAAGGCTCGTAGATGTTTCATTAGAGGTGGGGTCAATTTCAACGTCCCACCTCCAGTCAAATACTAGAAAGGAACGAACCTGTTGCACATGAACTACAACGGAAAGGCGGAGACATATTGTGGAATAAATAATGTTCGCTCCGGGACGAGACGGCATCTTCTGCTGAGGGTCTGCACTAACCGCTGATCATGCTAACTCCAGATGACAGCGAGATAACAATATCTACAGCCACAGAAGATTTTCGGGGGCAAGATTTCACGCAATACAGTCCCTTCGTGAAATGCCAACAGTGGTATCTATGGTTACTATTTTCATCGAGAGGGTTTTTCGTGCTACCATTTGCTCTTTCCCTGTCAAGCTGCATTGTGGCTAGTGTAACAGACTGGCGACCCTTAACCTTCATGAACTTTCACCCTTAACCACTGATGTGCAGAGAGCATAACCATCTCTGGCATTTATACCCACTAATTCCTTCTGTTCTCATTTCTGTCCTCCATCTACTCCTCTCTTCTCGTTTTCTGATGCTCTCCCAGATCCAACGAGAATGTTTGACCCTTTTTCTCCCAGACAGCATATTCTTCTCTTTGTATTTTGCATTTTGCGTGGAAGGTTAACCTCAAGACTGCTACAGAAATTGTGATTTTGCATGGCAATGTTATAAATCTTGTCCCTTGATGACTACTTCAATAAACAAAACGGAAAACAATGTTGGTTTTGAAGCCCAATTTTTTCCCCTCAGCTTTGTCCTGGCCAGTCTCCACACACAGCCCAGCTCTCTTCCATAACACAGATTTGTCCCTGAATCACCACCACACCTTTTTGAATTTATTCTACCCAGCGATGTGAAGAACAAATTCTATGTTACTGCACTAGAATTTTAAAGTATCTGTACTCTGCATGAGTCATTTTTTCTGATGACTTCTTTCTTTTTACTCCCTGCCCCACTAACAATATCGGAACCGCAAACAATGTCTTTCATTCTTTTTGCATTTTTATACATGGCGTTACTTTTGCTTGCATCACTGCATGTATTAACGTCAAGACCGATTCCAGCCTAAATGGATCGAACAGTAACACAAAGGAAATACAAACCATTAGTGTATAAAGCTGGCACAGCGTCACTGGACCACTGAACACACTTTGAGTGGAATGCCAACTGCCCTACACCAGCCTAACAGACACCTATACTGCCTAGGATGGAACAAAGAAGGAGACAAATTATACTTTACTAGACTCCCAGCTACAGCACAACTATCTCCATGTCAGCACCTCATTAATGTAGATATGCTAATGTTAATAATAATAGTACGTGAATTATAAACAAAGGTCGGCTGCTGAATTTCAGCTCTGCAAAAAAAAAATAAATGCAGTTGAAAAAAAGTTATGAGGTTAAGATTACACTGTGGCGATGCGCATGTTCTTGTCCTGTGAGTGACCTTGAGATGTCCTTTGGTGCCCTGTGCTGGGTGAGTTTATTGGCTGATGACGGTGGGGAGCTGGAGTGTGCTGGGATGAGCTGGCGATAGCTAGTGGTGAAGGCTCGCCTCCTACTGCCTCTGCTGCTGCTGTGCAAAATGTAGATCAGAGAAATGTGCAGTTTGTGCACAGTCTCTGGAGAGGCTGCCACTCAAACCCAAACGTCTGCATGAATACCAAAACACACAGGCGAGGAATGGGGGGGGGGAGGACAACGAGGGCGAGAGAGACAAAGAATGAGAGAGGAGAGTGAGAGAGACAGATGGATGGAGACAGAGAGAGAGAGAGAGCGAGAGCAGAGGAAAGAGAACATATTGCAGAAATAAAAGAAAATAGTCCTTACACAAGTGTCAATGAGCCCTGCATGATAATAAGCCTTTATGACCGTTTCCGTTGCCTTTTTTAAGCACAATCTCCCATATGTATTTGGAGAGGCACTAGCAGGTAAGATGTAGAAAACAGCACCCATCATGGCAGCAGGTAGTGTGTGCAATTTGAGTGTAGCATGTGTGTGTGTGTGTGTGTGTGTGTGCGCGTGCGCGCGTGTGAGGGAGTGTATCCAGCTGATTATCGCCTGTCTGTGCATGGCACTTTGAATTTGCGCCAGAGGAATTAGGCTTGTGCTTGTGAAGCCTTCTCCCTTAAGAGCTAACTCTCTCTCTCTCACTCTCACTCTCTCTCTCACTCTCCTCAGCTATCTGCAGGGAGAATGGAACTGAATAAATGAGAGAAATCACTGTGGAAGCCTATTAAAATTTGAACTAAAACGTTTTGTTGGTATTCATGTATATTTAGCTGTCGTACAAAAAAAGAAGGCTACTTAAAAAAGAAAGCCTATAATTGAGATAACGCTTCCAACAAGATTTAGTTTGAATTCTTTGCTTACCTAAGCTAATGTGCCATCCAAAAGAAGGGAAGACTATCAGAATGATCCCACTTCTTTTCAAGCCAAAGGCGCTCAAATCAGCCTCTACCATTTTAGTGTGAGTCTTAATGTGGCACTAATATAGTGATGTGAAGCAGAAACATGATAGAAAAGCTCAGATCCATCGGTTTAATTTAAACCTGAGTATGGATGATGTTTCTCAAATGCAAGTTGCCTTTCATACACACTGGTGATCTTGACCAGAAACACATGATGAGGTTTGATTCCTTTTAAATATTCCTAGTAATTGTGGGAATAGTAATCAGAGAAGAGCAGCTCGAGTGACTACATGAAGAGACAAAGACTTTGCAATAGAGGCCTGCTGTTTGAGTAGCACGATTCAAGTTAGGAGACAGAACTGACATCTTACTGAAATAGCTCTGTGGCACTGGGGAATAAAATCTAACTGACACTGGCATAAATCGGTGTGGGATGCGGACACAATGCAGTTATGTCTGAGCATTCGTCTTCCACGCCTAAGTGAATTAAAGTCACTGCACTCAATCCTTAAAATATCCTTATTTTACCGTCTGAAAAACAGTCCCTTTTAGGTGCTGTTCGCTTGATCGCAACTGGAGATGGCAGATGTGCAGGCATGCACTTACAGCATCATCTCCTGCCTTTCTCCCCTGGTCAGCCTGTAGTCTCTGGCCGCACGTCCAGTCCATGAGCCGATCTGCATCTGCTGTGTCTCTGTGGATCTGATCTCATGTCAGTGATGATGTCTCCCAGTCTTGGGCTGTATATTCAGACTCTTGATCTGGGTACAGTATATGCTAAAAATCATATGTGTAGAATTTAATAACCAAGATATGTCTTAACTACTATGTATTTTGGTGTTAACAAATGGGACATTTACTTCCTGCAAGACTGCATTTGAATGCAGTCATCAAGTGTTCGCCAATAAAGTCCTGTAATTTAAATATAAGATTATTAAAGCATTAATAAACTAGATATTACACTGACTTTTAAAACTGCAGGGTCTAATAGAGGTGGAGCACGTGTTGTTCTTACAGGCCAAGGCTCTACAGCGCCACCATCTGAGTCCAACAGGCTACAGCAGAGCAAAGAGGGCGCATGGGACCGGTATGGATGGTTGCAGGAGTGACACGCATCCTCAATGCACAGCCATGAGGAGTGTCCCCCCCGCCCTTTCCACACTACACTTTCTCACCGTCTCTCTTTTCTGTTTTTTCCTCCTTTCTATCTGCTGTTCCCTAACTCTTCATAGATCAAGTGGCCTCCTGTGTAAGTTCGCTGTCATGTGTAGTCACGCTATGTGGAGGGAGTGCAAACTCCTCCACCCAGCCCTCACACATCCTGGGGCTATTTTCTCACCCCTGCTGCTCGGCCCCGAGAGCTCAGCGGTCAGTCTCTCTTCCTCGCTCTCACGCTCCCTGCTGCCCACCTGCGCCCTGATCCTCTGCCTCTTAATATTCAGTCTCGCCACAGACTTATTAGCATTGATATGCAACCTTGGAGCTGGACAACTAAGGAGAAAATCTCCAGAGTAGTGAGCTGCAGCTTACGTACAGGAGGAAAAGGGAAGAGAAAGTAGGTGAGGAGAGCAGTAGAGAAGGGGAGGTGGGGTAAGGAGAAATGATTGGAGAAGAACAGATAACAGTGAAGAAAAGATGAAAATGAAATGGGGTAAAAAGTGAAATAAAAGTGAAGTGAAAACAAAAGGACATTTCAGAAGAGGATGAAGGAGAAAGAAACGGTCCAGAGAGCAGACTGTGCTCAGTGGTCAGTGGCCGCTCCTCCTGTGGCAGAGCACTGCGGAGGAGGAGGAGGAGGAGGAGGAGGAGGAGGAGCAGGACGAGGAGGCGTGTTAATCAATTCAGAATTTAAAACATGTGGTGGGACTCTCTTTACTTGCTCTCCACCTCTATGAATCCTTCAGCACTCATTGATGGACAAGCTCCCTCACTACCCCGCTACATCGCTCTACTCATATAAGAAGAAAGACAGCGTAAGGTGCGCCAGGGATTTCTGCTGGGAATCGCTCTTTTCAATTAGCATTTTGATTGCATGTTAAAGCCCACACACACAAACAGTCAAACATATGCCTGAAAAAATGAATAATGCTGCCCACATTTTGGATGCAAATAGCCAAGCTGTAGAATTCCCCAAGCAGTGGAGGAGGACACCATTTTAAAACCCGCTCTGTTGCTGTCTAGTGTTTGACAGTCGTGTGATACTGTTTAAAAAAAATGCACACAAGTAATATAAGCCATCAGCGCCAGTGCAGTTACCCTGTCCTGCTGTTTCTATGTGGTAACAGATGTAGATAACTTGTAATAACACAGGACTAGTGTTTTCTGGTGCACGTCCTGGTTGTTGTACATTTTCAGATTTTCTGTGTAGTTTTCTCAGCTTTGAGCCCCCCCCCCTCCCCCTCCCCCTTTTGTGGAGTGAGTTCGTTCCAGGCAGGCACAGTCTCCCACAAGCCTGGTGACAGTCGGGAGAGGCGGCCTCTGAGCGTTTAGTCAACAATGCACACACACACACACACACACACACACACAAAGCATGCCCTATTACTACCCATGTAATATTGTAATATTTACAAAAACCCTATTCTCATGGTCGGTGGGTTCTACACACGTTTCCACAAAACTGGACATTAAGATCTAATACATTCAACTAAACATTAAAATCTAAACTAAAACACACAAGTAAACACATTCATGCTCTCACTTCTCCCATACTGGGTCACTCCCACTCACACTCATTTACAAACTTATGCTCCAGTATTCACGCTGCCGTGCAGTTATGCAATACTCTGCATCTGCATCCGGAATCGCCGCCAACATATCCCTGCACGTTCAAATAAGCACTACACATCAAAGTCCACATGTTAGAAAAGGCAAAAAGACCTACATGCGCATATGATCTGCAAATTCGATATAGTGGTGTGAACAGGCTGAGTTGAGAAGTGCAACAAAGGCGTGTGCTAATCTGAAGGTTCATTAAGATTCTGCACACCTCCTTGGTTGTAAAACAGATTTTAAAACCTGGCAGCAATGCACCGCAGCCCTTTCTCCATCATGCCTCTCCTGTCCTTTCCCCTCCTCACTTCCTCTTCTCTTTCTCCTGCTCCCCTCTCTTCTCCTCGTTCCGCCCTTATGTCTACCTCTACATCCACACGCACCTCCTCAAAGCTGCTTAAAGGGGTAAGGGCTATCTGGCTGGATTGAAATTGAAGTAGAGGAGAAATTAGGCACTTAGGGGGAAAGAGAGAGCGAGAGAGAGAAAGAGAGGAAGTGGGAGACTCTAGTGCAGGCACTGCAGATGCATGCTCAGAAAAACGGCAAGGGCAAAACCCACAGTCTCACAGAGACGCACAGACACACGCACCCCAGACATAAAAATCACTGCAGCATCCTTACCATCTTAAACCCATTCCACTCCATTTGTGAGCCAGCAAGCACAGTTCTCTCCAGCAGCTGTGCAAATGTCCCCTCTCTCTGAGCTCTGTGTCTGCCGTCCTCTCTCTCGTCTCAGCGGTGGCAAGGCAGCGTGCGGCCAGCGAGAGAGAAAGTGGGCATTCCTCCTCGGAGCGCAGCTGCTTGTGAATGCACAGGCTTTGGCATGAGCCAAATGCTGCAGCCCCCCGCTCCCCTCGCTCCTTCCTCATTGGAGGAGGTCACCGGCAGCCCCCTCCTCCCCCCCTCGTCCTCACTGGCTGCCGAGTCCGCCCGTCATCCGCTCCCCCCCAACCAACCCCTGTAGAAATTAACACCTTCGCTCTGGCAACCGAGCAGACAGGAGGAGCGCTGATGCTGCCATCGCTCAAGAAAAGCCCCCCTTTCCTTCCTTCATTCCCTCCCGTCTTCCGTACCAGCAAAAGCAATCAATTGATGCTGAGGTCCTTGCCTGAGTGAGCGCAATGAGAGATTGCACTTACAGGCACTATGCTGATAGGATGCCTGCACAGCACTGGGCACATAAATTAACCACTAATGCATGCACACTAAAAGCACTAAAAGGAAGGCAGTGATTTCAGCAGGATGTTTTTTTTTTGCACCCCCGACCAACACCAACATGATGGAAAGACTCCTCATCTAAAATGCACATAAAAATGATGGTAAACATGTTTTAAAAAGCTGACCCTCTTGTTTTACAGGACTAGCATTCAGTAACTGAGCAGATTCTACTACACACAAGGTAGCTCCTACTAGTATTCTCTCTGGGCAAGAAGGTAAAAATAGAGATATTCTTGCCCATTTCTTCTTCTGTTGGGCATCAGGTGAAATGAAAACCCACTCCTAAAAGACCAGATAATTCATCAATCTCACACGGAATCCACACCACTCCTCACACAGAAGCTGGTCCTGGTGGGGTCGAAAAGAAAAGAACATCACGATCATGATAAACATCATCTCATCGCCCAGCCTGGGAGGGTCCCATCAGCTCCTACTCCACACCGACACTCTAGACTCAATTTGAAGAGCACACACCTGTTCTTTCTGTAACGCACTCTTTCACACACCTGAGAGAGAGAGAGCTTTCAACTTTGTAGGCACCGCGAGGCAAAAAAAAAATGTCAAGTGTCCATTTAGTGCTACTATAACGTTACCAGTCCGGCTGTGAGAGAACAGCCCACGTGCGCTGGAAGAAGGGTCACGGTACTCACCATGACCATTCGAGCAGTTTAGCGGTGTGTGGAGAAGAACCCGCGGACTCCTCTCTCCTGCTCGGACGGAGCGGAGCGGCGGGGGAGAGAGCGCGCGCGCGAGCCGGGCGGCGACACGGACGCGGCGGATTCTTAGCTCCGGAGAGAGCGCGGGGAACGGAACGGTGTGAGGAAGACAACACCGAGACCCCCCACGCGCAAATAAAGACGACAGCCGAACGAAACCCCGCAGCCGAGTCGCTAGCGCGCGCGCCCCGCTTCCCTCGTGCCGTTTGTGGAGGTCTCGTGAGCGCTTTGATTGTCCGAGCGCGGCCAAAAAGAATCACGTGGAGGGAAGGTGAGCGCCACTGCCCCGCCCCTCGGCGCGGTTTGCCTCCGCGCGCTCTGATTGGCCGACACGTCGTGATTGGCGCTGCTGGCCAATCCCAGCGAAGGGGGGTGGGGGTTTAAGTCAGCGCGTGCCAATTGTAAGGGGAGGGGCGTGGTAGGGCGTGGTAGGTGCGTTATAGGTGCGTGTTAGGAGCAAAGGCCTCGAGGTGTCGCTGCCGCCACTAATTGCCCGGTTGAGTCACGCGCTCGGTGTCGGGTCTAATCGTGGGACGGGAGCGCGCTCACGAGACCGACCGCACAGGGGCCACGTGTCGGGAGATCGCCAGCATCCCCGGGAAATACGAAGACCGAGCTCTTTTACCGGCAGTCAGATCTGCTTTAAACAGCTAGTGGGAGATGGCCTCCATATATTTTCTAGAGTGAAACACCGAAATGCATCCTCTGCTTTAACACACAGGGGGCAGCCATGTCCGGCGCCAGGGGAGCAGTGACGGGGACAGTACCTTGCTCAAGTGTTCCTCGTGCCTCCAACAGGTCTGAGATCCGAACCCACGACCTTCCGATCGTGGGGGCTAATCCCCAACCACCAGATCACCTTTCCCCCTCTTTTCGTTCTTGTCCCCTTCAAGAGGAGGGAGAAAACCCCGTAAGGCGCCCTCACTCGTTCCCCAGTCTTCCCTGTTTGACGCTCTCTCCACCCGAGCTCTCGTTCGCAGCTGCACGCGACCTGCTTTGCTAATGAGCGCGAGCCCCACTCCCGGCGCTCCTCTCACTAAAAGTCGCTGCTGCGGCTTCAGAGGCGCACAGAGCGCGTCTCTGACCTTCAGTACCTGCCTGATGTTTTAGTGCTTCAGTACCTGCCTGATGTTTTAGTGCTTCAGTACCTGCCTGATGTTTTAGTGCTTCAGTACCGGCCTGATGTGCTGGCAGCTCAACTGAAGGCGCGGAAAACCGTCTGCAACCGCACGCGCACGAGAGGAGAAGCGCGCATGCGCACACGCGGATCTCTCAGGCTTGCGCTGGGAAAGGATGGAGGCCATTTAGAGGGGAGAAGTTGATGGAATTCTAGAGCCCACATGCCTTGAAGTCTTTGTTTTCACATCAAGTGCAATGTGACCCTTTTCCAACCAAGATTTATCTCTTTAATTCACAAAAATTAAAAACAGGTGATTTTTAAGACTTTGCAGGGTTGTTTGTGCATGCACTGGTGATGCATGGCAACCAGTGCATTCTGCAGAACGGCCTTTATTTGGAGGGGTGTTCATTTTTCCACGATATGGGAAAATAATCTGTGAACTTTTCTGTGTGAACACTGATGGTGGAAACCCCCACTTCAGTTTTGTCGAAGTTGATCCGGTAGCTCTTTTTAGAGTGTTGAATATTCTTCAGCACGTGTGTTGAATTATTCTACAGCATGTGAGATGAATTGAATGCCATCAAAAGAACTAGATGTCCACAAGCTGAAGCTGGAACACCTGCTCATAACCGTTCTTGTCCCTGCTCTTTTTACCTGCAGAAACACAGTGTGACATCCCCTGGTGCTGCGCAGGCAGCTTGATGAGAATGAGTGTTGGCATGAGGGTCCAGCAACCGTGTTAAATATGAAACAGATTTCTCAGCGGAGACACAGGCCTCCCACATGTGTCCACGACCTCAGGAAACTCCTCAAGTTAGTGTGAGATGAGTATGTTGCATTGTTTTACTGTGCAGCGGATGAGCCTACACCTACTATAAATCATACTAAATTAAGGCCTAAATTGTTTTCCCTCATACTGCACGGGGCACACGCTGCAGTTCCTCGCTCACAACCGCATACCTTACATATTAGTTTCGCAGTAACTAGTGTATAATAGGTCCTCAGTCTGTAAATTAGAAACTGCATCACTCAAGAAAACGACGCCCACCTATAGCTTACTGGTGAGCTTCAAAGATATCATGGTAAACGAGTTCAAATCTCTGTTTAAAAGGCCACATATCATATTAAATATGAATTTACATGGTTTCCTTTAAATAAAATAGCGTGATATATGTACTGTACAGAGTGGCCAATCAGAAAAGAGGTGATTTTCATATAACAGTTACAAAAAATCAGCCAGTTAGATGCTGGTAATTTCAACAACGGCCATTTTTGCCTGATGAAACCACACAAACGTAAATGTGCCGCAGGGGGAAAGCACAATAGAAGAAAAATATGGACCATTTAATTATGCAGCGCACATATTTCATACGAGGTTTACGCACTGACGACGCTTATTGTTGTTTATGCACTTGTGCTGTTATTATTTGGGAAACTTATTTGCATGTGGGCCACTTTCACTCTTCTGACGTCATGCACACTCCACTCCTTTATTTTGCCAGCTGTAGCATGTCGTGGTGCCCCGAAATGCATTGCCTTTCATCTGCTTTGCAACAACACATTAATTCAGATCACTTCCAACCAGAGAGAGAGGGAGAGAGAGAAAGAAAGAGAGATGGGGAGAAAGAACCTGCATGTGGTTTCATTCACATGCAGGCTTGATTCAATTATATGAGGGCCCCTCTCATCGCAGCGCAGACAAACTTGAGTTAGTCCATTAACCTCTGTGTGAGTTCACCAATCTGCAGTCTGCCAGCCACTGATGGGAGCTATCATAGCGCCTCTCCACTGCCTCCAAACTCTGTGGCGCTGTTAACCCAAAGCAGAGCGAGCACGAGCGCTCTCCACTTCTCAATACGTGCTGAGTAGCCTGCTAATGACTGCTACTGGTGCTCAGCGGCCTGTTGGAGAGAGGAGCGCGCTAGAAATGGACGCAGTGGGTACTCCTCTCCCTCTCCATGATGGAGGGATAGAATGGAGGGATGGATTTAGGAAAGCTAGTTGTGGTGCATTAGATGCCCCCCCCCCTGTTGCTCTCTCTTTCTCTCTTTCTCTCTGTGTTGCTCTCTCTCTCTCTCTCTCTCTCTCTCTCTATCACTCCTCTTCACCTATAACCCCCATTCAGCAAGTACCGCAGCTCTTCAGAACGGCGCCTCTGAAATATTTATGAGGCGTGAGAGTCTTTGCCGAAGTCTCTGCCTCACTTGTTCGAGACGCAAACAAAAGCAACAAAGAACTGCACCTTGTAGAGAAGAACGTATTGACACATATATTTGGGATTTAGATTTTTGAAAGAAACTTGATTGACTTACAGTAATTAGTGTTGAACATGTCTTTATTCTGCTGAGCCATCATTATATTCTACACAGATTCAGTTCAGAGTAGAAATATTGCAGTAGCAAAAACAGCGATCCTATAGAAGAATGCAATTGAGCTATAAGCAATGAAAAATAGACAGGATGCTCCCGAGGCCAGTTTAGAAGGCGTGCAGCGATTTTCGTGTTAAAGAATGAACGGGAGACCCTCAGAAGGAACTCATGACTTTGGAGGGGATTTTGTTTTAAATTCCGACAAACATTTACATTTCATATCTTTTAAAAACAGCATTGAAATGATGAGACACGTAGTTTCCAGGGCAGGACTGCTTCAGCTTGTGCTCTGACTGGTTTCTTTAAGGTAAGGTAACAGCTGATGGCACTGTTGGTGCTTTTAGAGGTCCAATGTTCTGTATGAAATGGAGGTTTTGGAGGTAACACATGAAAAGTTCAAATGAATGTATTACCGTAATGTACTAATCTTTGCTGGTAAGTGATGTAGAGTGTAAATGAATATTTAACACACTGGCGAATGAGAATTACGATACTTCCATTACTCAGAGGTGAATTAATTACATGCGATGCATTCAGGACCATACGTTTTCTCCTACATGCCTGTTGTCATATGCAAACCGTGCTCACCTGCATGCGACCTGTGGGAGCTGAATGCATAAATTTATCCTGAATATGAACTGCAAGAGCACAAGAAACACCCGAACAGGGCAAGAAATCAAAGCATCTAATCCTGTACTTTTGAATACAGATGCAGATCCCCTAAACTTCATCCAAATTGAATAGAAGTGATTTTCAATTTTTAAAATATTTTTTCAAATAGCCTTTGCATTTAATCATTTTAATCAAGTATAACGTGGCTGCGTTTTGTTAAAAGGCAGACGTAATGACATGTCTTGTGTATGATGTTTCCTGTGATTAACTAATGAAATTACAGAGAAGAACCACAGACTTTTCCTCCATCCAGCTGGTTCAGATCGGTTTTAGAGTAACACAAAAGTGAGGAGTAGTGGGGACATTACATCGTGGTAGTGAGAAGGGAAGCTTTGTGTAGAGAGGAAAAGCAAATCATCATTTTTAGTGATACTAACTGAAAACCATTTTCATTCCACATCGTTTTGGACCAGTTCTGTTGATCGAGTGGTCTAAAAGGCTGCTAAATCAAGAGCAAGGTTTTGATGTGAAATTTAGTTTCTACACCTTTAAAAGGTACCGTTTAAAGGGGTTCTTCCTCACGAAGGTAAATGTTTATATCAAACCAGCAAAAGAATGGTTTTCTGCGTAATTTATTAGCGCTTCCAACTTATGGCAAACCAGCAACACGGGCTATTCAAGGTTATTCAAAGAGCCTTCTTAAAGTGTTCGGTATAAGAAAGGGTTTTGCTGTCGGTACAGCTAGAACCAAAATGCTCCAAAGAACCTTTTTTTATTTTCGCTTCTTCATGCATTGAAAAGGCATTGAATTTACTTGATACAAATATGCACATCATTTCTACATGAACAGAAAACAGCAATAGTTTTACTGATGAAAGTAAAATGAAAAATAAAAGAGTCGAGGTAAAATATGTTCACATGGAACCAAAGTAAATCCAACACATGAAGTACTTTTCAAAGAAAAGGTCTGATCTTAAACATGCTCTCTTAATATCAAAGCCGGCCTTGTGCTATTTTATAACCTGATCTACAACAGTGGTCATCCAGCAGAGCATCCATATTCACACAAGAAGATCTCAGGCATCTCTTGAAATAACTTCCCCCAAATCTACAGATCACATTGCAGCAGCATGCACTTGAAGCAGGAGGTATGCGAGCCGAAGCCGGTGTAGGGAAGCGTCCGGTATGAATCATGCAAGCAGTGTGTTCCTCTCTCTGCGTGTGTTTGACCAGTGGCGGAGTGAGGACAGATGGAGGAAGATGGTGTGAGGGATTAGAATGGCATGCAGTCCATGCTGGAGGCTCCGGCTTCAGAACATGGAGGCTCTGAGAGGGAAACTGTGACACCATCTCCCACAATGGTGAGTGGGTATTTCTGCATGTGTGCCTTCACACACATGCTCAGGTGTTTCTGCTCTAATCAGTTTCTTCATTCTGTTCTTTACACGTCTAAATCCCACTGGCATTAAATAAACACCAAATAATTAAGCAGCTTTTTTCTCCTGCTGTCTCAAACATTTTGTCCAATTTCCTCATAATCAGGTATGGGGCACGCCTGCTGTACGATTCATCCGACCACTAGCTGAACAGTCTTAAAACAGGGCAGCTAATGTAAATGACATCATTTATCAGCTGTCAAAAAGCCATTCAAGCAGAAGGGGCCTGTGAATTGAGTAATGAGCTAACAATCTGGCTAATTGATTTATTTGCATCCTGTAAAAATGACCTTTTATGTGCAGCTCTAAACTAGCTGACATTTCAAACACGTTTTCTTTTGTTTTGATGTGAAAACAGTGTTTTGTATAGTAGAGATATGGCTAAATGCTACTTTACATTATTAAAAGGACATTATCTGCTTTACTTTCAAAGGGAACGTTATGTTCTCAGTAGAAGGGCCTATTTTGATCTGCTGTTCAAGCCACGGCCGAACATGTAAAATATCATTAGGAATTGTCCGCCCGCATAGTCAGAGGTCTGCACACGTGTGTGTGTATACACACCCATGCACACACTCACTCTCTCTCTCTCTCTCTGTCTCTCTCTATTTCTCTCTCTTTTGTTTCTGGAGTACCTCTGATCCTCACCAGCCACTGAGCTCCAATTAAAGCTTCCCAGCACACACACACACACACACACACACACACACACACACACATACACACACATATTCCTGGCCTCTGCCTCCTCTCACACTGCCTCATTTCAGTCCTCAATCTGACTAATTACATTGAACCTTGTCTGCCCCATCCTGCCCAACTACACACACACACAAATATGCACACACATACAGTTCATACACACACACACACATACAGTTCATACACACACACACCTACAGTTTATACACACACACACACACGCACATGCATACAGTTCATAGACGCACAACACACACACACACACACACGCTGTAATCACTTTTATAACTGCCAGTTTCTGTCACTTCATTAACTCCTGTTTATTGTTATGTTGTATTGAGCCACCACAGAGTTTGCACTGGAAGAATTCTGCACACATTTGAGTTCGGGTCAGTTGTGTATGGAGATTGCCCAGCTATCATCAGCGCTCTTCACAAGAGTCAGACTTTATTTCAGGAACCTCTTGCTGGAGGTTGACATGCTGAAACATGTGAGAGACATGGTGATAATTGTTTCAACTCTGCAAAATCACTCCTGTAAGTGCATACCTTTCCTCTCAATTTTCACCCCCAGTCATCACAGGTTTATTTTAAGATGGCAAAGTGTCGACTCCTCGCAAGGTTTCAGCTCGATTGTGTTAAAGCTGCCTCTCGGTTTAGAAGCTTTTTTTAAACCTCTCCAGAAATGTCCTTAGTTTTTCACAAAGAATTCTCAAGTTTCGTTGAAATTCGTTAGATAGGGAGCCAGTGTGTGAATGCTGGTGTGCGGGTCTACGATGCCCTTGCTTTTGGATGTGTGTGTATATAGAGAGTGAGAGAGTGTGAGAAATTTGCTGATAGGAGGCAGAATGCAGATTCACAACCAACAGTTTTTTTAAATATATTTTATTACTTAAATTCTCAGTATTTAACAAATCATTGCGTGTCTGTGTGTGTGTGTGTGTGTGTATGTGTGTGCATGTGTGTTGTCGGAATGAAATACAAAACTTGACTTATACATTTTAGTTTTTACTACTTTTTGGCATAAAGGATATTTTTATTTCAACATAGACTGACGTGTATGGACCATTTTAATATGCATTCTCACCCATGCCCTCATATTCAGGCGATAATACCTTTAAACAAGTGCAAAACGAATTTAATATATAATTAATGAAGTGCAATTTGTTCAACAAGAGTAAAAAATCTTGAAGAATCATAAGTGTCTGGCATGTTCAGTGACCTTTTTTTATTCAAAGGAAAACATTGAGAATCTGCCCCTTATATTGACTGGACAGGAAGCACAAAGAAGAGTGATATTTGGAGTGATATTTTGGAGTTGGAGCTGAGTGTCTTAAGGGCAGACCAGAGAGGAATTCCCTTATTAAAATGAGAGGTAAGACTTTAGGGCCTGCACCCCTTCAGTCTAGCTTTCCTTTATATCCATTATGTGGAACAGCAGTCCTACTGTTGCTAATCAGTGGCTCGAACCAATGAGCCACCTGCTGTTCCTCTCTTGGTGCTGTTTTGTAAACATGGACCCTCTCTCACCTCAGCCCCGTGCAGCCACTGGTGTCTCTTATGATGAGCCTTAACCGTATTGGATGTGTCAGGGCCCACCTGCTGGCCTTGCCCTGTTGAAACTGCTCCATATCCAAGGAGTCTCCCTTACCAGTCCATCTAGGCCAGGCTTAGAAATTTCACTTTTATGTTTTTTGTAAGGAAAAGGATGTGTAATAAGGAAAAAAGACACATTTACGGACTGAATCTGTAGCGCATGCTTGAATCTGTAGCACATGCCCCCCCTTATCTACTGTTTATTTCATTGCCATCATATCAAAACCATGTATTTGCGTGTTTTTTATTCGTTCAAACATTTCACAGTGCCAGCTGTCTGTTACGTGGAAATTTCATAAGGAATGGAAAGAATGGTGTGAAATGACTTCATACATTACATTAATGTCATCGAGAATATTCTTGCCTTGCTTTACCTAAAAGTTCATATTTCAGAGACTGGAACTAAAGTTTCAAATACTGAAAAGGCAAGAAAGTCCTTTTAAAATGCTCCTGCAAATTGTTCAGAGGAAACGTTTTCTTTTCTCCGACTTTTCCGTTTCCATGTCTAAAACTGATGATAACATTTTTTTTTTCATTCCATTTTGATTCCGACTGCCGAGACTTTACTGTTTCTAAAAAAGACTCCACTTCCTTCCAGAGGACACAAGTGTGAGGCACTTCCAAATAACAGCTCCATAACTGTCGCTTCTTTGCTGAGGACCCTCAGCCCCACATCAATTTATCATGTCAGCCTTAGTGTGGGACTGCATTGTGTATTGGCCTGTCGAACCTGGCCTCAGTCTGCACCAATCCACACTTCTCAGATATGACACAGGTTTTCTGCACCAAAAATCATTAATCTCTGCAGCGAATAACGTGTGTATGTTGCAAAGTAAGGAGCTGTGAATTCCTTACACGGGGGCGTGGGAGAATTCCCATGGCGATTTGTCATAATTTGTTTATAGAGTGGAGGAGCAGGTCCAAGGACGCCGTGTTCATAATATTAGTGATCTTCTGAGTTGCATTTTTATACTAGGTCGCAATAATGCTTCAAAATTTCTCTCAAGGTATAAAAATCAAGGTAGATTTTCGAAGTAGGCTTTGGAGCCCGCTGCTCAAAGATTACGACAATCATATGGTCAGAAAAGGTCGATTCATATTTCTTTCAGTCCACTAAGCATGCAAGTTAATCTGATAATCCTTTTTCAAATAGCAGGTTATTTTGTCTTTTCTGATGTTGAACATCACACACACCATTGGTTTCTGAGCTGTGAAGTTCAGCTGTGTTTATGTGAGAGTTAGTGAAAGTTGTTTCTCTCTATTCATTGTCATTCTGTGTGGCATGCATGGCTGGTAGCTAAGTGCTGGCTGAGGTTGGTTGAGTGGGGGCATTGGGACACTTGGCTGTTGGATGGCCTTTGTCTCATTTGATCTCAGTCGGTGGCTCTACAGTGCAACGAGGAGGACCATGGTGGTCCATCTGGCCAAGGCTTTAATCATCGCTTCCCTTCAGAGGAGGAGGGAGCTCACACTTGTGCCCTACCTGGCCTCACTGCTACTGCCCTATTGGAAACTATTTTCTGGCGATAACCGATCTTACTTCACCTGTGATGCCTGATTAACTGCTGCCGCTGTCATGAACTGAATTGGTTTCCTGTTTTAAGCGAAGTACAGAGAGAAGTACAGCTTCTTTTTTGCCCCTCTCCTCTGTCTCTTGGCCATTTCTCCTTGTTTGTACATCCTCTCTCACCTTGTCATTTGGAGTTCAGGGAAAAGCAGCGTCAGTATTTTCCCACATATACCCCCCCCACCCCTGCACACGCACGCAATCCTGTTCTTGCTGTCTCCATCCCAAAATTCATAGCGCCTGAGAGAAAGAGAGAGAGAGACAGTGTTGCTGTAGTTCTGAAAGGAATGCCTTGAGGATTAATTATCATTCGTAACTCCGTTCTTTGCCCCAGCCTCAAATGGGGGTTATTTTGCAGAGCTGCTATTGATGTTTTGGACAGGCTTCTATAGTAGAGCGTTTAGAGCTGAATGCTGCTGTTAGAGAGAATGCATTATTAATGTGAGGAGAGAGCTAGCAGGGACTAACGGCTCCTCAGGGCTGCGAGGAGGACGATTACAGTCTCACAGGAAGCAACACCAAGCCTCGGAGGTCTTCCTCAGCTTCCCCAGCATGCCAGGCATCCATCATTTATTCAAGACAGCAGCAGCTTCCAACTGCCCCCTGAACAATTAGCCAATCAATAAAAAAACGAATGGGCTCAGAATCTATCAATTTGAGGGAAGCAGCCCCTTTCGTCAATGTGTCAGCTCATGGGCACAGCCTATCATTCAGAAACTGGCTACATTTATCACTTTTCCACCACACTAAGTTGCATCAAACCCACAAACCCAACTGTAAGATGGCTGCCAAAGTGATGATTAGCCCCCGTACGGGTCTGTTTATGTATAGGCCTATGCGACTTCAGGATTATACTTGCAATGTGCTTGAAAAGCTTAAAGGAGTACTTTGGCATTATTCTGATTAGTTTAACATGCAAAATAAATTCGACACTTTTCCATGTACTTGGTAAAATGAATGAAAATCCCCTGACTCATAACTCGCTTAGAATGGAAGGCTTCCCTTTGGCTTCTGTCAAGTGTGAAAATGAGTTTTCCTGTCCTTTCTTTAGGTACAGGGTCATAAATAGCCATACTGCTCACAGTATATGCTCCTGATCTCCAGGTCTTTCACAGTCAGGGAATTTTACCTGACATTTAGACAAAAAAAATCAGAGCAATCGACCACATTGGCCACATTATGTCCAAACTGATACTTGGTGGATCTCACGCACAACAGATCTCACCCACGAAGCAAAGATGCTCTCTAAATGCTTTGTAGGGAAAAGTCAGAGGTCTGTTTTGCTGATTTCATAAGACAAGCAGTAAACGCATTTTGTGCTTTTTTTCTTTACGTGTGTTCGGCTCGACCCATCTGACAGCTAATAACGGGAAAATAGTTGGCGTCAGCTTTAATCATTAATATCAGCTCAAAACAAGCAGAATATGGCAGCTATCAAGTCACTGTGACAGGCCAGGCTGTAGATGCATATGGTGGAAAACGCATCTTAGAAACTTTAAGAAAATGATGTTGTCCATAGCGACTGTGATCAGAAGTGCAAAACTCAGCTAATGCTATCTTTGTCTGAATTTGAGTAATGAGAGAGAGGCAGATTGATAAATGAGAGCCTGCTTTTCTATACACTGCAGCCCTTTCATGGCTTCTCTTCAATTAGGAGAAAATGCTAATTACAGTACTCAGCCAGACTAGGGTAAAATGGCTGGTAGGCATTGGTACAACCCCCCCAAGTTCCCTGTTCAATATTTTTCATTTGAATGCACTCTTTTAGCAGACCTGAAATAATTGTAACGTAGGTATGAGACAATAAATAATGTAATCATTGTAATTTTGCTACATTATCTGGAAGATAATATCACAGTGGGGATGCTGGATTAATTGTGAAGGTGCGTTAAGAGCAAGAAACAGCATGCCATTTGTGCTTTCTGCGCTAGACTGTTGGCACGACAAAAACGGTTATTTTTGAAGATGTTTACTTTTTAAAGCCTGTTCTTGTAGAAATGTTTCTCCGATCACAAAGCTTTCACTGTTGACCGATTTCACCTTTTTGATCTTTATTTTCACTGCAGCTTTCACAGTTTAAATACTAGATGAAGAATAGACCTTTGGTGTGTGTGTGTGTGCCCGCGCAAAGAGATCAGCGGTAGCTTTTCTTTTGGAGCCATAACTGCCCTCCTGCTGCTGCTGAAATCACAGGCTTTTTACTTCCAGGTCAAGGTACCTGCATCCACCACGCTGACCCCTCTCTCAGTCACGGCTCCCTTTGTTTTCTTTTCAAAGAGAGAAAGAGAGAAAAAAACCATTCTAATTCAAAGCTTTCTTTCATGGCTTCCGACCACCTCCTCTTTCGTCCTTATCAACAGCGAGCAAATCACACGCAGTGCGACGAGAGCCCAAACGCTGGAAAAAATTGAAGTGAGTCAGTTGGCTGGAGCCAGGCTGACTGCTCTTAGACTGACTGGTGGTCTGGTGGCTGGTTTGTGGCTGTCGATTCCCAGAGGGTGGGGACAGCGGTCTTCGTCTGGATGGGCGGGAGGGGTGGTGGAGCGGAGGATCCACATGCCACCTGCCTTCCCCAGGCTAGTGGAGCTGGAGCCGGGCTGAGCTGGAGCAGGCCGCTCTGATTCTTTCTCTGCCTGGCTGGAGACACCTGCTCCCTGCCTCAGCAGAGACAGCCCCCCAGAGCTCAGGCTCAGCTGCACTCTCTCTCTCTCTCTCTCTCTCTCTCTCTCTCTCTCTCTCTCTGTCTGTCTGTGAGACTGAGCAAGCCCTGCAGACAGACAGTGTTTTGTGTGTGTCTGTGTGTGTGTATATGCACACAGTCACACATGCATGCTTGAAGTGATCCGAAATGATTCAGTGCATCATGAAATTGCCCCATTTGATATGATTGTCTTTTTACGATTCATAATTACTTTTATAAATACACTCAATATGCAGATAGTTGGAATAAACATGTATGGGGGCCACATGAGGTTTTGTTGATTTTCTAAGTGAAAATAAGTACACTTCCTCTACTGAAACCACACTTTTAATGCGCAGTGATTTTATTGGCTAAATTGAATATATCTTAGAAAATAAACAAAGTCAGACCAAAGTGTCAATAAAAACAGTGTTTTAAATATGTTCTGATCTGCATGCCATCGATGAAACTGAAAGTAGAGTTAGAAGTATTTTCTCACTCTTAACACACTCTCGCACACATTTTATATCTGTTTCTCTGTAATTCATAACCACAGAAGCGACTTCACACTAACTTAAAGGCTTTTTTATTATAATGCTGAATGCCAGTTTTTGAAGAACACCCTGTGTGCTTGCTTTTCTCCAGTAGCGCCTCACCGCTCCTCAGGGTGACCGCCTGTTGCTCAGTATAATTGGAAAAGGAGAGAGGAAAAAACGCTGACGAACTGGACACACATCTCAGGTGATGCCACTGATACGATCTTGAGAAGGACAAAGCATCTCATTAGATCCTTACTCTGCACTTCGTCATGATCTGACAAGGCTTCTGTGTGTCAGTAATTACCGGTTTTGGAGTGGCTCTTTTTACCCCACCTTCACTGACAAATGTTGCAGTGCATGCTTCATACTTAGCAGCAGTCATAGAGCAATTTTAGGTAAAGGGAGTAGCATGTTTTCCTCAAAAGATTTTAATTGTACTCCAGTCCCTCTGAATTTGCCATCTGAAAATAGACCACTATAATTAAGACCAAAATCCTTCTCTTTAGCCTATTCATCAGTAACGCTTAAATTGTATTTGGAAGCAGGTCTATATGATGTTTGGCTTCAAGCTGTAAATAATAGGGGCTTCTTTAATGCTATTTTACGCTTCTGGATTCCCTGTTCCTCTGCCTGCAATATTTCTACTTGTATGCATGTGTGCAGTGCATTCAGAGCCCTGTTAGGTGGTGGATACTTCTTGTAAGTGTGAGCTTGGATGTGCGTGTGTAGCAGTGATGGTAGCTTGACCTATAGATTTAATAACTTTTTCTTCTGCCCTTCATTCAATGGAGGTGCGCATGGCCAAAGCAGGTGAGCACCAGTTATAAGCGATTAGCTGGACTCCTGGCTTGTGGTTGAGCAGTTGTACGCAAATGGCGAAAACTAGTTTCTAAGAGTTTTTCAAAAATGATGTTAAATTTTTATATACAGTACTGTGCAAAAGTTTTAGGCAGGTGTGAAAAAATGTTGTAAACAAAGAATGCTTTCAGAAATATAAATAATGATTGTTTATTTTTATCAATGTACAAAATGCAAAGTGAGCGAACAAAAGAAAAATCGAAATCAAATCAATATCTGGTGTTACTACCTTTTGCCTTCAAACCAGCATCAGTTCTTCTAGGTACGCTTGCACAAAGTCAGGGATTTTGTAGGATTATAGTCGGTGTCTGATCAACCAGTTTTACCAAACAGGTGTGCAAGTGTACCTAGAAGAATTGATGCTGTTTTGAAGGCAAAGGGTGGTCACACCAAATACTGATTTGATTTAGATTCTCTTTTGTTCATTCACTGCATTTTGTTGATTGATGAAAATAAATGATGAACACTTCCATTTTTGAAAGCATTCTTTGTTTACAGCATTTTTCACACCTGCCTAAAACTTTTGCACAGTACTGTATATCTATATATATATATTTTTTATGTTTTTTGTCAAGCACATTGACTTATACAGAGGCAAATGCTAATTATGGAGCCTTCTAAGTGCAGAGGGGGAAAAAAAATCCTGTGTTCGTGCAGGAAGTTGATCGACTGCAATCTACTGCTATTGTGCCGAGATCCTTTCGCAGCTGATGAGTCTGATTCACTGGCTTCTTTTCCACTCTTAAACACACACACACACTGCACACATATGCACAAACCCACTCACCGCACACTCATTCTGGCTTTGTGTGCGGCAGAATGCTGCACCTGTTCCTGGATCAGTGGGCCTGGGGTTGAGCAGCACAAATGAACTAATTTCCTGGGCTACATTAAGCAGAGAAACAGTGCAATCACGGCAGGAGGAGCCGGCCGGCCCGGCAGATGGGCCGAGCTAATCACTGTTGTGAAATAGAGCTGACCCTGCCTATCTTGAGTGCTGCCAACAGACATTTGCCAATCGCTCCACAATTCCCTCTTCTCTCCCCCTACCTCTCTGCTTGCTTCTCTGCTCCTTCAAATGAGTTTAGGGGAAATCATAACCTCCTCAAAATGGCTGAAAATGAAGTTAGGGGGGAGAAAAAAAGAAAGAAAGTGCTGTGTTTGGTGAGACGGAACAGCTGTAAAAGAGCACTGAATATGAGCGAGTGTGTGTGTGTGTGTGTTTGTGTGTGTGAGAATGGTACATTTCTCATCAGAAAGTCACTTTTTCAGTTTTGCATACCTGCACGCAATTTGTTTTGTATCTGAAGCGATGCTCAGTCAATCATTCGCTGCATTGGTATTGCCTTTGGCACTGCGTTTTCATTTCTCATTATTGGCTCTTTTTGCTGTTTCAGAAATATTTGCCTTTCTGTGTTGAATGTCTAGCAATGCTGAGAATCAAGCTTTGCTCAACATAGCACAGCGTGAGGCTGCTGATGTGTCACGTTGTCCTGATGGAAAAAAAAACCCTCTGTATTTATTCCTCTTGATCAGACACCATTTCAGTGTTTGCCAGCATTCTGATAAGTCAATGAATTGCTTGACACAAGCCAGGATGGCAAGGACAAGGAAGTCCTGATGCGGCGGCCGTAAGTGGGTGCAGCGACGAACTGCTTTTTGCTGAAACTTCATTATCTTGTGGAGATTTACTGATTCCTCCCTTGCTATCTTCATTCAGATAACAATGGCAAGCAGTTTCATTTGCTGAGATTTAGTCTTTAAAAGTGTATTGCTTGTATTTTTCAGGATACGTGGCTGGAAACAGTCTTAAGCACACAGCTTATGAGTGAGCACAACGGGCACATACATTCTCTGAAGACAGAATATCCTTCTGCATGCATTCAGAATGTAGCCAAAGGTATGAAAGTACAAAGCTTGTGCTGCAGTTTGATGAAAAAATATCTCCCTGCTTCATGAAGCACACTCGCAGATAGTCTCTTACCTCCCGCCTCGCTCTGTTCTAATGTATGCAAATGATCAGCCTTCACTTAATGAAGGTGCCATTAATCACTGTAACGATGGCCTGTTTTAACCTGGTTAATTACAATCTGAAACACGCTTAAATATTCGCCAAGAAATGCGAATCGTTCGAGCACATTTGTTTTTTTCAACGCTAAGAGTCACTGGAACTGACTGCACCACACTAGGGCTATTCTACACTGCGAATGACCAGGAGACATATTCCACCTCTGGTCTGAAACAGAATCATTCCATTATGCGAGTAATATCGGACATAAAGGAGTGCATGGGGTCTTCGGGGAACGTAACTGATGATAAACAGCGTTATGTTATTCATTATATCCTTATTTAGCAGAGCGTAACACTAATAATTCTCTCCGCTTGACTAGTTAATGATGTATTGATTGTACCAGAAATAAGAAATAAAATAAAATGGCCAGATAGAAGCGTTTTCATTGTGGCAACTAATGCAAGTGAAATTATTCTCGATCACAGCAATTGATGTATTCATTTTATTCATATTTATCAATTAATTTATTTATTTTTCAGAATTTGATTTTTAAATCAAACAACTTTCTGTGCCAGCAAATTGTAACATTAATCACCCGCAACACACCTTAAGAGGATTTGAGAGTAAGGATTTTAGTTGCTGTTGTCGCTGGTAAACACTGCTTAGTTATGTCTTAAACTAGACACACGTCATGCCATCTCAGTGTGTGTGTGTGTGTGTGTGTGTGTGTGTGTGTGTGTGTGTGTGTGTGTGTGTGTGTGTGTGTGTGTGTGTGTGTGTGGGTGCGAGTGTGTTTTGGCAAAGCAGCCCTGGTGCTGTCAGTAGCGCTGTGTTTTGTGTGAGAAAGGGCTCGGGCTCCAGGCAGGCATGCTGATCCTGTTTTGTGGGGAAACGGAACGAGAGCCCATCACAGATTAGACACCCACAGCTTCGTGTTGATTTAATGCACCAAGTCAGGGATTTACTTCGAACCGACCAGCGTCGACTTCACCAGCCTGCCAGGGCTTTCCCGCACTGGCTGCTTGTCTCTCTCTTGCTCTCTCTCTGTATCGTTCTCCCTCACTCTCTCTCTCTCTCTCTCTCTCTCTCTCTCTCTCACACACACACACACATACACACCCCTATATCGGCTGCTCATACTAACAGCATCACATCATCCCCCTGCCTTAATATGAACCAACTAAGTGGCAGCATTGACAGCTAACTTCATGCACAAAACTCTTGCATGTGCTGCAAATGAAGCTGCTTTTTTTTTTTTTTAGCTGTAATTAAACATACTTGAATTAATTTGTTTGTTTAATGAAGATGCTTTAAACTTAAGTGTGTCCGCTGGCTTTTGTGTCCCAAGTGGCTTGTTTGCTGTTCTTCCAAGCCCAGACAATGCATTGAAACTCTCGTCCATCAACCATGTGCTCCAGATGCAGCGAATCGAGTTTGGCTTGAAACACTCCTGAGTATTCCTTTAAGCTCTTCTCATTTGCAAAGAATCAATGAAAAAAGAGCCTTAAAGCTCATGTTTGCCATGTAGTAGCACGTATGTATTTTAAGGGACCCTCAATAGTGTAGAAATAGGTACCTGAGCTTGCGCACAATAAAATGTCGTCCCACGCTGCACATCGCAGCATGCCAAAACACTTTCACCAAAACAGCTTCACACTAAAGGGGTCTAATGCACCAAGGTGGCATGTGGGAGATAAAAAAAAGTTACAGAATTCAAGGTCACAATCAAACACAATCAAAATACACTTAACACCTCACCTATAAGCACCCTTTCGCTGTAGCAAAATGAGTAGATGCATGCACTGGAACAAAAACACACAAAATCACACACTCTCACTCTCACACAAACAGACTTTCAATTTCAAGCATCGCCACACACAAGGCGCAAACACATACCCAGTAAAACGTACACAAACAGTTGATATTCTCTCTCTCACACACTCATTCTCTCTCTCTCTCGCTCTCGCTTTTTGCCTCTGCTTTGAGTGTTAGTGCTAGAAATAGTAGGCGGACCTGTCATCACACAAGAAAGCATGAAAACAGTTGCTAATTCAAGCCTCAGGGCCGCACTCATTTGCCTTAATTGAGTAACTATTATATTACTTTCTCTTGTGTCTTATTTAATTATTTATTTTAACCGTATTCTCTGCTGCTTTTTCATTCTCTCTGACACAACAACGTATCTGTCTATCCTCTTACCCCCAGTGACCTGGCCCCCGGCTGGCTGGATGGATCGTGGGGCAAAAGCAGGGAGCCCATGCCCGGGACGGAGCCTTCAGCCTGGGCTAGTGCCGAATACTGGGAGTACCTTACCATCATCTTCAGATACTGCCCGCAAGGTGCGCGATCACACACAGGACAAAGACAAAAGAACAAAAACAAAAAGGGGGAAAGAAGAGGAAAAGAAAGAAATGGTAAAAAGAGCGGGAGCACAAAGACAGAAAAAGATAGACCAAAGGGGACAGAAAGAGAGAGAGAGGTATAGAGAGAAGTGGACAGCTACAGTGATAGACAGTCGTGTGCTCATGTACTAGCACAATCATCCACACACACACACACACACACACGCACACACACACACACACATACACACGAACAATCATGCATGCACACACACTGTGAGCCCCATATGGGCGAGTCATCAAGCAAGCTCAGCAGTTAGAGCCATCTTGCTTTGAGTAAATGAGAAAATGAAATGATTGTGTGTGTGTGTGTGTGTGTGTGTGTGTGTGTGTGCATGTGTGTGTGTAAGAAAGAGATTGAGAAAGAGAGAGAGATGGCGGGTTTACACCTCTTATCTGTTTACAGTGAACCCGCCATTCCGACAGCCCCGGAAACACACACACACTCCCTCAGACCCTACGCATTAAACTAGCCCCCTTCTCGGCTTCCACATCTGTAAGCATGGACACATTTATGCAGCACAGGCACACGATTAACGTCACACACTCAACAGAATGGTTGGCAACACGCGCACACACTCGGAGGCATTCACGCTTACACACACTGAGAGAATCGAGATGAAGAAAGAGGATCAAATCCTAGGTCTTTACCTCATTGCTCAGCAAAGCGGCGTTCAGTGTTCGGCTGATTTCGAACATCTTCTCGTCTTGTTGAGATTGCTTTCTCTCTCTCTTTTTTTGTCCCCTTTTTGCCTTCTCTTGCACTTGCTCTAGTGGCTGTCCGTCAGTGGAGAAGTCTCCCGTCTCTCTATTTTTCTCTCTAACCAGAAATGGGAATCGTTCCCAGCGAAGGAGAAAAATGAAAGAACAAAAAAGGATACAGGTTTAAAAAAGGAGAAAAAATAGAGGGTAAAAAATCCTCTAAAATGTGCTGTTTTGCGCTGCAAATGTATCTTGTCCCCTCTCACGCCTTGTTTTTTTCTTTTTTCTTTTTTGTTTGCGGTGCACCTCTTGTTAAATGTGGTGCTCGTGCCCTGGCTCTCGGCACACGACAGAAGAGTCAATATTTTTCTTTTTTTTTTTTATCTCCCCAGAGTCAGCACATTAAAACAAGCAGCCGGTCTGGCGGGCTTCTTTTCCTTATCTGTCCCCCGCACACTCACTCTCACAATGCGCTCCGATCCGCACACTGCTCTCTAGCAGATTACTCCATCCCAAAACATAGCTCTTAGTTTAAACTCCTCTCTCTCTCTCTCACTCTCTCTCTCTCTCTCTCTCTCTCTCTCTCTTTCCCTCGACCCTTCCTTTCCCTCCCTCCCTTTCTCTCTCTCTTGCTCCCTCCTCTTCTCTCTCTCTCTCTCTCTCTCTGTCTCTCTTTCGCTCTCTCTCTCTTTCCGTCTCCCCCGCTCTTTCTCTCTCTCTTGCTCCCTCCTCTTCTCTCTCTCTCTCTCTCTCTGTCTCTCTTTTGCTCTCTCTCTCTTTCCGTCTCCCCCGCTCTTTCTCTCTCTCTCGCGATCACGCTCTCCTGCAGCTACATTTCGCAGTGTTACCACAAGGTGGGTAGACTGTTCTAACGGACGTGACACAGGCACATCTGCCCCATGCCACTGCCTCCTTCTATTGCTTAGAGCCCCTGCTGCTTAGAGAGAGCACTGAAGATGCTTTCCTCCTCTCTGCCTCGTGTCGACCACATTTGATGTGCACAAGAGAGCCAGGCAGCAATGTCATGAACGGTCACCCTGACTAGCAGAGCCGAGGATGTAACAAACACTCCGCTCCGGAAGAATCTGTAAAATTCCACAGAATCAGTAAAAAAATGTTTGGTGCTACAGTATGTTCCTGCATGTGGGCTGTTGTCAACCTTGTTTTTTGATGCTCAGGAGGTGTAACAGAATGTACTAAGCCTGGCTTCTTCTTCCACAAACAAAGACTGTGGCTGCCAATATTGGGCTGTGTTGAGTCATATGATGATGGCAAATTCATGTTCAGGAACTGCAAGTGGCAGGTCAGTTTTCATCACAGCAACAACAGAGGCTTTCACGAAACAATAACACAGCTTTAATCTGGACCCTGCTCAAATGTCCTGAGTTTACAATTATCCCCTTCTTTGTGGCTAATCTTAGAAGTAGTCTCGGGCTGGCTGTAGTGTATTTGAACTGTTTACTGCTTGAATAACCAGTAAAGATAACTGACTATTGTAAAATCACCACAATGCAGGAATAAAAAACGAGACCACTGCAGTACACTATTGTCCGTCCATTATCTCAGCCGACTAGGGTGGTTGGGGGTGCTGGAGCCAATCCCAGAATTGAAAGGTCAAAAGGCAAAGAAGCCCTGGACCAACCCATTACAGGGCAGACACATACACACAAGCACAGTCACGCCGAAGGGGCAGTTTACTGGCTCCACTTCACCTGACGTCTTTGGACTGGAGGAGGAAACCGGAGCACCTGGAGTAAACTCACACAGATACGAGAACATGCAAACTCCCTACAGAAAAGACCAAGACTCCATTGCTCCCGTTGGAAATCGAACCCAGAATCTTCTTGCTGTGAGGCAACTGCAAGAGCCATTCTACTGCCATGCTGGCCTGCAGTGTTGTCAATTACATTAAAAACGGATGTACAAAACTAAAGCCCATGTTACCTACAGAGAACCTTAGAAAGAAAATGTGTATCAGTCTGGTAACTGCTTAGTGTCCTTATTTAATTCTGTTTAATAATCAAACATAATATTAGGTTCTATCGCAGTTGTTTTCTTTACCACTGAATACCAATGTTTTCATTCCAGGCATTATATTCAATTTTAAAAAATGTAACTTATTACTAAATTTAGGTTATGAAAATGTACCAGTAACCCCCACCCCCTTTTGATGAGAAAGTAAATGAGAAAGAAAAAACCTTTAAAACTTGTTTACCTTCTGACCGTTTATTGTACCATAAAGTGTTCATCAATGTAGCTTGTGCCTTAGTGAACAAAAATGTTCAATGCGATTTGTCTGACAGCGTACTAAAGCCATTATATGTGTAGTCGTACACTGCATTTTGCATTATTTTATCAGATGCTTGCAGGCGATGAACTACGCTGGTGTTGTGATTTCATTTTTACTGTTTCTTTTCTTCTGCAGTAATTTTATTACTGACCTTGATGATGCATGTTCTTGGACTGGAAATAAAAAGTAATAACCTCATTTTAATGTGATTTGGTAATTCTTCCAAAATATGTATGACAAACTATGAGGTCATGTGCTTTAGTCATAGATATATTCCTACCAGGAAATTGTAAGGCTGTGCTATGATCTAAGGCTGAGTAATTGCTAAGTCTTCAATATTAAATGAACAGGAGCTTAGTAAGAGTAGATGCCATGTTAATTTTTTTAGCAACTTTATGAAGCAGCCATGAAAAAGATTAAAATATTTATCAGGTGGCTTAAATAAAAGGAAAGATTGAAATTAATTAAATTTACAACCGTGCAAAAACCTAATTTACTATTATTTAATATATTTTTTTATGTCAGATTTGACTTGAATTAAAATTTGCCTATAAATTGTAATGTCTTTTTATTTTTAGCTAATATTGATAATTATATAATAGTAGAAATTGAAAAGAAAGGATAATGGTGTATGTATATAATAATAATCCTATAGTTATAATCCCACAAATGGGAAATTCGCTCTCTGCATTTCACCCATACACACATGTGCAGCAGTGGGCTGCTATTGAAAGCGCCCGGGGAGCAGTGATGGGGACGGCACCTTTCTCAAGGGTACCTCAGGGCAACCTACGGGGAAGGGGTTCGAACCCCCGAGCCTCCCATCATGTGGCTGACGCCCTAACCACTAGGCCACCGCTGCCCTGTATGTTTGTAAGTAACTGAAACAATCACATGTAATATTTTTTTTGTTAGATAGCTTTCTGAGGCATTTAACTATTTGACGTTGTTAAATAGTAAAGTTTCCCCTGAATGAAACGTTTCACATTAGAGTTTTTGTTATAATTTTGTTGTTTTCATCGTAATGAATAAATAATCTGTAACTTTTGTAAAATTTGTAGAAATTCTCTTTTAAAATGCTGAGTGTGGTGCTGGGGTGAGTCTCCAGGTATTATATAGGCTGCTGTGAATCAATAATGACACTCAAATGACAACAGCATGAAGCCATAATTGTGGCAAAATGGAATTTCAAGACTTTTTCTGGCCTCATATCAAGTGTGCTAAAATATCTTGAAGCAACAGCACGAAAGTGGTCAGCGGCTGGAGAGGGTGAGGGTGCGGCAGGGAGGGTGATATTGTCACTGCGGATAGTACAGTGTGCTCTGGTCTCCATGCCACAGGAAAGGCAAGTGCCCAGTTAATAGCAGCCTATTGACACTGGCCCATCTGTTTGGGTGGACTGGAGCCAATGGCAAGCTAGCATGAGTGCGAGAGAAAAAGCACCCTGCCATGTTCCTCTAATGGAGCTGATCTTTTTTTATTTCAGTGTGCCTAAGCATGCATCCATGTGTGTGCTTATATATATATATATATATATATATATATATATATATATATATATATATAGGTTTGTGTGTGTGTGTGTGTGTGTGTATGTTTGTGCTAGGATGGGTTGTCACTTGAATCATAGAGCCGACCGGTTGATTCCAGTGTCAGCTGCCTCTCATCCCCCCTCTTCTGTCCGCTTGTGTCCCAGGAGGCTTCTGATTGCTGTCGCCATAGTGACTCTATGTGCCTTCCTAAAGCCTGCTCAAAGCCTGCCGCATCTCCTGTGGGTCTGTCATTCTGACGCATGACCTCCCATTCACTAAGAGGCTGTATGCATGCTGTCCCAACATGTTCCTGTTAAAAAGGGTTTCCCTGTCCACCTCCAAAAACATGGCACTCCTAGAGGACACACACACACATACAAACACAAAAACACACACACGCAAATAGTATCAACTTTTATTCTGCTGTTTCTATACATGTACTATACAGAACCTTGCTGTAAGCATTTCTCAGCCTTTTGCCACCAGGCCAGCATGAAAGAAGCAGTTGAATGGAGTGTTACAGTGGACCAAAACTTATTTTGATGTGGAAAAAACGTAGTATCTCCGGAGAACCAATTAAAAATGTGAGGATCAAGAAGTGGACTGTACATCGTTTGCTTTTCGTGTGATTGATGTGTTGATTAAATCATCTGTTTGGCGATGACAGGAACAGCACAGTGGAGAGAAGAGGAAGGAGAGGAAGATTCTGCTCCTGCAGGCGCGTCATAATTATCAAAGGAATACCCACAGAGATTCAGCAAGCATCCAAACACTCTGCAGGTTGAGGAAATAGACCGGTTCATGCTGGCAGCTTGCTTGCACGTTCACTGGGAAAATACAAGAACTACAGAATTAAGGAGCAATCTATATTTCTGTTACTCGTCGTAGCCTATACATTTCAACAACCCCAGCAAATGCACACAGAGCCGCAGAAGCTGCTAATTGGCGATGGAGAATGGCACATCACGAAAGACAGCTATTGAATTTTCCATTTTAAGGAGATTTTGTCCAGCACAATTTCTCATCACTTAAAAATAATCCTTGCACACTGGCTGCTCCACTGTTTGTAGTTTGCCATCAAATATGATCAAAGGGGGGGAGATCATTGCCAATTGTGCCTTATTAAAAAAGACTCCTAGCCATCCTTGTCTGCTTCTAGCACCCAAATCTTATAACCTGAAAATTAGCAGGAGAGTGTCTATGTGCTTGTGCCTTCCACACAGTCATATGGTCAGTCATTTGAAGGCTAATCAAACAGCAGCACTATTAATAGAAAACGAATGGGCTCTGGCTTGTGCTTGATGGCATAAATCGTCCTCCAATTGCCCAGGAATTCACACATTTTAATCAGCTGCACATATAATTGAGAAGGGTAAGACAGTATTAGTTGTGAGGTACATTGCAATTTTAAACCCTGGGCCACTTGAAAGAAACAGTTGATGCCTGCAATTTCTGCAGCCTGCTTTTTTCCTTAAAATATCTAAGAGTACATGTTAAAAAAAAAGAAAGGTAACTGGAGTTTACAGCAATTTATTTCTATACATTTATTTTAAAAAAATTATATCTGATATAATCACAATATACACAATAGAATCTGTCTTCACATTTGAAGAAATACTAGGTATAATTGCGAGTATGTGTGAACACAAGGCTGTGGGGGGTCACAGGGGAGCTTAGTCAAGGCCTAAAATATGAATTGGTCCCCTCACATAGTTAATGACAGGCTTGTATACCTGACTCACAGATTAGGGCATACATGTGTCAACACTTAACCCTAATGTCTATTTATCTGCCTCCTGTTCATATTCCAGCTCATGGATCCTTTGCAACATGCAACATGACATTTCCATCATCAAGCGACTGAAAGTGCCTGCTTGTCGTTGAACCCAGCACTCAATGAATCACAACAAAAGGCTTCTCCATCCAACCAGGAGGCAGGAGGGATGGGAAGATGGTACCTGTGGTCCGGGACTCAAACCCATGACTCTTTGACTATGATATCTGGCCACCAGACCACCACTGCTCCATTGTTTAACATGTTAAAAAATAAACATGATCTGTCATTTGTGGGTTTGCGTCCCAGACCATTAAGTTACTCCGAGGTATCCTTTAGCAAGGTACTGGCCCCCTCTTTGCTACCCAGGGACCAGATGTATGGCTCTGCTGTGCTGTATGTATGGGGTAAATACAAAGGATGCATGGTGCACTGTGTGCTGTGCTGTGTGCTCACAGTGACAAATAGTCACTTTCACTTAAAAATAATACAATTAAAAAAAAGGTTTCTCAACCCAGGGCCTCATAATCTAGAGGTCATGGGTTTGGGTTTGCTGAGATCAGTTGGTTGCTCTGAGCTTGATCAAGGTACCGTCTCCAGCACTGCTCCTTGGGCACGGGCTAATGCTTGCCCACGCTCCACTGTGTGTGGGGGGTTAAATGCTGCGAGTTAACGTGTGCCGTGCACACAATCACGAATAGTCACTTTCACTTCACTTTTAACGAGTTGTTGTCGTGGTATGCTTTGAGCAGTCACGACACTAACTACCCTCAGTCTGCTGGCAGCAGCAGAGGGTCAGAGGATGGGATTTTTGGATCGGATCACAGCGACAGTGCTGTGCTGAGAGACATCCACGTGGCTGGGGGAGCTGTGCCTTCTTCCTGCTCGTCTCCACGTTACGTCAAAGCCTCGCGCGCCCGCTCGACGTTGTCCTGGCAACGCACCTGCAGCGTTGTGAGCGCGAGGAGGAAAGCGCGGAGGAGAAAAACAGACAGGAGGATGGAGGAGAGAGAACCCGACACTGGTGTGTAGCACTAAAGTCCGCTGTCGCTTTTAGCTCCGGCCACCAAAAACACGTCGGGGGCCATCGCAGCACGAGTGTAGGAGTCGCCCGGGTTTGTTTACCGGCGTGCCCCGCGTTTGTAAACACTGTTTGCTAACGTTAGCCAGCTCGGCTAATGGCTGTGTGCTGTCAGACTGACTTCATTTTGGCTTCTCGCCTGAATATTATAACAGAGAACATTTTCAGTTTGTCATTTACTTCAGCATTTTGAGGGGTGTTAGTGAGTGGCAGTGTTATTGTGGGTGAAGTGAAGGCATTAAAAGCAGTCTCTCCACAGAAAGCTGCCAACTTCCCCTTCAAGTTCGCCCCTGTCAGACACTGCAGCCCAGTCAGGAATAAAACCCACTCATGAATATTACTGCCATGTGACCCTGAAGGTTGCTGTCCAGCAGGGATGCCCAACGTGATATTTCTCATTATTGTGATAAATTGCGTATCGACACTGACCGACTGCATGTTTCTGTACAAAGAGAGCAGAATTAGTCTGTTTAACTGGACTCAGGGCAGTGCAGTGTGTACAAAACTGATGTAAATCATCGTATTACAGCTGGCTCTTTCGTCTCCAATGTCAGTGTAAATAGTATCATCATGAAAATGCTTTCAGATTTTTCCCCGCAGTCCTACTGTCCATTGACGCTTTAAGGAAAACCTGTGAAGATGTGTAGTCCACATTTCTCTTTGACATCAATACGTTTACTTCTTTTAATCATCTGTTCACGAAGCTCCAAACGGGGCGGTTTTACCAAACTGTGCAAGCTTTTTAATTTGAATATTGCAATGTATTAAAGTGTTTTACATCAGTAGTAATATTGCAATTAGGATGCAATGAAAGTTAAACTGCAGGCAGAAAAAAAAGAGAATCTGAACTTCTCTAAAAAAAAAGGGTCTACTTCCAAATCATACTGGCAGCTTCAATTGCTGTTATGAAATGTCTTTGTTTTTTTTTTTTTACATCTGAAGCTCCATCTGTGCTTCTTCTCTGTTTGGCTGAGTTGAATGCTGAGCCGCTGTTGTGCGTTCCTCAGGCAGCGAGGCAGGAGGAGACGATGCCTTGGTGGGAAATGTGAGCAAGCTGACAGTCACTCCTCCAGGATACACAGGAGCCCCCAGGAAAGGACACCTTATCTTTGATGCCTGTTTTGAGAGTGGTGAGTAGGCAGAATAATTAGAGTACAGTCTTCCAGGTTATGGATTTTTGCTGCTTATGATTCCTCAGCATCAATGGCCGATGATATACTGAGCTCTCCTGCCCAGTTGATCTATCAGGAATGAGGGATACAGATTATAATGGATTTGACTGCTATCTTGTTGCTGTGACAATCTTAAGAAAATGTAGCAATTAGGTGAGTGGTGAGAAAAAAAAACTTTGTTTTGTAAATAAACTATGAACACAGCTTGGTGTGTGTAATATCACATAATTGGCAAATTGGATAGTATAGCCAAAACAGACCATCGCAGTTAAACTCCTTTAATAATGATATCCCTTTACTAATATATAGATTTTCCCATATTTAATTCAAAATTGCATTTTAATATTCTGTCTTCCTAATGGGGATACATTTTTAAACATTGCATTTCACTTTTACCAAAAACACTTTCAATTTCTTTAATTAAGACATTACTGGATCAAAAGCATCATTCCTTCAAAAATGCCGTAATAAGGAATTTTTCTTTTATTTTTCTTTTATTACAAAAGGGACCAAGAGAGCTGAATGCCATCCATTCCAAAGACACCCAAAACTCTTAGAGATATTGCCTTCGTATATTATATTTGTATCGTGCAAAATTGTTTCTGGAACTGTTAAGCTAATGAAAGTGGCTTTGAAGATACACTGATTGACATTTTGCATTTCACTTGCCAGTTCCCGTTTACAGGTTCATTGTTGGTCATGAGACTGTCCCAGTGGAAGATGTGTTGCATTGACCAATGCTGAGTAGTCAAGCTGCTATGAGACTTAACTTCTCACAGAGTAACATTGCATAACTACTGCACTTTGGTTTTAATCTTTTCAATTTTGTTTTCATATTTCATGTCTTAACTGGAAAAAGCAGAAACCCAAAATATCGGAAACTTTTATGCAATGTGTTTAATACGTTTCATTAATGCAAATTTTGTATTCTGAAGAGGGCTGCAAAACTTGGAGCTGCAATGACGCTGGTCCATATAAGAATGATGATGTTAGAGTAAAGCATTAGGCTGAGGCTGTATTGTCAGAGCTGTGCGATTACAAATGGCAGCTCTTATCTTGTGTCGAGCTGAACTTTCTTGCTATATAGCGCCCTACAATTCTCTGAGTGTGATATGCTTCTGCAGGCTAATTATCTCCTTTTAAAAAATGAGTAAAAAATTTAAAGCCTGGTACGAGAGTGTCTGCTCTTTTACCTTGTCTGTCTGCCATGTTGAAAGCTGTAATTAAACAGTGGCGTAATATTTTGAAGAATACTTTGAGTAAATGGCCTTTGCTTGGCTCTTTTTGCAAGGGTTGAATGAATGGCGGCATAATGAAAATAAAGTGCTTTTTCTGTGACAAGGTCAAGTGGGCAGCTGAGAGCGGCTCGGGGTTGGATTGACAGTGAATCAGGCGGGCTCTGCAACAGACCCAATATCATTCTCTGCTGGGAGATTAGGTTCAGGGTCTCCAGCAGATGAGACTCAGCTTTCATATTCTTGACAGGCAACCAATTCACTCCACTGCAGGGCCCAGGCTCGCCACTGCCTCTGGCCTCCCTGCGGGAGAGCTTTTTAAAGGATTTTTGTGGTCTTGGAAATGTTCTATATCAATGCAATTTTAGGATGGGACGGCCTTTTTGGTAAAATCAGCTTGTTACTTTGTCTTATGAAAACTTGATTGAAAGTAGCCTATATGATTTTGTAGCTTTTGATTGAAAACCAAAATGGGAGGGTTGAAAGTATAGAGGCAATAGATCACAGTTTTATACATCGTAAGTCTCAAGGCATGCAGCCAGACTATGCAGCAAGGCAGGCATTGAAGACTTAAAACAAGTGTGGCAATGACGCTTGCGCTGAAAGAGAATATTGTGCACTGTGGCTTCAGCAACTCGTCATTGCTAAGAAAAAGCCATATGCTTTATATCTATGTTTCTATTTGTGGGCAGTGAAGGGCAGTGAAGGCAGAAAAAGGACAAGGAATATGATCAACATAAATTTACAGAGTCTGAGTCAATATAAATATATAATCGGGGTATTTTTATTTATTTATTTATTTATTTATTTTTATAAGTTTCTCTGTTTTCCCTGTTCACTGGCCCTGAGGACCTGCGACATTGATTAATGAGCATCGAGCGGCCAGGCAGAGATCAGCTAACATATATGATATTACCCCCATGTCTCTGGCTGGGGAAATTCTCCTGAATGATTTATGGAATTGATATTAATCTCTTTCCAGTAAATGCATTACTGCAAGTTGGGAAAGGGAGAGGAATTGATATTACGCCGCTAATGTCAAATTAATGTCCTGTTGCTGCTTCAGCAAAGTAACACGGCAGCTAAACGACGTTAACTGCTTACACGCTGACAGAGAAGCAGTGATACTTTTTTGGCACCAATCACAGCTTTTGGTGTTAAATGTTATTGAGTGCTGAGTTCCAGTGTCACTAAAAGGATGTGCCGCCATGGAACATCATGGAATAAAGAAAACCCTAGTTTTGACATTTAATTACTTTCTAATTATCTATATCTAATTTGGGCAGCGGTGGCCTAGTAGCTAGGGAGTTGCCCCCGCACCGGAAGATTGTGGGTTCGATTCCCTCATCAGTAGGTTGCCCTGAGGTACCCTTGAGCAAGGTACCGTCCCTGTCACTGCTCCCTGGGCACTTTCAATAGCTGCCCACTGCTGTACGGTGTTTGCATGGGTAAAATGCAGAGGTCCAATTTCGTTGTGGTTCACTGTGCTGTGAGGGTTTTCACTGTCACTTTCACTTTCACAATGCTGGAAATGTAAATAAAATTGAAGCTAAGTTGTGAGACATCCATACTGCAATCTTCTGAACTCGATCACCTTGCCTTTTTGCTACTTTTATTTAGAAGCAGAGACTGAACCTTAGAAATGTCTGGTGTGGCTAAAAAATAAGATAGCAAAGAGTGAAGAGTTTCATCCAGGAAACCATGTTTCTAAACACATGTTGTAGCAAGTGTAAAAGTCATTTTCTGACACCATGTTATGAATTCAGAGATCTTAATACCCAATTTACATACCTGCTCTATAATTTGACAGTGACAGCTGGGAAATTAACATGCCTCATGTATTACATATCTTTCAGCATGTTGTATTTTAAAGGTGTGACATCACAGCTCCACACATACTCTCACTTGAAGCTTCATTTATTGCTGAGTGAGTCACAGGAGTTCAAGCAAATGTGTTTATTTGACCTGAAGCTGAGATATCACTCAACATGCTTCCGGCTGCCAATACAATTGTTTCTCCTTTTCTTTTTCTCAGACAGCTGTCAGGGTTTTGCATAAAAATGTGAATTCAGAGAAATGGCTCATATCTTTAGTATCCAGGTAATAAATTCTAATTGGTTTATTAAAACAGTCTATGGTTATGTAAACTGTTTACTGAAGGTATAAAACACCTAATTTACATTTAGATGAGATATATCTCACTTTCTTGTCAGCCGTATGCAGATTAGGGCAGTAGTATATCTTTTCTGAGGCAGTTGGGGTTCCAGGTTTTGAATCACTAAGAAAAAAGAACCGTCTCTCTCTTTATCTCACCGTCTCCCACTCTTATGCTCTCACTTTCTCTTTGTCTGTTTTATATAACTATGAAAATGACCTTCATTATGCAATGCTTGATACTACAAAAATATAATGAATGTTTCCTGAAGGCGTCATTAAACTGATTTTGATGGCCCCTTAAATATGGCGGAATTAGAAGCATTAGATGAATGTCCAAAGGGTTTTGAAGGCAAATAAGCTTTAAGGGTTGTAATCAGTGCTTTAATAATTGATTGTTTGCTAATTACTACTGTATTATTTAAAATGTTTACTTTTTATTCCCATAATAAAGATACATTTTTGCATTGTTTTGTCATGTTGCTGTTTTTGAATAAGTGTATGTACTCAGCAGCTGGTCTTTGTTTAGCTGTAGACATGAAAGTATTGAATTAAGTTTTGTTAGAGTGGGTCGGAGACAGCACCGTTTATAACAATCAAAATTCAAAACAAAAACTTTTGTCTTAATGCTCTGATGTGCGTTGTAAAGCGAACAGCAGTCTTTTTTTGATAGGAGGGTTTGTTTTGTTTCCCTGTTGGCACTTGCTGTAGGTAGAGATGTGCACTGCTCTGAATCCTTGTCTCTTGTTATTACATTAGTGTAGGTGTTACTCACCTCAGTACTATAATTATTCTTGGGGAAATATTATGTTGGAAATTGCTCCACACATTGGTGTTTCATCAGAGGATCTTGTCTTTTGAGTAATAAAACTCATTGAGTGGAGCTCCTGATTAAATCTAGTGCCAGTACCAGTGAGGGATCGGGGAAGTGTGTGTCTTCGTGTGTAAGTGCGAGCCATGCATGTGCATGGATGTGCTCGTAACCCTGTGACGTGGACACAATTTATGTAGTGTGTTAATGTAAATTATATCTTGTTTATTTTTTACACTTTGAAATAAGGAATTTTGCTCTCTTTTCCCCCAAATGCACAGGTTTTCAAAGACTGTTATTCAGGATGTGCTCTGGGAACTGAACTGTGTATTTTGAAACGCTATAAAGTGATGAAAATGAATGGTTTAGGGCCTTTTAAATAATTCATTTGTTTGTGGTGGAGCTACATAAATGTGTTGAACATAAGTGTTATGCTATCAACACTGGACAGGTCGCTTGCTACGAGTTTGATGAGGATGAATAGTTTGTAGCTGATTTTTATTATTTTTTTTCTTCTTCCATTTTCTAACTGGGGACTTTTGTGCTTCCCCCATCTTGCAGAAATTTCTCCATCAGAACTCTTCACGTCACACTAGCAGAGTACATTTATTATAAAAATAATTATAGCCAGAGAGAAATAAAAAGAGGCTGAAAAAGACAGAAGGGACAAAAACAGCCAGACGTGCTGTGAGAAATTTATACACTTTAGAGCTCCCCAGAATCAAGACAGTTGGCTCCCCATTGATTAAAGAAGTGGGGAACATTCTAACAATCAAGCTCCACGCTTGGCACAAGTGGCAGCAGACATCAGCAGGACTCGGAGGGGATCAAGTGTGCTTCTTCTGATATTAGGCCACTATAAATGTTTCATCACTTCAGCACAAGTGTGAGGAAAACATAGGCTGTGGTGGAAGATATTTGAAAGGGGTTTGGGCAGATAAAGTTTTGTTTCTGCTGTTTGGATGTATTGACATTTGATTGAATTGGGCTATTCAATCATTTATTTTATTTTATTGTATTTATTGTAAGTAGTAACTAGTAGACCTGCTTTTTTCTGACACTGCAGGAAATGTCCAGCACTGTGAGGCCATGAGTAAAAAAAAAATGCGTTCCTCTCAATTTAAGGCCAAATAGCCAAGGCTAACACACAAGGTGCTTCTCTTTTACATCGCTATAGCCTTTCAATTTCTCCCCACGGTGGTTTCTCCCTTAACATCCTCCTCAGAACAGAAAAGTAGTAAAATGTTTAATGGATGTTATATTTCAGATTGCGATGAAGAAATATCCTCCTATTGGTGGTTTATTTTTTTAATCTGGTTGTCTTGAGAGACACATTTTTTGGTGCTCAATTTTTAATGTAGTAAACCTGTTTTAATCATTTTTAGGAGAAATGAAGCCCTGTTTCAACGAGCTCTAAGGGTACTGACAAATTTGTCCATGTCTGTTATGTTTAACAGTAGTTCAGACCTTAATGGCCAGTGTTATCTTTTCACTTTTTCATCCAACTTTTTTTTGCAACAACAATATAAATTCTTCTTCAAAAAAGGGCTGATGTTATGATTCGGTGGCTGAATCAGTATGTGTGATGTTCAGTGCTCAGCTATGAGATTCGCTATCCTAACAAGAGCCTATTTCAGGATTGTATTATCTGTATACTATGCCACATAGCAAGGCAGGCAGGCAGGCAGGCAGGCAGGCAAAAGTGCACAGGCAAATGAAACAGGTGATAATACGGCCTGACATTCTTGCTGTTGCCCTCGGTTACCTTTGATCAGAGCGGTGTCCCATGGTCCAGCTATCGCTGGTCTCTGTCGATTGGAGTGTAAGCTGCAGCGCTGGCTGATTGCTGATTACACAGATACATACATGCAAGGAAAAGTCATAGAAAGCACATACATCCCTGAAAGCATTCCCTGCCTTAGTGGGACTTGTATTTGGTAACTGCGTTAAATGTGTTGCTTGATATCAGCTTGTATTTGAAATTATACAATGTATGTACAATATTCAAGCATGCACTCACTTTTTAAAATAATTTTTTCGATATTCATTGTATCAAAAAATGAATCCGATATATAGTCAACCTTGGTTGCACACAGAAATGGTCTCATCATATTAGGAACCATTCGAATGTGAACTATATAAATGTTTACTATATCTTTATCGGAATATTCTGTGGTGTTAAGATTTTTTTTAAGGGGCTTGCTTTAAACATTCACAATATAAGCCTTGAAGCACACACCTCACCCCCCACCACCCAAAGCTACTTAGTTTAAAAACTAATTCATATCCACCTGCTCTGTTTGTGGACATGACATATACTCCGATTAGCACAGTCCTCATATTCTTCCCTGCACTTTATAATGGGCTGTATGGAAGTGGATAGCACACTGTGGCTTTACACCTTCTGTTTGACAGTTATTAGTGTGAGATTTACTCAGTGCACAGCTACTTCTTTAAAGCAAATAGAATCTGTCAAGCTAAAACTGGATATCAGCCCCCATTAGCAGAGGCTCAAAAATGATAACTTCTTGAAAGTCTTGAACTGAGCATGAATGTATATTTTAAGGAATGGATTTGTAGTTACAGCTGGGGATGGGTATTATTATTAGTAAATTTAGCTTTACCTTGATTTCAATACAGGTTGATGAACATTTTTGATAAAATTACACTGTCTGAATTTTTTATTAAAATAACTGCATTAATGAAAACACACTGGCTATAATATTAATTTGGAAATAATTTAGACAGACAGTCATTAATATATATTTCTGAAGAATTATGCTATTTACTAACTGATAATGTCACTAATCAAAATATGCTTTTTTCCTCTTGTAGAAATATTGAAGCAATTCACCTGGGAGCATTTAGAGAAAGTCTAATGATTTCTGACATTATAATCCATGTCTGTACTTAATTTTGTTTTTATTCCAAAACCTTCATTTTCTAATCATTTTCTAAAGTATCTAGAAAGATATTATCAAGCGAGCTCTCCCATTGTTTAAACTTCAGGAGGTGGATTGAAGGTCTAATGTGTCAAATTAACTGACATTCAGTGACAGAATCAGCTAGCAACTTTTTGACTTCTTACAGGACTGAGCAGTTTTATAAGGGGAATTTAATTGTAGAAGTTTTTAATTTAATTGCAGCAGCAGCCTGACTGCTGGATTTTTGTCAGACAGTTACATTGGACTGAAGTGGTCGCGTTAGAAATTGCTTACAAGATGTTGTAGAATTTTAGAATTTTTGATTTTGTAGAATCTGCCTGTTACATGCTTAAAATAAGCTTCGAGTGTTTGGATTTAATATAGGACAGCCACAAAGGTGCTTTACCTTCATTTTCTTTTTGCTTTATTTTGATATTTATGATCTTGACTTAAGTTTTAGCTCTGAGAGTTGCAATTTGATATTGCACAAAGGTGTTAAGTTTAATACACAGTAATGCACACTGCACATCACATGGGATTTTATATGAAGTTCTTACTTAGAATTATTGTATCAAAATAACGGGAATTACTCTCAACTTCTGCTGTTGCTTTTTCAGGATGGCTTTGAAAAAAATTACTGACCTTTACTTGATGGGAGTTGCGTTGGCAAAAAAAATGAATGATTATCAGAGGAGAGTTTAGCGTTGTTTATTTAAGTAGTGAAAATTCAGAAGATTGTTCTGGACTATTTTATTGCATAATACTGTGTGCACCTGGTCTTCAGCAGTGAGATGTGTGGCATTCATTGCACAGAAAATCATTAGCCCGGTTCCATCTCATGGTTGATCTAAAAGGTTTAAAACATGTAATTCTCAACAGAATGTTAATGTTATGTTAGAGATGCTGCTGGGGGGCAAAATGTTCAATCGCTGCTAGAAATATCAATGAAATATAAAGTTAACCATCAACCTTTTACCTCTGTAATGTTAACATAGCATTATGCATTATAAAGAATGTGCCAACATCACCTACTCGACCCAAAGTGAACTGACTAAATGTTTTATCTAAGCATCTGCTTCAACTTTACTGACCATAAAGATATGACCTAACCGGGGGTGTGTGCAGACATATGCACATATGTCCACCTGACTGTCTGGTTGCATTTCTGAATCACTCGTTTAAGCTGCTCCCATTGTAATGTCAACAGAACTAACTGCTGGGAAAACGGTAGAGAGGGTCAAGTGGTACAGGCCAGCTTTCTCATTCATGAATCAATGCCACTCTTGTCTTATAAAGCAGTTTTTCCACATTCCTGCAGCCATTTTCATTCTTTTAAACCCGTACAATAATTCTATGCCTCAATGTTGGATAGAATTTCGTATTGGTTCCTTTGTGGATTTTAGAGATGCTCCCATGTGATTTTTAGAGCGACTGTCTTGTGAATTTTCTCTTGTGAAGTCCAAACTGAAGATGTACGACGGAAGCAAATAAAAAAGGTTATGCAGGTGAAAATGACTCCACACAGAGCTGTGTTGCGGTACATTGCTCTGTGAACATGTTGCGCTCTGATGATGGAGTAATCCATTTCCCCCACCAGCTCTCCTGATGCCGTAAACAGTCTCGCCAGGCAGACGTGTCATTCTTCATCCCAGCCAAGGACACCCAGCTTGGGAAAACGGCAAGAATTTGTAACGCTTTTGCGTTTCTTTCTCTTCTGCTCCATCTCCCCCCCCCTTTTTTTTTTTACAACCCTCCTCTGTTTATTATACTGATATATTTAAAGCATTATCCTTGAGATGAAGTGCACTGATGTGTCAACTTTTGTTTGCTATCTCACATTTATATGTGCAGAATATGTTTGTAAACCGATGTGCAGAAATGGAGAAGAATTTTTGATAGAAATGCATTTGGCTTTGGTTACAGACAGTTGCTCAGGAGTAAACAAAATTGAAATGTGCCCTACATATTCGTCAGGGTGTGTGGTCTAAGAAATGGAGGAGATTTATGTCATTTTTGTATGTATGCAGGGTGACTGGAAGCGTGCAGATAAAGAACGTTGTGCAGAGGAGTTTTCATTTGGACCTCAGTATGGGTTATTTCTCTCCATTTTGTACCAAACCCTGCCACTAGCTTTGTGCCCTCTTCAGCGTATGGATATCTGACCCCAGAATTTTTTGAGCGTGAAGCAAAGTGGATAGTCTAGTTTAACCATGTATCAACCTGTGTCAAGGTTCTTTTTCCTTTCCCAAACAAACCATCTTTACTCAGCATACAATTTTTACTCAGAAGGAACCGGTCCCTGAAATAGGCTTATGTGAAACGTCCAAGATAGATCATGACGTTAAGAGTTACACTGATGAGGTGGTAGTGGAGATGTTTCAGTAGGGATATTTGTTTCCTCAAACCTCTTGAAAAGCCTCTTTGAGAGGGTTTGAAAAGGCCTTTGCAGAGCTTGGTCTTCATCAGAAAACTAATTTAAGACTGCCCACTGGCAGTGAACCAGGGCCATTTTAAGTGTGTGAGCACTCAACTTCTAATGAGAACGAAACTTGCATCTGTCCTTTGAAGAGGGTTCAGTCTGCTCTCTGCTCTTGGCGTTCTCTGCTGAGTCCAGCGCTTCCTGCTGAGCAAGAGCCTGCTTGGCCAAAGCCACTCTGCATGCTTTTATTTTCTTTTGCACTGAGAGACTTTGTAAATTAATATGTCAAATTATGAATCTAAGTCCTTCATTTTAAGTGCATTTACTTGAGGATTAGTGCTTTGCATGGATTCTCCTCTTGCAGGTTTTCAACTGCTTTTTGCAGTCAGTTTTTTTTTTTTTGTATTTATTTTACCCCCTCTATGCTTTTGTACTTTTTGACTTTGTTATATATATTTATTGCACTATTGCTTAATTTCGCTTAAGTAATTGCACCATGTTGAATACAGTGGGCCAGAGTGTTTCCAGAGGGAGAGAGAGGATAGAGTATTGGTGCTCTGCCAAGGCTTTTGAATAGCTTTCAGTGGAAGCTTTTTCCTTCCCACTTTCATTTTTTTCTTCCCCCCCATCACATAAAGCTGGCAGTGCATTGACAGTGGGAGCACTTTGTGTAATTCCCCAGACTGAAAAGCTGTTTCACAATGAGAGATTTCTGTCCCTATTGCTCCCTACAGGAAGTACCGTCTCGCCGGGATTCTGCAGGCATCTTGTTCCTTGCTAGCTAAACTCTAAACTCCTCTGCCTTAGCTGCTGTGTTATCTGGCCTGCTCTACAAAACTGACCAGACACAACTACTCCAAGCTCAAATGACACAAACTGTGAATTTATAACCACAGTTTAACCCATCAGTTTGAACGTGAGACATGACTTTGGCTAACCACTGGATTTAAGTTTGTATTATTACTTAGGCCCCTCATGTTGCTGCTGCAATTCACTAGGGCATTTCCAGGATACAATTCTGAAAACTTAATATTGTGAGATGAATTCTCATTATTTAGATTTTAATTTTAGGCCTCAATCATCAATATATGATTGTATTTTATCAAATGTCAAAGTGAAATTTTGTCTCACAGGACCTTAAGACGAGCCATTAATGCACATTGTTTTTTGTGGAAATTTTGCCAGTATTGATAAGTTTGTTGGTCAACCAATATATAGGAGAGGCCTTAGAATTATGTGCCTGGCTGTGTGTGCATTGCACAGAGCTGAAATTGAACAGCACAGCCAGTTCTCACTCTGTGACATTTCATTCCACCCCATGGAGGAGGCATCCTTTTCCTCCTGCTTCCATGACCTGTTGAAGTTGCAGTGGTTTCTCAGCTGCGTGTGCCCCTCTGCTTTCCTCCACTTCTATCCCTGTGTTCCTGAACTCATTACAGGCCAATCAGCCCTGGGCAGGGGCGTGTGCTTCTGCAGGGAGCCCCAGCTGTAAATAAGCAGGGAGTGCAAGCTCCCCGACAGTGCAGTATCAGGCCCGATAACGGCTGTTCTTAGCGCCACTGTTGACCTGCTTGCCACTGGCTCGCCAAGGACTTTCCAACTATTTCTGTTTTTATCTCTAGACCCTCTGTAGGAATGATTGTTCTTATTGTTGAGATAGAGCGAGAGCGGTAGCATGGGGATGATGCAAAAACAAAACAGACAAAAAATAACAAAGGGACAGGACCTGGGTGTTGTTTTCCTGCCAGAGCCTCTCTTGTCCTTTGTGGGCCTCCAAATAATTAACTCGTAGAAAGATAGCATGAAATTGGAACTGACTTCTATTTAGCCACTGAGGAGTCCAAGCCCATACAGCTCAAGAAACAATGAAGCAAGGAACAAACAGCAAGAAGAAGAAGAAAACAATAAAAAATTCATTTTAACAAAATAAAACATTAGCCGATTATTAATTATTATTAAAGTGATAAATGGTTCCATCAGCTGCGGTGGAAGCACTCTGAAGCGGCTTTTCCAGTCTGCCTACGGTTGTCTGGAGCTCCAGAACAGAGAGCATTTCATGGCTGAGATCGATAATACAATTTAGTAAATTTCACAGTGAATGGCTCCCTGTGACCTACCAACTGTTATGAAATGAACATACTTGCTTTGGGCACTCTAAAAGAAAAAAAGAAGAAAATAGTGGTGCGAGGGCAGAGGGAACATTTGAACCTTTTTTGAATTCATTGGACTCTTTATCATTGGTGCCAAGCGTGTGGGCTGGAGACCATACTGGCGTCCTTAGGCACCATGTGGATCTGTTTTTGCAGGATAGTCTCTCTTGGTGAGAATTCTGAATATCCTCCAAGGAAGATATGGACTGATTAGCCAAAACATTAAAATAACATCATAAATAACATCAATGGCATCTGGGCTTTATTAGCCTATAAATGAACAGAAGTTTCTAGAAGTTGTTAAGTAGAAAGCAGGAAAAATAAGCAATTTGCATTTGAACCTTAGCAACTTCGATAGGGGCCAAATTGTTATGAAGTCAGAGCATCTTCAAAACAGCAGGTCCTGTGTGGTGGTCCCAACATGCAGTGGTTAATATCTACCAAAAGTGGGCCATGGATGGACAACTGCTAAAGGTATAAGAGAACAGGATTATGGGCATTCTATATTTTAAGCTGGCTCACTGGTTCATGTTGGGAGCGTAGGTTATCTTGTACAGTCTCACAGAAGATCTACTGTACCACAAATGACTGAAAGTGAAAGGGACCATTTTTTTCATCATGAGTACACAGCACACAACACACCGTGAACCACAACAGAATTACACCTCTGCATTTTACCCACACAAACACGTGCAGCAGGGGGCAGCTATTGAAAGCGCCCAGGGAGCAGTAACGGGGATGGTACCTTGCTCAAGGGTACCTCGGGGCAACCTACTAGTAAGGGAATTGATCCGGGGGCCTAGCCCCTAACCACTAGGACACCTCTGCCGCACTGAGTGGAAAAAGTTAATCCGTAGCCACCTATCGATCCGAGTGCCTATATTGTCCCATGTCCCTGCAAAAAGCACAATGAGCATGTAAGAGCTGGAACGTGGATCAGCAGGAGAAGGTGATCTCATGTGATTAAGTACATTTTCTTTGCACTGTATGTGGATAGCTCTGCTTATGTGCCTTGCTTATCTAGTGGAGAGAAGGTGTCAGAGTGAAGCATGGGAGGAAGGCAAGCTGGCAAAAACAGTGTGATGCTTTGTGTAATGTTTTTGGTAACACAGATGCTACTTTGACAACCACCAACCTAAAAATGAATAATAAATGAATAAATAAATGAATAAATACAACCACTTACAACATCAGGATTTCCCATTCCCTAATAACTTAATTCCTTGCTTACAGTCGCAGTCTGCACCTTAATGACTTTATTTTGCACTACTCCCACATGATTATATACCTTTGCACAACTCTCAGGAACAAATAGTTCAGAGTTAACTTGGCTTGTTCCCCCAGAGCTCAGTTCAATGGTGCATCTGTAAGAAACACTGGACAAAGTAGTGCAGTCTATGGAGACCCCTCCCAGTTTATCAACATTTCATACACTGCACTGCACTGAATCTCTAAAGTAAAAGATTTGTGAAGTCTTGGTTCAAGATGCCATATCACATCTTCAGAGGTCTTGTGGAATCATTTTTTTTTGGTGCCCTGAGAAGGAACTGCATAAAATTAGCCTGATGGTTTTAATGTTATGGCTGACTGATGTTTGCCATACATTTAGTTTTTCATTTATTTCCCCCCTCCATTTCATTTTTGATAAAAATGCTAATGCACATGATTATTTCACTATTTAGTGCCATTTTAATGACAGCTTAGTGATTTGGTGACATTCTGTAATTGATGTCATTAATTAGTATCTGCTGCCCTCTGAGCTCAGAGCTGGCATTTCTGCATAGCGCAGCTCATGTAATCCCAAACTGCACTGGAAGACTATTTGTGATTTATGCCCATCTCCAGGCACTCCCAGCTCTGACACCTGTTACAGAGTTCCTCCAAGTTAGAGGTCATGGCTCTCATCTCGTCCAGATTTAACGATAAAGATGTGGCCAGTCTTAGGGATGGGGGGCGGCAGAGGAGGATAGATTGATGTTGCTCCGGTGACTCTTTGCCTTTAGACTTTCTGTAGGAGAGTAAAAAACTGCAAGGACAGAGTTTGGCCTGAGGTCTAGAGGCAGACAGTTTTTTCCTGGGGTTTGAATCAATTCCAGCTTTATCAGTCGTCTGTGTCCGGGAATTCTCACCCGCGGGAGCAGCCGATGTGTTTTCCAATAATGAAAGTGAGCACATTGCAAAAATACATTTAGGAGGTGGCCATGCTCCCAAGTCCTCTCTAATTTCCCATGCAGCTTGTAACAGCAGGTGAAGGCTTGCAGAAATGGTGAGAGATGTCGGCTGCCTTTATTAGCGCCTAGTTTCTGATATGGACTTACTGCCAAAACTAGCTTTTTACTCAGGATGATTCAGTGGCTAATGGGGAAGGAATCTCACTGAGTGAGTATTAGCTGCAATGCATTTTAAATAAAATATTCAAAACTCAGAAATCCTTGAATGAACTAAACTTTCACTAATATGTTTCATTTAACCAACTGAAATCCACTTTTTCACAGTTTTTGATAACGATCTTTATCATTTTGTTACAGAAAAACTTCTTTTGAATATGTCGTTGCTATCACACACAAACTGTATATTCCTTGTAACTTTTGAGATTCAGCCACACGTATTGCTATCACTTACAAAAAACAAAACGACACATTTAATTTCTTTTATCCTTACATTGGCAGCAGATTGGGTTGTACTGAAGAAATGATTGACTTTAAACTGTCACAGAAAGTAAATTTGTGGACTCTCTTCTGCCAGATCTGCCCCGATCACCTTTAAGTGTTGTTATTCTAAAACAAAATTATTTAAGAGCAGCAGCTCAAACTAGACACCTTGCAGAGCTGGGCCACACAGAGCCACGCAACAAGATCACATACTGTTATTTTTTACACTGCAGAGGTCCCTCTCAGAGCGATGCCTGCAGAATCACTGTGCATTAGATCACTTTTTGCAGTGCCAAACGTCGGCTGGAGTGGTGTAGACATGACCTTGGGAGTATTCAGTGCTGTTCAGGATTGTTCTTTTTGCTCATGTTTTGACGTGTTTACCTTCTGTTATAAAACAAATCTGTCTCTCACTTTTATCCCACTCTCTCTCCCCCTTATTCTCTTTCTCTCTCTCTCTCACTCTCTCCCATTTATTCTCTGTCCCTCTCTTTCTCTCTTACAGTATTGGATGACAGTGAGTAGGCCTGACTTTAGGCTTGAGGCAGAGCTGGACTGCAGACTGTTCCATTCTCCATTGTGCCAGATGAGCACTGTGACTGGCCTAGCTTGTAGTTCAGTAATGGGATTAGTTTAGCTGTCTTCTCTCTGTGTGTGTCCATGTAGCAGCGGCCCAGCACAGCAACTCGGTCACAAAATGAGCAAAGTACTTTTTAGCGAAACGGGTCTGCATTCAGCCATGTGATGAATGTTAACAGTGTTTTCCCAGATCTAGCTCTTGTTTTTTTTTTCATATGAGATCATCACAGTCGCCTCTTGCTAAAGCATTTTAGAACACTTACAAACATCTTACCTGAACAGCTGGAGGTTGAGAGCAGCAGGTGAATGAGAAAGGGAACATCAACTTTTTTCTTCCAGGAACTACCCACTATAAATTCATATCGGTGCACTGCTAGGCTACCTGAAAAAAGCAATTCACTGTGTGTTTACTGTCCTATTTTACATAATAGGGTTAACCACACAAGAGTGCACAAGTACAAACACACAGTCACACACATAATATCTGAGATGAACAAGCCTCCCACTCGTTCCTCCTATTGAATTTTTTTATTCTAGTTTGTTGATAGAGGGTAGAATTAACTTCTTGCAAATGAGAAAGTATTTCTGGCTCAGAGTCTCTATGCGGCGTAATTCTGTAAAGTGAAAACAGGCAGAGAAAAACAACAGCATGTATTCCCACAGAAGTCTGTGCAGCCCTCCACTGGGCTCAGCTCTAACACTTATTTGTTGAAAACCCAATTTGTTAAATCCTAAGCACTACATGTGTTTTCTCCTAATGCTTGATGATTAATATGGTGTGTAACCGGTGAAGACTCCTTTGAGGAAGTATGTAGATAGGAGTCTCGAGAGGAGTCGAATTATAGTTTGGAAGAGAGTTTGTCTCTCTCTTGCTTGCTTTTGTCTCTCTTTCTCATACATTCTCTTCTTTCTTTTCTCCTTCACACACACTCCCACAAGCACATCCCTATGCAGGCATGCTCCTAAACTACGGCTTAAAATACAGTCATTGATTTTTCCTCTCTTGTTATGCATTGAGTTATCTGTGTTGTCAGCGGGCTCTCTTTCCCTCCGTTCTATGAAGACTGGACCTCTCCTCTTGCGCACTATTTATTTTGCTTAAGCAGTGAGTGATGCAGCGTTGATTACAGCACATCATAGACTAACTCTGCAGTCAGGCACCATAAAATTAAACCTGAAATCAATGGTATATCCATATCTGTTTTTCCCAAGGCAAACGTAGATGTATAGCCTCAAGGCCTGTATTTCTCTTCCGCCCCCTAAAAAAGTCACTTTTTTCTGCAACTATCACAGCAGAGTCCCTGCCGTACAGACCCTTCAAACAGCCCCACTGCACAGACGGATGGCAGCTGTTAGAATTTGCAGGACCATGGACAGCAGCCGCTGCAGTAAGTTACTGTCCAGGGTCCTGAAGATTCTAACAACTGCGATCCGTCTGTGCAGAGGGGCTGTTTAAAGCGTCTGTACAGCGCACTTTAATGGGTTTTTGTCGTGCTGAGGGCAAGTGTAAGTAGGAAGATTTACTGTAGTTCCATTAACAGTTCCACTTCTCAATCATGCCGCGAGGGATGCTTTACCTGATTCAGTGTAATCCCTCTGGGTAGCACACATTCCTCCAACTTTAGATTAGTATTGAGCATAGACGAGGCGTATTTAAAATGCAGCTGAACCTCTCTCGTTATCCGAGACAGTTTTTCTCTTTAGAGACAGATCTTTAATGTAGATCAAAGACCTGCTTTACATACTGCTAGTCTGAATAGACTGGCTCTGCGCGGGTTAGCCTCTTGAACCCACAGTAAGCCAAACTTGAGATTTTAAAAGATTTCAGCTTTTTTCCTTTAGGCTGTCCACTTGTTTTTGAAAAAAAGAATTACGAAGGGTTTGAGATACATGATTTGAAGTTTATAAGGTGTATATATGAGTTTTTGTATGCAGTTTCCAGTGAAGTTGACTGTAGGTGCGAACTGCCTAATTTTGTAAACATGAGTCTGTGCTGAGACAGCAAAGTTTTGGTCACTACATGTTGATAGCCATCAGTTGATCGTATAAGCAGTTTAAAAGGTTAATGTGCTGGAATGGAAAGTGATGGATTACAAACCACATCTGTGTGGAACAGCTGTGGCCACAAGTCCAGCGTTTTCAACTCTGCGTCCACAGCTGGCAGTGTTTCCTCTCATTGCTCCTGCAGAGGACTTCATCTTCTCTAATTATCAGGCTCTCACTCTCTCTCTAGTCCTTCTCCCTTTCTGCCTTCTTTTTCTCTCGCTCTTTGTCGTCTTCTCTTTCCCTCTATCCCTTTCTGCTTCTCTCGATATCTCGCTCTTTCTCTCTTTTGCACATATACCTCACTTTTCTGTCTTCTTTCAGAAACCGACTAAAGAATTATTCAAAATTACATATAACAGAAGAAATACAGATGTTTCTTTTTGTGTCAGTTGTGTTTAACTTGTCTTTCCTTAGCCGTAGGGATGTGTCCTCAGTGCTGCAAGTAACAGTCTGCTGTTCATATTTAGATGTGAAAAGGAATTTGTAATAGCAATACATCTTCCTCCAGCAGAACAACTTGCCCCAGAGGTTTTCGGCTGTGCAACTGATTGCATTAATCTAGATTCCTCATTTAAGAGGTGCACCGGCACACGCACTCACACTCGATTTACTTACCAGGCTGCTCTGAATGTATTGATCCAGGCATATTATGTTCAAGACTTGATTCAGTGATTCAATTTCGTTCAGCCATGTGTCATGTTTGAGGTACACAGAAGCGTGTTCATTTCATTTGGATATTTTTAAAAGGTCATTCATTGACCTTTGTCATAGCAGTTTAATCTATAGACTTACCTGGTCATTCCTGTTTATGTTGCTCGATCTGGTTTCAGCTAAATTGCAGAATCTAATCAGACAAAGGACCAATACTCATTTTATCTAATAAGTCTTTTGCTCTGAAGGAAACAAAGGAATGGACTGATTAAAAAAGCATAGCATATCCTACAAGAAGCCCCCCCTTTGACAGTTGTGAATCAGTGTTAATGGTTTTTCTATATAGATTTATGGAATCATTTTCATGATTTTACATCCATGTACAAATAACAGCCTCAGAAACATATGACTAGATTTTGTGCCTCTCGGGGGTGAAACTTGAGTTTTTGGGATTAGTTGTGTGTACTTTTGAATAACTGGACAGTCACTGTGTGAGGATTTGCTGTGTGTGTGTGTGTGTGTGTGTGTGCATGCGCGTGTGCACATGCGCGTGCGTGCGAGTGTGTGTGTGTGTGTGTGCGTGCGTGCATGTGGCTAGTGGCTAAGCGGCTGTTGGCTGACAGCATGAGATAGCTGTGCTCCTCTCTGCTCTAACTGTGTGGTGGTTACCCCATCTGTCAGTAATTAGCTCTGAGCTACCTGCCACCAGGTGGTGTCTTCAACACTTTGTCCCCAGGACGTGGACACAACATTTCCCCCTTTTCCCCCTTATATACAAATTTCTTCAGCTTAACACACAAAATAAAAAAGGTTGATTGCTATATTTTAAACAACAGTTAATATAACAGGATAAGAAGAGTCATTGGCTCATGAAAGCAAAATATTAAATAACCTTTTTTAAAGGAGCCATAATCTCTAATCTCTAAACTAATGTAAAGAAAAAGTGAAAAAAAAAAAGTGGGAGTGATGGGCAGAGGTTGGATTACATTAAGCCGAGTCCATTCTTGTTTGCAATAGTAATGGACAGGTTGACGGACATGGTTGACGGACAGCAGTCTCCATGGACAATGAAGTTTGTTGTTGATATTGTGATCTGCAGTAAGAGTAGGGAGCAGCTTGAGGAGAACCTGGAGAGATGGAGATCTGCTCTAGAGAGGAGAGGAATGAGAGTGAGAAGGACAAAGACAGAATACATGAGTGTGAATGAAAGGTAGGAAAGTGGAGTGGTTAGGAAGCATAAGTAGAGGTAACAAAGGTGGGGGAATTTAAATACATGGGATCAACAGTTCAGTGTAACGGCGAGTGTGGAAGAGAGGTGAAGAAGAGAGTGCAGGCAGGTTGGAATGGGGGGAGAAGAGTGGCTGGAGTGATTTGTGACAGACGGGGACCAGCGAGAGTAAAAGGGGAGGTTTACAGGACAGTAGTGAGACCAGCTATGTTGTATGGGTTGGAGACGTTGGCACTGATGAAAAGGTAGGAGGCGGAGCTGGAGGTGTCAGAGTTAAAGATGCTGAGATTTTCGTTGGGTGTGACGAGGATGGACAGGATTAGAAGTGAATATATTAGAGGGACAGCTCAGGCTCAGCTGTCAAGAAAGAGGAAGACCAAAGAGGAGGTTTATGGACGTGTTGAGAGAGGACATGCAGGTGGTCGGTTTGAGGACCGGAAGAAATGGAGACGGTTGATCCGCTGTGGCGACCCCTAAACTGGAGCAGCAGAGAGAAAAAGAAGAAGAAGAAATAACAGAAATGTGAATACTACAAATAATTATTAACAACCAACACTTCAAGTCATTTTTGCTTTGTCTTATAGATAATAACATGAATAAGCTGTTTTTAATTGTATATTTTTCCTTTTTGATTGGAATCGAACTACTAGTACATCAGTGTCACTGCCATCAAAATAAAGTAACTAAGAGACTGAAAAGGAAAGTGGAAAAGCCTTACAAATTCACAAGCAATATAACATCAATACATATGTAACAATCACAAAAGCCTCCATAATAATCAGTGCATTAAGGAGAAAACAACCATCTGTTTGAGTTTACATCACTGTAGCAAAACATTTTTACTGTACCAACCCTAAACAAAGGAAAAACCGGCTCAAAGTAGGCTGTTAAATTGTGTATGTGCTCGGGTACGGTTCAGTTTCTAGTAACAGTGGGACGATTTTTAAAGATTGTATTGAGATTATTACGTCCTTACTAGCCATTGTCTATTTATTCTTTACATCGGATGAGCTGAGTCCTCATAAAGAACCAGACTGCACCAGGGCATTGATTATGGAGCTCTGCAGTGACTTTGGGGCTATAGTGTCATTTTATGTTCATTTAAAAAAATTTTACTCCTCTGCAAGATGGTTCTGAGTTTGGCTGGAGACAACCTTTCAGATATATATGAGGTTTTTAACAATTTTGGCATTTGGTCTTTTTACCTTTTTGTGCCGTACTTTGGCCTGCTCCTGCTTTTATAGCATACAAACTTTTATTTCTTGACATTTGACATTTCGGTAGAGCCTGCATTGCAGAATTCATGCTTTACTGATTTTTTTTGTGATTTGTTGTTTTGTTTATTTGTGGTTGTCATGTTGAGACTGAAATTGGTTACTATTTTTTGAACTGCTACCAAAGCTGTCTCAGTTGTCACCTTAGCAGCTGCCAAAATTGCTGCCTTCACCCATCCCATCCAGCTTGTATGTGTGTGTGCGTGTGTGTGTATGCATGTATGACTAGAAGCCTGCAGGGTGCATTTGGAGCCACTCAAGGTTAGTTTCATATGTGCATGTAAGAAAAAATACATAGACTTAAATTTATCACTCATATGTACAAAAAAACGGTTAAATAACTGCTACATATCTTTCTCCAGACAGTCTCGTTTAAGTGAATTTACTAATCTACGGGGTTAAGCTCTCAATCATGGATATATGGATTTTTGGGAAATAAAATTTTAAAGGGAATAGTGAGTTTTGAGGTACAGGTACCACTATTTCAAAGTTTTTTTCTGTCTTTCTGCCTCCTCTTTCTCCAGGTAATCTGGGGCGTGTCGACTACATTAGCGAGTTTGAGTTCGACCTCTTCATCCGGCCCGACACATGCAATCCTCGCTTCAGGGTGTGGTTTAACTTTACAGTCGAGCATGTACGGGAGACCCAGGTAAGTCCTGATAAACATGCTATGCTCATAGTGCAATTTTTTAATTAAAAGTAATTAAGCCTGTTTTCTGACCCAAATTTAATCTGTTACTGAAAGGGTCTGTTTAAACTGAAGAATCACAGCTAAACATCGTATAACTGGAACAAAAAACTTCACCTCATTTATACTGAGACGCAGCTTGTGAGTGTAGCGAAGAACACTATGACACTTTAGCTTAGGCAGTTACTAAATCACTTTGTTGACAATTTCTCTCCAACTCAAGCTGACATGTTTCAATAAGTTCTGCAACTTTTGCTGGAACTGTCAAAGTTTTGAATGTCATGTGAGATTAAATGACACAACATATGATGCCTGCTCGTTATTTCTGCTTGTTATTACCATATTGATGATATGACAAAAGATTCTCAAACCTCTGCACTAGCGTGACCTGCTCTCTGTCCCATTGTCCCTAAGGCAGGCAGTTTGCCGCTTAATTAAATTCATTATGTGTCCAGATGCTGACATGAATTCTCAAAAGATATTCTGCCTGATGTTTCAAGCTGTGTCTCAACGCATCTCAAGCTTGCGCTCGAATCAATATCTCAAACGAATCATAAATCCTGTGCATTGGCACAAATGTAATAATTTACATTGATCTCAATAAATGAGGACGAAATTTGCTCAAGTGCCTGTTTGCGAATCTCTTTGGCTTAAGGCGACCTTTTAATATATTGGTTTGATACTAATTGTTCGTTGATGATATTTTCTGTTCTGTCAGAGTAACATTCTTTTCTTTTCTGTCTGTTTAGAAGCACAAAATAGTACACATACATCCTTTTGCAGGCTGGCTCTACTCTACTATTAGTGCACGTGCACATTGCTCTTGTTTCAGTTCTCAGTGGCGACACCTTTTTACATCTGACTGGTTCATAGTCCTTAACGTTTGGACTGACAACCTTTTGTCTTGTTGCTGAGCTTCAGGACTGTCTCACACTTTTTTCTCTTTTCTTGATCACTGTGTGAACCAGCACTATCCACTGCTGAGGCCAGGGAGCTGTGATTGGTGGGAGCAGTGGTCACATGCCACAGTGATATGTGGGCATGGAGGGCGTGGCTGACGGATGGTCATTTGGGCTGAGCGGATATGGGCCGGGCTTGGCTTGGCTGGGCTGGGCATGAGTTTGAGAGGTGGGGAGTATTTTGCCATGCTTTTATTAGCACCAATTGAAGCCTCGTCAGCTCTGCTGTTCCTGTTTAATGACAAAAACACACAGAATTAGATCAAGAAGAGGTCTTTTGGGTGGTCCAGCATAGCCCAAGTACAGGGGGATAAAAATGGAGAAAACGAGCGAGAGACAGAGAGAGAGAGTAAATGAGAATGCGGGATGCTGAAGCTGTCTCCTGTAGCCTGGCTCTATATCGGCCCATCTCCCCGCAGTGCTGTAGTCAGCGCTAATCAAATTTTATGGGCGAGAGATGAATGGGAGCCCTTCGCCGAGAGCCTGATCGATTTTAGGGCCAGATACGCTTCTGCATCCTGTGCCAACAGGATATTTGCTGCTGTGGCAAAACAGAGAAAGAACAGCATAGAGAAAGCACACATACACAAACACAGAGAACACACACACACAAGCACACACACACACAGCACACACACAAACAGCACATACACTACAGGTAGCAAAAGAGAAACATTTAAATTATTAGCTTTTTGAGCGACTTAATGCCACTCTCACTGTTCTTCACTTCTACTACCAGCACCTCGCGCCCACCTCCTAATCTGTCTTCTATCATTCCAATTTCCGTTTAGAATGAGGACTAGTGAATTTAATCTACTTCAGTAGAAGAAGGTGGGGGAAAGTGTTTGTTTGTGCTTGGCGAGAGGTGTGCATATTTTGTCTATATATAATATAGTGTTAGGGATTTCCCTGTATGCTGGTATGTATGTTTCTCTCTGTGTGTGTGATGTTGGTTTTGATTGGGCAGCGTTTGACAGAAAAATAAAAACTCAAATAGGGTGAATAATGGAATGGGCAGATAAATAGGTGTGTGTGTGTGTGTGAGTGTGTATGTGTGTGTACGTGTGTGCAGAAAGCTCTGTGCTACAGAGATATCAGGGCCGGCACTGGGGAGCCGGCTGGAGTGTTTTATCCTCCTAAGCCTGCCAACTCCCAACTCTCGGGCGAGGACAGGGGAATAAGAAACAGTAAAAGCCCGTGATATGGGAAGTGAGATGACCATTTTGAAGGGATGTAAGCTGGTGAAACAGATTTGGTCGGCCTCAATCAGCTTAGCAGCTTTGTGGAAATTGGCTGCGGCATAACGTTTTTATGATGGATGGATGTCTTTTTTCCTCTCCTTTCCTCCTGCAAAAAGAAGAAAAAAAATGTTACCTCGGAACAGGGGGATGGGGAGGCCTGTGTGGGGGGTTAATTACACCACAACTGGTTGGAGGTGCAATTGAGACTGTAATTGCGTGCTGCGCTCGCACGTGCTGATGGAGCCTTTGCTTAAATGATGATCCATACGTTTCACTGTCCCCTGTGCTACGATAAAAATAGTGGTGGAGCAGATTGCACGGTCAGGAAGGAGAATGAGGATTTACATTTTATTTGCTGAAACAAAGGACCACTCTCAGAGGGATAATGTTAATATTTGCAGTGAAGGACATTTTAATCGTTTTAACGTAACTAAATCATTTATGAAGCTAATACTTTTTTATTTTCTTGAAATGGTCTGCGATAAGTACAACCTTTGTTCATCACTAAAATCTGTAGGGCTGTTATGATTACTTGATTAAACTTGACTGTGAGTGATTCAGATTCAACTTCTTCATAAATTGGCTCTGATTAGATGGCAATTTGCATGATGACAATACACATTTAAAACTTTCCTACTGTTCTCCCTTACAGTTAGAAAGAGCCTGATGGACACACTTATTTTATTGCACTTTTGGCAGAGTTGTTTTATATGGCTTTTAAATCTTTTTAAAGTTATGCTGCTTTATCCTTTTACTAAAACCTTTTCTTTTAATGGGTAGGCATGATTTGTTATTGCGCAGCCAATTCTATTTAACTATGGAAAAACATATCAGAAAAGATATCAGAAAAAGTATAAAAAAAGAGATGACTATCTTTTCTAAATTCCTTGTTGATACGTGGCATGCGTTATGGTATTGATTTTTAAAATGAAATTGGATTCATGTTGTCATTTTGCACATCTCTATGTTTTTCCTTTAAACAACACTACTCGATTCTTTTCAAATACTCAGTAATATAATGTCAACATGTTTTAAATATGGACAGTCTTTGCTTTTGGGGACTTTGATATCAGCCATCCTTTTGTGTTTGATGTGGTGCGAAACAACCATAAATGTCCATCTAATTCTGCAATTCAGTGGGTTGCCATCCAGCTGTGTGTGTGTGTGTGTCTGTGTTTCGAGAGATGTTATCACATACATATCTGTGGGAAGTCTTATTTAAGGCTATAAAAGGTCTGCTTTTAGTTTGTGGTCTTCAGCTGGGGGATCGGCAGGGTATGCTGCTCGAGCTGAAAAGCAGCCTGCTTTAATGCCTGTGGTCCAAAGATGAAGGATAAATGTAAAGATGGGATTTTGGAGGAAACAGATACCCCTAAAAGCAGTAATCCTTCTTTCAAAGCAGACAGGATGTCAATTTTTCTGAGGCGTGCAATCTTGAAAAATCAGCACTTTAAGCACAACAAATGGACTGTATTTGTTTAAGCCTGTAGACTGTGATCATTGGTAACATAGTTTTACTCATCTTTGGTCCACATTTAAGTAGGTACAAATTGACCTCTCTATGTTCTGCCAACAAACATATTTTTGCATTGCAGTGACAGGGATGGAAAATTGTTATAGAAGGCCAAAAAGCATTTACTTTTCAAATTTTCACACTAATGAGTTTTGGTGCAACATTAGTTTTTCTAAAAAAAAACAAACAAACAAACAAAAAAAAGTGTGTAGTGTACATACTTGTCACAAGGGCTCTTAGTTTGTTACTTAGGTTGTACTAGCTAATCAGCAGTTACTGATCTGAGCTGGTTACCAAAATGATGATCTAATGTGGAAATAAAGCACTGTTGTAAGTCGCTCTGGATAAGAGCGCGTGCTAAATGCCGTAAATGTAAATGTAAATGTTGTTTATGTTTAGTTCCTTGATGCTGTGTAGTTGTGGCTAACTGAAAGAGCGCTGCACATTTGTAATGATCTAATATGGACTAAATCACACTTAATAATCCTAAATCAACCCTTACAGCATCATACAAAATGATTATCATTATAAGAACATTTTATTGCTTATTTTGTTTTAGGGTTATTTGGGGGATTTTGTCAACTTCAAAAGGAGCTAGGTCAGTTAGTGGAGTTAATTGTGGCTACCCTTTGAATTAAAAGTCAAAGGCTGCTGTTAGCTGATGTGTGTGAACACAGAAGTGTGTAAGCAGTTGTTGTCTTGTAGTTGTAGGAGAAAAGACGAGAAGAGGAAAGTTCCTGACCCATCCATGAGTGCTGTAATGGATGAGATGCATATTGATTTTTTCTGGTGGTTTTGGAGTGAGTGTGTGTGTGTCTTTGTGTGTGTGGGTCTTTGTGTGTGTGTGTGTGTGTGTGTGAGTGAGTGAGAGAGAAAGAGTTTTTCCAGGAATGGGTGCGCCTGGCTTGCTATTGGCCGTGTGTTCTGGGAAGGCTGCTGAAGATTGTGCTGTGTAATATCAGCTCTTTGGCACAGCCCTGCCTCTGCGCCTGCCTCTCCAGAGCTGCATAATGGCCTTTTATCAGCATGGGTTGTGTGAGTCTTGTATGCACACACACACACACACACACACACACACACACACACACACACACACAAAACCCCCCAAAAAAGTTATTTTTTTTTCTTACATCTAGCCCGTCAAGTGGCCTTCAGACTGGACATGGCCAGAATCAGGGTGGGGTTACCAAGGCTTGCATTATGCTTTGAAATATAGATCAATGGCAGGACCTCTCAGGCTTAGGATAGTACTGAGCAAGATTGATTAAATTCAATAATATATCATTTATAATGCATTACAAATGATGCGTACATTCATCACTAAATCTAATCAAACCATCATCATTTATAAAACCTCAAAATGTTTAGAATAGTACATTTACCAAATAGTACATAAACCGAACAGCCAAATATTTAATACCCCCTGCCTAACATTATGTAGGCCCCATTGTGTTGCCCAAATATCTCTGACCCATCAATAGATTCCACTAGATTTCTGAAGATCTGCAACAATTTTTAGGTAGGTGGTAACTGTCAAAGTAACAGCAACATCACTTTGCTTTTGCTGGCTTGCCTTTTTCCCCAGCACTGCAAAGTGGTTTCATCTTTTCCCACACAAGTGACACATACACACTTGGCAATCCACATGAAAAACGATGTTATTCATCATGTTATTCATCATGTTATTCAGACTAGGGCACGTCTTTCAATTGGTCCAAGGTCCAGTTCTGATGCCCATTATGGTCACATTCACTGCTAGACAGGCCTCAGCAATAACTCTGACTGATCTGTGGCTTTGTAGCACTGTGTTTTCTAAAAGCCCATCCTTCATTATCCAGTTTATATGGAGGTGTTAGATCTAAGAAAACTGTTGGCGGTTATGAATGTCTACTTTGCTCTTGGGCGTTTTCAATACTATAGACATTTCACAAGGACCGTTACTGGAAGTAGGGCGCAGCAGAACTCAAGTGTCGTAAAGTCAAAGAGTCAACTCATAGAGTCAGAATACCTAGATGGCGTATTTCAGTCTTTTAGAAATTAACAAAACAATTGAATTGTTGAATTCTGAAACGAGAAATTGTTGAAAGGGTCTAAAAATATCCATACAGCATCTTTAGACTACTACTGTATATATTTAGTACTGTAAAGTGAAAGAATGCCTAAGAAACCGGATAACTAGTTTTGCTTCTGTGGTATAGCCCATAAATGGCAAACACTCTATTAAAATTAAGTATTTTTGTTGTAGTAAATAAAAACAAATAAGATGCATAAGGAAAATTCCCTCCTGGTTCTGTTTATCCGTTTCTTTTCTTCTTGTTTTTCCATGTGCCTTCGACTGGTTGGCATTTTAAAGGCTCAGCTTTGAGACTTTGTGAGAGAGAGATAGAGAGAGAGCTTTTAGTCTTCCTCTACTGTGCCCCCTGCAGCCCCCTGTAACTGGGGGATTTTTGCAGCTGGTGGAAAGAGAGAACAGATGTACAGGAAGTGCCATGGCTGGGGTCCTGGGAAGGCCGTTTGGGGATTATACCTGTAATTTGACTGAGGCTGTGAGTTGTAGACTTTCGTACTGTGATCCCATAATACTGCAAGTCATTCATGCACATTTATCATATTCGCATGTATGTGCTCTTACAAGCAGAATTAATAAGTATATTGCTTTCTTTGCATAAATCAGGCAGCTAATTCTGCTCAGTTAAAGCAGTTCAGTCCCAGCTTTTGTTTATGATTTTTCCAAGCCAATGCTAATGTAGCCACACAAGCGAAGTGCTCTGTTGGAACAGCAGATTGCAGCCATACGATATGGCAGGCCCGTTTACAGGACTGCTGTAAGAGCGGCTAATGTGGCTAATTTAGTGTGATCTGGCCGGCCTGCCGTAGGATCTGCGCAAGCTTATTTCACAGATACCTACACACGCCAGCACGAGAGGCCATTGCTGCGTCTCAGCATGCCCTTGTTCATCCGCATGGCATGTACATCTGGGCTCCATACGGAGAGCCATACACACCCACTGTGAACATAAACAGGCGGTGGCATTCTCACACACCCCCACTGACACCTAAACTCTGGATTACATCTGCATGCCACTTCGGCCACCTATGCTGAGCAGCCGGCTAGGAAAGAGATATATCTGTGTAGTTTAAAAAAAAACCTCCCAGTATCTCCTCCACCTGTTTTAGGCAGGTTTTTTTTTTATGGCAGTCCGCTGCTGGGTGGGGAAGTGGAGAAGCCCAGAGCCGCTGTATGAGGATCCTCAAGAACACGCTCAGTGGATCGGCACATAATGAATGCAGATCGCGTGACCGGATAGAGACGCTCAGCAATCTGCTGCGATGCAAATGAAACAACTGCTGCTTTAATCAAATAGTCTTTTCATGCCAGCATACGCTTTAAGTTGGGGGCTAAATTCAATTTCAGAATTCAGAGGTTATAAATGTCGTGATTAGCCCATTCTTGGGTTCTTTAAAAGCCCTCTCCCGCCCTCTGCTGTAACACGTTGTTATCCTCTGAGATATAATGAGTGCTAGTAGCAGGGTTTCAAACTTGGCTACATCAGGTTCTATATTTCTATACAATAGCATTCCAGTCTAGTCCAGCAGTCTCCGATTCATTATGCTGACTGGTGTTTTGGGAGTCGGAGTGTGTGTGGTGAGAAGATGCTGAAAGGCATTGAGCGACCCTTTGATGTTGCCTTTGTTTCTGTTTGGGTGCTCAGTTTAATCAGCTACAAGCCCCCCCACCCCTCACCAGTGTTTGTTTATCTGCTCTAATTACTCACTAAATTGTTCTCTTGATGTTATATCTGTGTTTATTTACAACGGGGGTGGAGGTAGGGGGTGGAGATGGCCATAGCTTGGCAAAGAGGTGCGCAGTTGTTGCAGTGAACAACTATTTGCTGTCCATGGCCTGCAGCTTTTTAACTGTGAGCCAGTTTCTAAGCTGTTTTGAGAGAGCCATGTGAAAGTAAACAAAGCAAAAGAAAGCTACAGGTGGTTTCATTTCAAAATGCAGAACTTCTCATGTAAGAGTTCCCATAGGGGCTTGCTTTCCTCTCTTTGCTGTTTTCTAGCCTAAAGCTAAGAGCCCTCTGAGATTTCTATAGACACAGCAATGCTTTACAATGAGTAGACCGATTGGTCATGCTTTTTGAAGTACATTGTGAAACTAGATTTAGTGGCTGGTTCATTTTAAATAACATTTGAACTGCAGCCGTGGCCAAAAGTGTTGAGAATGACATAATATTAATTTTCACAAAATGTGCTGCCTAGTTTTTATGATGGAAATTTGCATAAACTCCATAACATTATGAAGTGTGATCAGATGAATTGCAATTATACTTTCTTATTATATTTTGCCATGAAAATGAGCTTAATCCCAAAAAACCATTTCCACTGTATTTCAGATGTCTTTTCCAGCACGGTGGACATGCCTTGAGGAAAAATGGATAAATAAGTGGCTCGGGGAACAAAACATTGAAATTTTGGGTCCTTGACCAAGAAACTCCCCAGACCTTAATCCAGTTGAGAACTCTTGGTCATTCCTCAAGAGGCGGGTGGAGAAACAAAAACCCACAAATTCAGACAAACTCCAAGCATTGATTATGCAGGAATGAGCTCCATCGGTCAGGATTCGGCCCAGAAGTTGATTGACAGCATGCCAGGGCGAATTGTAGAGGTCTTGAAAAAGAAGAGCCGATGCTTCAAATATTGACTCTTTGCATAAACTTAATGTCAATAAAAGTCTTTGAAACTTATGAAATGCTTGTAATTATACTTCAGTACACCATTGAAACAACTGACAAAAAGATCTAAAAATGCTGAATAGCAATAGACATAATATTGGGGCCTTTCTTAAAACCTTTGGCCACGGCTGTAGTTGTTTTTTGTAGTTGTGCCTTTGATTTTGCATTTTACCATTTTCTAGTTGGACAAGGCTAACAAAATATCTAGTCTAGTTTAGAAAGGGTTTGATTTGTCAGTTTTAAGAAATATGTTCATTTAGATGATCTCATTGCTTTCCCTTCCTGAGTGTTCAGTGCCATCACTCCCCATTAGCTGCCACTGTTCCTGCTCCTTATTGAAGCTTACGAAATGGCACAAATTACAAAATGCAAACATGTTGTTCTTTTGTATGACACTCATAATGGCCTGATTGTGTATATTATGGGTAAAGCAAGGCACTTGCTTGTCTCTGTCTTAGACATGTACTCAAGAGCATGGCTGCATTTGCATTTTCATTCCATTCAGCAGCTTCCACTTATTACTCCAAAATTGTTTTTGAATCTTCCAATTCCGTGGGTATGAGGCTGTATTGAATGCCATTTGCTGTGTATTATTTGATGTGGGGGCAGCACAGCAAAGTGCTGTCAATCTGTGTTCATGGCTAATGTGGTTAAGTAAAGCCAATATGGTTGTTTTCACCGGTCGTTGTTGAGAACTTGGCTGGTGGCGAGAGTAAGCCCACCAACGCACAGATTCACTAATGCTGCCGTAACAATCATGCCGTGGCTACAGATGAGTTAAGACATTTGCCTTTCTGAAATATTCTTTTTCAACCACATTGCAAGGACTGCTACAGTACCATGAATGTTATTACCATAAAAAGCAGATTCTATGCATCATTCTCTTCATTCATTACCATAACAGTCTCAAAAGTGACACATTTTCTGATTGTGTGATATGTTTCATTCTGTGTAGTACAAGCTGTTCAATGATAATCTTCAAGAGCTTAAAAGGCTAAACTTTTGTCCGAATTTTCCATTATTTTTCTGTCAAAATAATCTAAACCTTACCTGGTTATTAATGAAACTGATGTACAGTACTGTATACGTTCACATTTACATTTGTAGCATTTAGCAGATGTTCTTATCCAGAGCGACTTCCATGTTCCAGTGACAGGGACGGTCCTCATCTGAGCAATTCAGAGTTAAGGGTCTTGCTGAGGAGCCCAATGGTGGTAGCGCTAGAGGTAGGATTCGAACCTGCAACCTTTTGATCCATAGAGCCGTAGGCAAGTACTCTACCAGTCCTATTTTCTTTGTTGCTTTTTAATCATTTTTGGTCTTGGTTTGGTTATTTTCTTTTCACTGTAAATTGTGTTTTTCATGTAAATATTGACTTTTGGGTGTGTGCAGTGGTTTGTATGAACTGTTGACATTTTTAAGCTATCGCTTTTAAAATTTTTCTTTTGTATATTAACATAAATAATCGGTGGTTGTGAGAATTATCCTTTTTTGTCAAAATACTGAAATGAATCAACCAACAACTGAATACAGGGACTAAATCGATGCATACATTTTTAATATGTATTTTTTGCGCTTTTCAAACGATAATGAATTAGTCAGTCAGTCATTTTCTGCCGCTTGTCCCAAGCGGGGTCTCGGGGGGGTGCTGGGGTCCATCCCAGCTCACACAGGGTGAAGGACGGGGGACACACCCTGGACAGGTTGCCAGCCCATAGCAGGATAATGAATTAATACTCCGTTTATAGTTGCACACTTCAAAACATTTCTTTAAAACTCATGTGATATGTCAGTTATGCACACCAGAATGGTGTAGGAGGTTGTTTTGATTGGAGGCTAAGTTTCTGGAACATTTATTGTTGCAGCTTGATTTGTTTTGGGTGAATTGTTATAAAGTGTTGGCGCTCTAGCCGGAAGGTTGCCTCTGGATGTTCTGGCCTGTGATGTACTCAAGCCCTCCAGGTAAGCCAAGATACACAAACACCCAGCCCCACTCACACTCAGACATGTGAGACAGAGGAGAATGCAGAAATGACCACCCATGATGGGCATTGGTCCTTTCAGGATGCTATCTTTCCAGCAGCACCCGGGGGTCAGTGGCGCAGATTCATAAATCATAAAACATTGTGTGTTCTGGCTGTCATGGATGCGGGTAAAGCAAGCGAGGCAGGATGTCAATGAAACAAAGCAGCCCTTACTCACGGTGTGGTGGGGCAGCCCAGGCTCCAAGCAGCCCTGTGGGTCCTGAGGGAGCTGGAACTCACATTGCAGTTGCTGGCTTTTCACTACTGCCTGCCATGAATCTTTCATGCTCTCCTGCTCCTTTACCTGCCCACTGGCTGGCTTTTAACACTGCGAACACACACAAATGCGAACAGACACGTTCAATTCAAATTAAGCCGTTTGTCAGGTTCATAGATGGTGGCAGAACCTATATACAGAAGTTATTAAACCAGTAAAAGTCATACATTAAAGAAACCCATATATAGCACAGTGCTCTATTTCACATCTTTATCTTGCAACACCCTTACAGAAACCTTGAACCTTATTTCAGATCTGCTGTGGTCATTGCTGTTGTGAAAATGGAAGCAAACATTTTTTTTTTTTTTTTTTTGAGAGTAAACAGAGGAAGGAAGAGAGAGCAAAGGAGAGAGAGAGGAAATTATAGAAACCAAACAACTGATAGAAAATCGTGGAAAAGATGCATAAGTGAAGATGTCAAAATGTTTTACAAATAAATATCTTAAAATATATAACTTAAAATATAAATGTTTTTTAAAAAATGATACTTTTTGTGTCATTTATAGCAATTTATAGTATTTGACAATAATTAAATTAATTTAACTGTGTTTATTTGTTTATTGTAGTCTGTATTTGATCACTATTTCATTTTTTGTATAAACCTTTTTTTTTTGCTGAGAAATGTTTAATGCTTTATTCTGTTCTATAAGCAGGCAGAATAGGTTAACTGGATTTTTGTTCACCTTAAAAGCAGTGACAAAACAAAAGTAGGTGTAAGACATTCATCTTTTAAAATCTTTTTCTTTCGGCTGCTCCCGTTTAGGGGTCGCCACAGCGGATAAACCGTCTCTATTTCTTCCGGGCCTCTGCATCTTCCTCCTTCAAACCAACCACCTGCATGTCCTCTCTCACCACATCCATAAACCTCCTCTTTGGTCTTCCTCTTCTCCTCTTTCCTTGCAGCTCCATCTTCAACATCCTCCTCCCAGTATAATTCCTCATCTCTCCTCTGGACATGTCCAAACCAACGCAACCTTGCCTCTCTAACTTTGTTTTTTAAAACATTTAACCTGAGCTGTCCCTCTAATATACTCGGTTGTCGGTGTCTAACTGACATTTTTTGTTGCACATTAAATAATGCAGAATATTGAGCCCATTAAAAGTTTTTGCATTTTTTTATGTTAAATTCATTATGATGGAGTGATTAGTTGTGTTGCTGTTTGTATTTATCTCCATCTCTTGGATCTTTGACATGTAAATTTGCCTCAGATGAACTCCTTCAGTGAAATGTTTTCTCAATTTGGAACCAAACCAAGAATTTGGCCTTTTTAAACAATGTTTGTAATTTTTTACATTTTCACTTACATATGCTATCTTGTCAAACTGGGGAACTGGGGCTGTGTTTAACTTTAAGATGACTCATTATTTGAGTTGATTTTTTGTGTCGTAACACGTTTTTTTAAGCCCTTGTTCTTTTTTCCTGTTTTTATGGCAAAATGAAGTGTATAAAACAGTGATACATCTGCAAGGAATACTTTTTGTGGAATTATGCCAGATTAATAGTGACAGACCATCCCAATGCTAAATTAAGAAATGAAATCAAACATAATTAAAACTTTAAAACTTGAATATTTTAATTATTCGGACTACATTGCTTCTCTTGAGAGTGTACAAATATTAGTAAACCGTTGTTATGAAAGCATGCATGATATCAAAATTAGCTTTAGTCATTAAACTAGAACATAAACAAGCCAGTACTTGGCATTTTGTTAACCTGTAAAGATGTAGTGCCAAGTTATGGTTATATCAAACTATCGTATTTTGTTTTATTTATTTATTTATCCATTTTCTGCCGCTTGTCCCAAACGGGGTCGCGGGGGAGTGCTGGTGTCCAACCCAGCGCACACAGGGCGAGGATGGGGGACGCACCCTGGACAGGTCGCCAGCCCATCGCAGGGAGGAGCGGGACGGGGACGGCACCTTGCTCAAGGGTACCTCAGGGCAACCCATTGGGAAGGGGTTCGAACCCCCGATCCTCCGATCATGTGGCCAACGCCCTAACCACTAGGCCACCGCTGCCCTATTTATTTATTTAATTAATCTCAGCTTATGAAAACGCTCAGTTCACGTACTGCTTGTTGTGACACAATGTGATTGTAAAACCCAGTGGTAGCCAGGTAATAGCAGTAATCTGAATTAAGTAATTGTGACAAGCACACTTGCAATAACTACAGCCGTGGCCAAAGGTTTCAAGAAAGACAAAAGTATTGGTTTTTACAAAGTTTGCTGCTTCAGTGTTTTTAGATCTGTTTGTCAGATGTTTCTTTGGTAAGTAAAGTTTTATTACAAGCATTTCATAAGTTTCAAAGGCTTTTATTGACAGTTACATTAAGTTTATGCAAAGAGTCAATATTTGCAGCGTCGGCTCTTCTTTTTCAAGACCTCTACAATTCGCCCTGGCATGCTGTCAATCAACTTCTGGGCCAAATCCTGACCGATAGAGCTCATTCCTGCATAATCAATGCTTGGAGTTTGTCTGAATTTGTGGGTTTTTGTTTCTCCACCCGCCTCTTGAGGAATGACCATGAGTGTTCAACTGGATTAAGGTTTGGGGAGTTTCTTGGCCCTGAACTACAAAGTTTAATGTTTTGTTCCCCGAGCCACTTATTTATCCATTTTTCCTCAAGTCATGTCCATCATGCTGGAAAAGGCAGTGTTCTTCACCAAACTGTTAGATGTTTGGGAGAAGTTGCTCTCAGAGGATGTTTTGGAACAAATTTGACTGTGTTGTTTGGCAAAATTGTGAATGAGCCACTCCTGAGAAGCAACTCCACACAGGAATGATCTCAGGATGCTTTACTGTTGGCATGACACAAGAGTGATAATAGTGCTCACCTTTTCTTCTCTGGACAGTCTTTTTTTATGCATGTCCCAAACAATTGGAAACTGGATTCATCAGAGAAAAGGACTTTACCCCAGTCCTCAGCAGTCCAATCCCTGTACCTCTGATGTTTTTCTTGGAGTGAAGTGGCTTCTTTACTGCCCTTCTTGACACTAGTTCATCCTCCAAAAGTCTTCACCTCACTGTGTGTGCAGATGCACTCACACCCGCCTGCTGCCATGCATTAGCAAGCTCTGCACTGGTGGTGCCCCAGTCCCGCAGCTGAATCAACTTTAGGAGATGATCCTGATGCTTGCTTGGGTGTCCTGAAGCCTCTTAATAACAGCTGAACCTCTCCCCTTGAAGTTCTTTATGATCTGATAAATGTTGATTTAGATGAAATCTTCCTTGCAGTGTTTCCTAGCAGGTAAACAAGGTGAACAGAGGAAGAGCAATGATTTCAAGCACCGACATCCTTTTAAAGCATCCAGTCTGCGATTCTAACTCAATCAGCATGACACAGTGATCTCCAGCCATGTCCTCCTCAACACTCTCACCTGTGTTAACAAGAGGATCGCTGAAATGATGTCAGCAGGGGCTTTTGTGGCTGAAATGCATTGTTTTTTTTTTTGGTTTTTTTTGGAATTAAGTTCACTTTCATGGCAAAGAGGGAGTTTGCAAATAATTGCAATTCATCCGATCACTCTCCATAACGTTCTGGAGTTTATGCAAATTGCCACCATAAAAACTGAGGCAGCAAACTTTGTGAAAATTAATATTTGTGTCATTCTCAAACCTTTGCCCACGGCTGTATAAAAGGTATTGAAGGACTTCACATGTGAGGAGGCTTCTTAAATGAAATGTATTCCACTAATCTGCACTCAAGAAAAAAGCAATCAAACAAATAAATGAATGTGTTTTAAACGTTTATTTGATGGCGATGATATAAAAGAGCCACTTTTGCTCCTTGAATTGATAGCTCTTTGTAAACACTCTACTTAAAACAACTACTTTTGATTTCATAAAGATTCTTTTATAGCATTACTTAACATAACTTCAAGACCCAAGAGCTGTCTTAAAAGTGTTGCCTGGCTGAATGCACTTGAATAAAATTCAGGTTTCCTCTAGCTCAGTGACATTGTACAGTAAAGTCAGGCTCTCCTCTGAGACTGATCTTCTACCCCTTCCTTTTTCCTGATGTCTCAGAGGTATCACAGGCTCAGGAAAGAGAGAGACTGTTTGCTGTCAGTAAACAGCTGGTGTTTGTCTTATGGATGTAGAAGCTTTGCTCTCTTTGGGGAGGAAATAAACTCATATCTCTTCTTAAACTCCTCAACTGAATCAAATTTTTCTCATTGGAACGATCTGCAAAAAACAAAAAAACAAACAAAAAAAACCCCAAATAGCTGGAAATAGGAGATGAGAAGGGATGTGGAGTTTATGGGTAATCTGACTTGTGTAAAAGAAGCTTCATTGTTGAATGTGTACTTAAGCAAAAGAAGGTTAAACGCTGTTGCCAAAAAGTTTGTTGGTTCTTATCAGGGGATGATTTTTTTCATGAGGAACTGAAGTCATTTTAATCTTAAAAAGGCACCTTTAGTACAGATACATCTGCCCTGTAATTTCTCTTTGCTTAATTCTTCTCTGCCCCTGACACATCCATTCAAAGGCAGTCAGCAAACCCTGCTTTTCAACACTCAAGATGCAAAACAAATGATGCTGTCATCAGGAGACTGGCTGAGAATTTGATCAGCAAAACACAGCGGAGAGCATGTGGAGCTGCAGGCTGATGATGTGCCAGATGTAACCTGGTTAGAACGCACCTGAAGGACCCTGATTAAGAGCTTATTACACAGCGCAGCTCCAAATTAAAACCCAGATTTCAGTAAACATCCAACCGAATGTGCTGGAACATTGCAGAGTGAGGGGGTCCTCATATGAAAGAATCATTTAGAGCTCAACAAAACCTCTTATAACCTCTGCCATTTTTCACTTGAACTGCTATACTATGCCCTGTGCTGTCATGCCTTCTGACCTGAAAAGCACATTTATATTTTTGATACTGAAATGGGACACCCCACCCCCCATTGTATTTGTTACTATTTTATTAGGGGATATTTGCTGTTTTTACTGCAGCTTTGAGAAAATTGTTACATTTGAATATCAGTAAATATAATTTTTTTTGACTGTCCGACTGATTAATTGGAAGCGTATAATCTGATTTAATAATAGATTAGCATTTCACTAATTAAACCCCAGCCTCTTGCAGATTATTGAACTTGACTGTTAAGCGTAATATACGGAAGGTAATGCCTAAAGGAGTTCTCTTATACATTCTTGCTGGTAGATTGTACAGCATTGAGTCAGACATAAATATCATTAATTAAATTCCCCTAGTGGAAATCCCTCTGCTTCGTTATACCCACGTTAAAACATGACAGGCTTTCAATGTTGTCAAACTGTTCTTCTCAAGGGAGTGCCACTGTTTGAAGCTGGTGTTGAATAAATGTTTTTGCTTAGTTGGAGAGGAAAAAATGAGTCATGTGGGGAAGCACATGAAAGACGTGTAGGGAAAAGTTTTGGAATATAATGAGGAACTGGGATGTGGGTTTAGCTGAATTAATCAGCGTGGAGAGAAAGTGCTATTAACACACATGGAGCAGTGACTGAATGCTTCTCCTGTGACAAATATGTAATTAAGAATGATTTTATACCCTCTGTATTCCCACATTCACACAGAGGAGCACAACTAACTTCTCATCTGTTCGATGTTTGATGGGATGCAGTTTTTTTTAATTACCCTTCCATTACAAGGACACTGTTTACCACCTTCCAGGCGAAACTCTTGGTGTCATGGTCGGCTGTTTTATGACGCAAGGGATCTTGTCTTTCGCTCTGTTCAAGGTTTAGTAAGGACTGTTCCCTCAGCAAAATGAAAGGTTCCTCTAGCTTTAGTCATTGTGAACACATCTGGCTTTTTTAATTTTTGTGACTAGAGCTTATTATACTCCCACCGTGAACTGGCTAGCAGGACTGGTGGTCTTAGTGAGCCAAATCAAACCATAAAAGCATGGTTATGAAGAGAGGCCTGGGGTAGAATTAAAAAAGGACTAATGTTTTATTAGATGCATCTGACAGAGAGTCTACACTTAAATCAGAGATTATCCTCCAAGTCATCAGAATATATTCACGCTTATGTTTTGTCACAGCTCCCCGCACAACTAAACCCGATATCCAGTATTCTGTCCCTTTCCAAACATTTTTCCAGATTTGTTGGGAGCTGATATAAAATAGATTGCGATGAATGAATTAACAAACAAATGAAAGTATAAACAGACTGGAAAACCTATGGTCTATGGTGTTGTCAAGGGATTTTTTTTTTTTTTTTTTTTTTAGACAATATGAAAGCTAAGATTGTTCCTTGTGTATGTGATGACTTAACCTCTCATCATTTTTAATATGAAAGTGTGATTAAACTAAAAGCTTTTTTTTTTTTTTTTTGTATAATTAGGCAATTAATTTGCTTGGCCAGTTTAGTATTCCCTGTTTGCCAGTTTTGGCATCAAGGCATCTTCCTTTTTTTTTTCTTAGAGGAAAGTCATATTAAAGCCTTAACTTGAAGCAGCTGTTTCTACTCATATACTGGCATTATGTGTGCAAACTGTAGTAAATCGGTAGTGTAGATCATACAGTTAATCCAGGAAGCTTGTTAAACTCTGCACGGTTGTGCAACGCTTAACTCCAAAGTGCTCAGTGGCACATGATCAGACTTGGAAACATCCTTTTAAAACAGTAAACCCCTATTCTGTTCCCTGACATCACTAGTTTAGCTTAAATTAAAGTACTTAACTACAAACACTGTTAGCTACATAGCGGCTTCAAAATAACAACGGTCAGCAGACAGTAGTGATGCAAGCTTGTCAAAATGTGTTAAACGTATTTACATGGAAAAGGCCATTGAACAAGTTTTAGTTTAGCTTCCTCAGTTATGAAAGCACCTTGTTGTGCAGACTTGGCTGATTTCTACACAAAAGAAAGTATATATATATCAAGTTACAATAACAAATTTACTTTCTTTATACCATTAATATGTACCAAAGGTACACTCCAGCAAAATTTGACCCTTTGTTATGACGTGAAGGCTTATCTTAAATCAGTTTTGCCTTTTTTAATACATCCAGGTGATGATGGATTTTACTAATATAGGCTGTGGGAAGTATTTATTATGAACGTCCCAGTGCTAGATTTACATGTCATGCAGGATATGAATAGATACAACTTATTTGTCATCCAGCATATGAGTCTTTTAATAGCATTTGTTGCAGAAAATGATCTTGGAGCATGCTTAAATTTTTTTTTTTTCAAGTTTTCTTAGACAGTACACAGTGAAACAAAACAACATGCCTCCAGGACCATGGTGCTTTTTTTTTCTTCTAATAGTTAAGAAAGAAAATGGTTAATGCTAACGGTTTGGGTTTGAATATAATAAAAAACACCTGCAACTCATAAAAAGCGGTGGTGAGTTGAAGGGGGCAAAAACTCAATTCTTTACTTAACAATTTTTGTAATTTAAAGCTAACCATTAAAAAAGGATGATTGGAATGTCTGAATCAACCAAACGTTCATTATAGCTGATCCAGACGGTGCTATAGCCGTGAACAGAACTGCTAAATGAATTTCATGGATTAGTAACTGCAGGTCACCTTGTTATAAGGAGATTGAAATTCCTTGTGTGTCCAGTGTGTGTGTGTGTGTGTGTGTGTGTGTGTGTGTGTGTGTGTGTGTGGCTGCACAACATTTCCATTCTGGAGGTTTTGTGCTGTAAACTGTATTAAGCTAAGCAGACATGCCTGCAGGGCTCATGGTGTAGTTTTTCATTCAGAAATGCAGGTCTGCTCTGAGGGCACACACTCATGCTGTGCTGTAAATGGCTTATTTACTGTTTCAGAGCTTTTTCCTCAGCCACAGCTGGAATTAATCTCAGCGAAACACTGTGGATTTATGACTGCTCACAAATGCCCTATACTTTATGACATTTAGCATTGAAAACAGAAGATAAAGTGGTGTAATGTTATACCTTAAAGCTCTGCTCAAGGCTCCGCAACCTGAAGGCCAGTGTTTGGGAATGAAAAATGACTAGAAAATCAAATAAATAACAGCCGTGAATAATAGCACCTCCGTAAAACATACAACATAAATTTACCATGATCTTTGTAGTAGAAACAGCATTACAGACATTTTAGGATTTGCTCCTGTTTAACTATTTTTAACTGGTGCTTTAAACATAAACTCAGGAGTGCTGTTGTATCAAGCCTGGTTAACGAACATATCAATGTGTTTAGGGCTCCTATGAATACTTTTTTTTTTCTTTTTTTGTATATATTTTTGTTAGTTTTGTGTGAGGTCAATCCATGGTGTAGTAAAAAAAGTGACTGCACCACCCGTGCCACAGGTTCATTTTGGCAGTAATTGCTTAGTCACAAAAGAAAAAAAGAAACGGCCAAACAAGTATTTTATTGTAATCCTTTAAGAACTGCTTTGCCCACTTTTGCCTTGTTTTTGGGTCAAAAAGAAAAAAAAAGCATTAGGTGCAACTTCTGGTCACGTCTGCTGCCAAAATAGATATAGATCCTTCTCCCATCCAAGGATTCATCTCACGCTCGTGACCATGGTGTGAAGTTTGTCTTTATTCAAATGTTTCCTTAGTTGTAGTGTAAAAATGAAAATTAAAAATGTATTATCTTACTACTGAAGTAAATGTGAGAACAGCACTGAGGCATCATGTTCTTTAAGGGGAAGAGTGGATTTAAGAGGAACAATTTTTTGCTTTTTTGCAAAACACATGTGAAAGTCATGGCATACCAGCATCAGAAAAGTTTCAGTAAAGCTTAAACACTGAGATTCAAAGCTTACTCCTGTTCCTTCAGCAATAGGCTATTAAAACCGAGCTCTGTTTCAATGGAACTATTTCTCCTGTTTCCAAATCCAAGCACGCTCCATATTCTCTCTTTCTCTCTCTCGTGAATACCATTGCTCAGGCAGTGAGGTGTTTCAGGCACTTTGTTGCTGACCGTGGTGCTGAAAGGCCTCCTGCCTTCACATTGCCTGAGTGTTCATTTCATGGTCCATATAACGCGCTCGCCATTTGTCAGCTGGCCGTTAGTGTGGCTGCTTATTTCTTTAACCCCTTCCTTGTCAAACCATAACAAATCAAAAACACATTGGTTTCAGCTCACGGCCGACGGCTACTTGCCACTGCTTCTGTTTCACTTACAAGGGCGTACATGTCTTTGAGTAATCTGTGAGGTGTGGAGAATTTTTTTTTTTAACCTGTGGGAATTGTTTCTAACACGTACACACCTCAAAATCATTCGTCTTTAAAAGAACTCTGAATTGCTTTAAGATTTAATGAAACTCTCTGTCTTTTGGTGATTTTTCGGATTTGTTCATTGAGAATTTGCCTAGCGTCAATAGAATATCATTTAAACAATGCTCAGAAAAAGTGCAAATTGTAATGCTGTAAAGTTTATCTCAAATCCTTCATAAACTACAAACCCATTGCTCAATGGAGTTTATGGGTTTTTAGTATTAAGATGTATACTCAGCAGTCTTTTTATTAGGTACCCAAAACCTGCCAAGTCTAACTCTAGCTCATCATTTGCTGTTCAGTATTTCAGCATCCTAATGGTGGGACCGCCCCGACGTTTGATATTAGTTGGGACGTGAACCAGTCTCAGCACAGCAGCAATGCCAGCATTGTGGTGGCATGTTAGTGGGTCTTTTTCACTGGTTTACGATATCGGGAATTGTAAATGGTGAACACAAGTGAGGGTACTGGGCTGGTCCCTTTACTGTTAGGAACAAAGTGTCCTATAGAAGTACATTTCCTTCATCTAAGAGCAAATGATTTAAATGTAGCCTCAGAGCTATAACAATGGTATTAATGGCTTATACTTTGTATGTCTTTTAACACAACATTATAATGTGGAGAAATAAAATAAAAGTCTTGCGCATGACATGGTCAATGCAGTAAAAAAATTGTAAATACGACTGCATTAGAATATGACAATTACTTTATTTTACTTTATTCTGTTAGATTCATTCATTGATCCCAGAAGGAAATTTTGTTGCAGAAGCTTTTGCAAAGAATTAAAGCAAACTTATTTTTGATAAATTCTAAATACACGTTCTCAAAGGTAAAGTACACTACGTGAAAGGCTTTCGTAAGCGATGGTGTCTGTGTTGGTCCTATTCAGATGAAAGACACATTCAGTTGGAGTGCATCATTTATTAAATGTAATCGGGATAATTTCCAGAAGAACTGTATAAATGAAATCAGAGTCATTATTCACGATGTGCAGCGGGCTTCCAAATTGATTCCTGTCCCAATGACGTGGCCAGCCTCCCTGATTAATTTGATCAGTTATTTAGTATCCGACCTGTTGCTGCTCCAGCAGACTGCCTGCAAACACAATTCAATAGAAAAAACCTAGTATCTTACTGTAGACATTAAAAGCACTGAGCTTCGTTAGGAGAGTAGAGTCTGCTTTGCCCCTTGCTGTAGGTTACCTCAGTGTTGTGGGACCAGTATGCTTCATTATGTTCCATGAGGCAAGATAATGAAGGAATTGCCTTGAGATTTCTACCCAAAAGGGTTACCAACCTAGTGGCAGTTTAGTACCTTTCTTCCAGAGAGTGTGATAGCAGGAACATTGTGACACTGACGACTCAGTCACTTGCAACACAGGTGCAGAGAAACATCATCAGGGATTCTGAGGTTTAGGTTTGTCTTTCTGGCACACCATCACTGTTTATGGAATAGGAATGGAATGTAACTTCATCCATTGGGATTGAGCAAATGCTTGTAAATAAAAGAAATATAGAGATATACTGAGACATATCAATGCATGATACAATTTCTACAACTTTAGAGCGAGAAATATTTATTTCTTTGAGCTGGAGCTATGTTTGTCCTCTTTTAGGAGTTTATAGGTAAAATTAGGAGATTATCAGGTAATCTGACCAATTATGGCTTGTACTTGATGAGTTCCGGTCAACATTAAAAGAAGAAGTACAGTTGTTACATAAATACCATTTAGTTTCTTCTCAGCTGAAATTTCTTGACTGACAGGCCAAAAAATGTGCCTAACTTCAACTGACAAGCCTACAATGATAAGCAATTTGATTTATGCTACAATATAGTTAAATGGAAATGTAGAAGCGAACACCTTTTACTTTTCATGGCAACACCCTTTATATGGAGTCCTGGCTTGCCCAGCTCCATAATGTCCTTCATGCCATGCTGAATTTTTGAGCGAGTGTGCCAAACACTAAGTAAATGTGTTTTTCAATCTGCCCACCTCCTTCTTTCCTCTCCTCCTATCCCTCCCTCTCAAGATCCCCTGCCTGCCTTACACACACACACACACACACACACACACACACACACACACACACACACACACATTGCCCATCCCTCCTCTAAGGACTCCCTGCCTGTCTTTCTGCAATCTCCTCCTTCTGCATGCCTGTTGTTGTCTCCTTCACACTCTGTTGTTTCTGGCAGGTCTTGATAGCAAGAGACAAACACACACACACACACACACAGCCTCACAATGCTGAAAACACTACAAGCTGTATAAAGCTTAACGATCTCACCATAACAGAGTACTGAATCCACACTATAAACTCGCATTGTTTTGAGAAAGTGCTGCAGTAATTAATAGTTATGACACAGGAGTTTTCCCCTGGCACTTTTGAACTACAGCTCTGGAGGAAAAGAAAAGGGAGAGAGAATAATGTTTGAAAAGATGCAGCTCTAGAGAACATTTGTTATAAGCCATTAGATAGAATGCAGCATTTAATTTGCTGACTGCCCCCAGTTGCTTTTGCATGGAAATGAAGATTGAGAAGGACCTCTGTAGCTGCTAAGAACACACACACACACACACACACACACACACACACACACACACACACACAAACACACACACACTCTCTGCATTATTAGCCAGTGAGAAGTGCAAAGAATAGAGTTTCATTAGGTATGAGAAACAGTTTCTCTTTTGATTTTCCTTCATTGCTTTTGGAAGTTGCTGGAATGGAAAGTCCCGGGCGACCAGGTAAGAAGTCTTCTTCCCTGAAAAGTGCTATTATCCAGATGGTGTCATTAAGAATTACGCTGGTACATTTTCCTTTTTATAATTGACTCCATAGGCTATTAGGCAGGTTGGCATCAGGTCCAGCTTGTGCGAAACTTGTCCAGATGTTATGAAGCAGACAGGGGTGAGAGGAGAGTGAGGGAGGGAGGAAAGGGGAGAGCGAGGGCGAAGCAAAGGGAGAGCTGTTATGAGAAGGGTGAGCTGATGGCCAGGGTGCTGTGCAGATGGACACTGGAGGTGGGTGGTGGAAAGAAGTCAGACTCAATTAAATCAACGTCTCTATCACTCCAACAGCCCCCACCCCTTCTGCTAACCTTTCCAAACCATGAAATGTCTTCTCCCACTCCCAGTCATTTCCTCTGTCCACAACAGTGATTGTTCAGTCATTATTGTGAAAATGTGGTGTAAAGACATCTGTCTGTCTGTCTATCTAAAAGCCAGTAAAACCTCACATGTTCACCAAACAGTTTTATTTGGTGTGCACAATATGTAATTAATTCGACACACTTGCCACTGAGGATTCTTTTTAGTAATCATACAGAATAACCTTTTAAGAGTCCCTTAAAATCTGTCATTTAAACATTTTAAGTACTACTCGATAAAAGGTTCTTTAAGGAAGCCTAAAGTGGTTCTTTAGTAGCTCTTCAAAGAACTCTTTAGCATATTCATTCTTAACAGTGAAAAGCATGGTGTGACATTCCTCACTATGTGTTGTACTGCAGATATATCACTACAAACATAAGAGCTTTGAAGGACACAGAGTCTTCCGGGCCATTATTCAGGCTCTGCTTTCCCAGAAGCCTGTCCTTTTTTAAGGTTCAGCTTTCTCTTGTCTTCAGTATCCCTCAGATCAGAATCAGAATCTCTTTATAGCCCAAAATGAACAAAAACGCTATTGATTATTCAATAGCTTGGCTGGCTTGAAAGCCGAGAGCCAGTCTGCTGCTTCCATTCGTTATTAGTAAACAGATCAATGGTTCAGGGAGAGACATGGCCAGGCCAAGGCTGGCCTTTAGTGACTGCTTGCTCTTTCTCTCACACTCCAGAGAAAAATAATCATCAAACAACAGATAACTACTTCTTCACTAGTTTACCCTGGTCTTGATGTTCATGTAGACGTGTGATTTTAGTTATGTGGTTGCTTTAGTGTGTTTAAAAATTAAAGTTGTAGTCTTGCTGGACTTGACTTCAATGAGTTACACAGGAACTCTTATTCTCTTAACTGGCCTTATACATTCTTAGATGATTTCTCTCTTAAGCAAGGCCTCTGCTTTCTTTCATTTTCTGTGCTTACTCACAAAGGCTGAAATCAGAGTTATGAAGAGATGTTAGCTCATTTAAAAATATTCACCGTAAAATGATTATTGTGCAAGGGTTAAATATATTTATTACTTTTCATTGATTTTAGTGCTTGTTTTAAATTTCAGCAAACCAGCACCCATGGGTTTAAGGCTCTCCCTAAAGCATTCCTAAAATGTTGGATTTTTCTCTGCTGTGTAATTGCAAGCATTGCAGTGCATGCTTCAAATATTAAAACTCCCAAAATGTGTTGGAATATTTGCAGAGTGAGTAAATGACAGATCTTCTGAGAACTCCTTAGAGGAGCAAAGCGACCAGACCTATATATGATCCACCACTAGGCTTATAGAAATATGATCTTATAAGAATGATGTAGATGCCAGCAGTGTTGAGCTGAGCTGGGTGATGCCGTGTGTCTGGTAAGGAGGATATGTGGTGATGAGAGCGATGGGGGGATGAAGGCTCTGGCCTGCGGACACTCTAGGAAGGCCTTTTAATCTGAGACAGAGAAGCTGATGGATGGCATATGGGAAGTGCTTGCCGGAGTCCTACCTGAGACTTAGTGTTCACTTCAGGCATTGGGCTTGATCCGTTTCCATCTCTTTACTGTCTCCTCTCACACTGTCAGCCATTTCATCAGATCTGAGTTATTCTCCTGTTAAAGGGATGCTGGGGGATTAATAATCTTAGCGTAAGAATTCTGTGCATAATATGCACATATGCTTAAAATGTTGATATAATGTTGGGAAGACAAGTTCTTTTAGTAACTTGGTTTGTATATAGTATTGACAATACCTGTAACAGGAAGTTTATGGATTCAATAAGATATTTTTAGCATGCATAGTGTAACTAAGTATTGTTGGTATAAATGGCTCGACCATGGTGGCAGCTTGTTTCTTTTCTGCCACCTTGCAGGACAGTTGCACAGTCTTGCAGGGGATTGAACATTAATAAATCATGCTGTTGGGGTGAATTATGGACATGATGTTTGTGGATTTAACACTTGTTAACATGACGTGTTATGATCCCCGTAGTGTTATCTCGGGGCAGAATCTGCTTGACTGGCAGCTGCAGTAAAGTTGAACTCTAGGCTGTTAACGAGGTTGATAAGGTGTTCCAGTGTTGGGAACATTGGCCTCCATCATTACACTCTCAGAGGATGAGATTGGGTGAGACAGCACTCCGCTCTCTCTCCATTCCTAATCAGCCCAGTAATCAGCCAGGGCCTGGAGTACACTATTGTCTCCCCGAATTGACAATGTCAAGAGGGTCTTTCCTCACAAAGCTTTTCGTTATGCCTTTGGCAGCCACTCGAAATCAAAATTTCAAAAAATCAAGAAAGATGTTTATTCGTGCTATCACTTTGGAGCATGATTAACTTTTCTTCATTATTCTATTCCGCAGATTTGAGGCGAAGCCTTTTGTCACAGGCTGGGGTGCGTTGAACCACAGGTGGAATTTTCTGTGTTATTCAGATTCAGATTTTAGGTATTATTTATTTGCTGTTTTTGGGGCATCACTGTCATTTTTGCAGTCGTGATTGAAACAGAGGAGCGCACAGTGATAGCTTGTTATAGTAGCATCTCTTTCTTGTCTAGTGTATATAACAGACACGAGAAGCTGCACAATTAGCTTTGTTTTATTATCTTTTCACGTAGGGCTCATATCAGCAACATACACACTTGAACAATCTGTTTCCTAGTTGATGTGCTGTATTCCAGAGCAATGGGCATGAGTAAAGATGAGCATGACTTTGAGGGCTGGATCATTATGCCATGGCAGCTGAGTTGAAGCATCTCAAAGTTAAAGTGTTGTGGCATAGTGAGTATCCACCCACAGTGGTGTGAGGGTGAAAAACACAAACCGGTGATCAGGGATTGGTTGCCCAAGGCTCATTAACTTGTCATTTTTAAGGGCTATTGTGTACCCTTTAGACTGTCAACTACAATGAGGAGGCAAGTGTCTGAAGTGCTACCTGCCTAATTTTTGGGGCTGCAAAAGAATTTTTAGTTGATGCTCTGTGAAGCTTGTCCAGCCTCTGAATGTAGGCAGTGCAACAACAGGTTAACTGTCAGTTATTGTTATCCACACTGGTGCCACTCTAAAATTCAGTATTGTTTATTTTGTGGAGAGTATAATGGGATCTTATGGAAGTGTAATTTCCCAAAGCCTGGTAACCTGATAGCTTTATCACTTCTAATTAAGAGCGCAGTGAAGAGGTGCTGGGTGCAGCCCTGTTACTCCGACAACTGCATACACCATCACCTTCGTCCAAATTAGCATGATATCAACACTCTGACTCTCTCCTTCTGCCTTGAACATTTCTGACATGTGCATAAGAGCACAAGGAAATGCTCACATGCATGCTTCAGTCTAAACCACATGATTCTCAACAGGAGCCTTTCACTAATAATCAGCTGTCTTTTTTAAATCACATGTGAACCGTGAATCCTGTTTAAAGCTCCTGTCTTATTTAGAATGAAACTGCAGAACAGTTATATGGCTGTAGTATCACTCAGCAATGATGTGGACATGTGAGATAGGTTGGAGGAAATCATTGGTTGCCTATGAGAAGTGAGGAGCCATTCTGTTAGGCTGCTCATGGTAGAAAAGCTTTTTCTAATAATGTCCTTTTTTTTCTGTAACAGCATTTGTACTTGACCCCAATGACTTTAGCTTGTCTCTGATCCTCATCCCTCCTCCGTGCCCATGCAGCTGGCCAAATGAAAGTTACACACTAGCCTCACAATATATCTGTTTTTCTGCATGAGGAAAATAACATGACACGCTCTTCGGCTGGTGTCTAACGCCAAGAGCAAATTTAATGAAACCCTTGTACAAGTTTGCTTGTATAAGATTGCTTTTTGGTTTATAGGAGTCAGTAATGTTGAGGCAAAATACTGTAGTTTGTTTCTTCCACCCACATCTTTCTGTGCATAAATCACATGGAACCTGTTGCCCATGAATGGAGGAACTAATAAATATTTGATAGTATTTATTTTATATTAATATTAAAGCCCAAGTGGGGGTCTGCTTTGATCTAGTTTTCTCAGATTCCATAAATTCCTTTGGCTACCTTTTAGAGGTGTTTAATGTGTGTGTAAATGTTCTCACTTCTTTTTAATTATGGATTTTCATCGTGCAATAAAAAGTAAAGAGAAAAAAAGAAAGTTTCCGTAGAGGTTCTTAACTGGAACATTTTGGCATTTCCAGGAGTGCAAATATGGAACTCTTTCTCTTTCTCCCTGTTGTTTACAAGTTCTCTCGTTTTTCAGATGACCTTCTAGCTCCTCTCCATTCCTGCTGAAACTAGTTCCTTCTATCTTTATCTTCTCTTTGTCTCCCCTTTTTCCCCCGTGTTCTCCCTCTCTCTTCCTCTAATCTTTTTCTCGTTCCCCTGTCCCTGTTTGGGAGGGGTGTGTGTCTATGTCTTGTATGTGTGTGTGATTTATCAGTGACAGTCACTCTGGTCCCAGTGCAGTCTCTTCCTCTAAGACAGGTAGGGCTGCTGGTGAGATATATTTTAATTACAGATTTAGTCAGAAGTAATTAAGCTTTTATATCTGAGGGGACAGTTTAATGCTCTCTACCGTTCTGTACAACTTTAAACACACACACACACACACACACACACACACACACACACACACACACACACACACGTGGTAAATGCCAGAGAAAGTACCAAAATATCAGACAAACTTAAGATATGTGCCATTTATTATTGTACTTATCCATTTACCAGGTCTGTGTATTTGGTGCAAATGTGTATTTAATGTACAATAAATACACACACACACACACACACACACACACACACACACACACACACGTTATAAATACAGTCCCCCTCCAAAATGACTGGAACAGTAAGGCCAGTTCATTTGTTTTTGCTGTGTACTGTAAGACATTTGGGTTTAGGATCAAGTAATGAATATGCAATGTTTTTTTTCTTATATTTGAATGTCCATTCAGTTAAATGTCCAAACACAGAGATGAGCCTCACTGTGTTCTGTGTAATTTAACATATCTAAATGTAAATACTACAAAATAGAAGCTGAAACTCTGATCGTCTTCCACTTTTAATTTCAACCCAAATGTCCTCATTGCATAGTAGAAGCAAATATATTAGCCTTGGTGTGTAAATATACACAACAATGCACCCATTCTTAACATGCAGTAAAATAAACATATGTATTAACTGCGAACATTAAATTGCACAGAATACAACAGACAATATTTTTTCCATATTTTATCAATTCATCATTTTATAAGTTTTTCTGGCTCGTAACTGGCTGCTTGCACTTGGACAGATTTATATGAATCTCGTGAACTTTACATTGGCAAGGACAGAAGCTCTGCAAGCACAAGTGATATTTGAGTACACCGAGACAAGTGGTTAAGCATATTCAGTTCAATGATATTCTCTAAGACACAGTCATGTTGTTCAGCTTGGAAACTACTTTGGTCATCTTCCTTTGCAGAATATTTCTAGGCTACATTTATAAATGCGATAATGGCGTGTTCTCATTTCTCCGTCATTATAAAGCCGGGATACAGTCTTAAAGTCTGTATCATTATATGAAAAGGGTTTCTCCTGATTATATTGGGAAAATATAGTGGAATTAATATTGTGTTCATACCTCTCTGCAATGTGTGGAAAATGTCTTCATTCTTTTAGATTTGAAGTTTTTGAGCTGAGGGTTCCTCTGTGACATGACTGAAGCACAGCCTTTGTGTTGTAAGAGTCTTCTGTGAGACCTAAACATGTTGAGGAAAGAAGGGGGCATATAAGAAGAGAAGGTGTGAGTATTTGTGTTAGTGTATGTGTGTGTGGGTGATAAAGAGAGGGAGACAGAGAGAGACACAGATGGAATGACTTCTCTGGGATTACAGTGTGGCTGTGGGAGCAGAGAGGTGGTAATTGCATTTTAATTACAGTGTTGATGGTTTTGTGCTCTGCCAGATGGAAGCTTCTTTACAGATATGCGCAAAATAAATCAGCCTTTTGCAGCAACCCTTCCCTTTCAACCTTTCTGACAGTATTCTCTCTCTCTCTATCTTTCTGCTCTCTTATCTCTCTCTATATCCATACCCTCCCATGTATGTCTTGTTACCTTTCTATTCTTGTCGTCCTCTATCCCACCATCTATTCAAGGAAAACGTGTCTGTAGCTTAGCACGGACCATAACTTCGATGCTTTACCTGTCATCGTTAAAGAAAACCTGTTTGCTTAAAACAAACAAAAGGTGCTGAAGCAAATGCCTACTGGCAGATGCCACAGTCGAGAGAAAACACTTTAGTATTCCTTTAATTTGCCTTCTCTACTTCATTTTCTCATCCTGTCTTGTTCTCTGCCTCTGCTTCTGTCTTTTGCCTCCAGCATGCTCTCAAGAAACTCTCTCAAACCCCATTTCCCTCAAGGTCAAAGATGAACCCCAGAGGCAAGAGCTGCAATAATGCATTCAGCAGTGTTTATAAGACAGTGTTTGTGCATTCATCTGCCTGAGATAAGAAAAGGAAATGCATGTTACTTGTACTTTGAATTGCATTTACCCCGTGGACATATTTGTAGGCATAATGAATAATGTTTTATTTAGCTAAGAGATAGCAGGCTGCGAGCCAGCGTGCGGCAGAGAGACGTAGAAGCCTAAATGCAATTTGCATCCTCTTGCGGAGACCATATCCGGCAGATCTAATCAAGTAGTTTAATGTTGGAATGGTTGTTCAAATTTTGCACTAGAAGACTCTCTCAAAAGTTTTGCAGTGGGCTTTTATTTACATATTTATTTGTTATTATTTCATTTTATTTTGTTTGGCAGTCAGTGGAGCCCTCTTGGCAGGCTTTTATTCTATTGCCTCCTTTATGTTCACTAATGTGCCGTCTCTATTTCGTTACGTTATGAAAAATGTCTCTTGATGAGAAGATTTCATTAAAAAATTTGTCTGGAGCTATGCTAACTGAATTAGCGGCTATGTCACCCCTGCATTGCCAGTCTGGAGTCCAACTGTAACAAGACTCCAGTTGATCGTCTCACAGTATCAAGGTGAGATATAGATGTGATCCAGGCTATGAGGGGCTGGCTGCAGGCCTCAGGGGGTTTAGTTCAGACCCGAGCTCCATGTCTCACAATCCGGATCACCTGTGGCTACTTTCTACTCATAGCTAACTGTCTGTGGGAGATAAGGTGTGTGTGATAAGCCATGCGTGGTGGAGGCGCTTCCACGTAGACCCCGAGATGCAGCTAGGAGGGAAATGTGCCTATATATCACAGGCCAGCGCGGCTGCAGCAAAGCTGATAGCAACTTAATAGCTTTATGATACAAGGAGGAGAAAACGCCTGCTGTCTTACTTCCTTCTCTCTGCTTAATGTCCACACTTTCAAACACACATGTGCAAAATCATAAAGAAAGGAATGCCATCCACCAGCATTCATATTGGGTTTTTTTTTCTTCCCCACAATCTGCAACAAAAAAGAAAAAGGTCAGTTTAATCTCAGACTTATTAGGCTTTGCCATGTAATTTTTTAAAACCAACTCACTAATACTCACCCCACAATTAATGTTTCCACAGCACATTCCAGCCGGAGATATGTGTGTTCGTGTGTGGCAGCAGGTTTGCTGGGGCTTAATGGCGTTCGCGTACAGGTCATTTTAATATATTCATCAATTTCAACAGGGTTCATTTTAGTGTAGCCGCCAGCTACAGCGGCGCACAGCGATATTTTCAAGAACATTACAATTGCTACGCTTTCCTGGCTGTAAAAGCCGGCAGGGTAATTTGCTGAGAAATTACCTATGTTGCCTTGTAATGTAAGTTGGCCGGCGCAATTTTACAACACAATGGTGAGATCGCACAATGCAGCAAGCACAAGTCTTCTGATTGTCTTGGGCGAGCGTGCAGGGACGCAATATGCCTTTTCTTCTGCTGCTGGTGCCGAACACAAAGCACATGCTGTCGAGATTGGAAAGGCCATAATTTACTCACGGATTTTGTGTCAAAAGTCCAACTGGTTTAGTTGGTGCGTCAAGGTCAGAACCAGCTCCTTGCCTTTTTGTTTTTTTTTTGTTTTGTTTTTTTTTCTCACTGGAAATGAACAAGACAAGCTGAAAGGGGCCAATGGAGAGTGAATGTGCGTAGGTTTTATAAGATGATTTGTCAGCTTTTTTGTATTCATTTAATAGGAAAATTTCATAAAGCATCAGCGCTGAGTGGCCGCACCAATTGTAGTTAAACGTACAGTGTTTGAAAAGGTTTCTATCAGTAAATGGAGCTGATATTTGCAGCAGTGATGTCTGTTTGCATAACCACGCGAAGGTGTCATGTTTTATGAGTGTATGGTTGTGGGATTAAGAGCTGTCCCGGTAATGTGCTGTGACACACAGGCATGTATAACTCGTTTTTCACTGACAATATTCCTAATAACAGTGGTTTGTGTGTTATTTTATGGCACGTTTTTTATTTATTTATTTTTTGCAATTCTGTTTTTTATTTTTTCTCAAGTAAAGGTTTCATAAGATTATTGTTTGCTTTGAACTACTTCATTCCCAGCTTTCCTCCAATATTAGGGTTTTGTTTATTTGTTTAAAAGTGTAAAAATCCCTTCTAATTAGTAAATCCGTGAATCTTTATGCTTTGGTTCAATCCTGTATGCACTTTAACACCGTTTCTTCTCTTCTGCTCAACTTTAGTCCCTCTTTTTAGCCCATCAACCTACTGTTCACTAGTGTGTTTTACAAATTGCTTGTGTTTAGAGCTCACTTATCAGTCATGTAGTGTGCTTGAGGCATACAGTATCCATCATAGGTGCAAAGAGAATTGTGCAGTCCCAGCCTTTCTCAAAGTTTTGCTTTATTCTTATTTCATCTTTTATACCATGCGTACAAAAAAGTGGACTGCTTGGAATTTAAAACTCTCAGCTCATACCCTTGACCTTGGAAGATATGTTGAATGAGCAGGTGTCGACATATATTTGGACAGAGTGCAGCTCACCTGATCAATTTTTGTACGTCATTTTGTAGTGAATAACCCGAAGCAGCCAGTAAGAGACATATTACAATTATCAATTACAGTAAGCTTTTGCATCTGTATCCATAAATACCTATAAAAAATAATATTTTTGTGACAGCAGTACCGGTTTACAGACATATGCCACCTAGCACTATTTTCCAGACAGCATGTGTTGTTTAGACTGATCATATTGATGCATCATTACTGAAATAGTTAGGATCCTTCAGATGAACACTTGGGTTCTGTAGGATCTATACAGAATGCAACACCCCTCATTAGTAGACAGTTGCTGCAGAAGAGAGTGAGTGTAGTGCTGCTTTAATGATGGATCCAGCTCTGGCCAGCAGCTGTAGAAAAAACCCTGACATTATTACGTTTGCTTCAAGCTGTAAGCACACTCAGGATCTCCCCCTTAGTGGATTATGGAGCAGTGGTTCTGCTTCATGTAGTTTATACGTGTTAAAGTCCTCCAGCCCCTCCACTGGCAGCGTGACAGTGCGGGGAGTGTGTGGGGTTGGCTGACCAACATCAGCCATAGCAGCTGGTTATGTAAATGTTTCTAGGCCTGAGATTCCAGACTGTTTTTATGCTCATATCATCCTTTGAACCAATGAATGTGTAAACATGCTCCTACACTACAGATGGACACATCCTGGACAAACCAGCTTGGGGATTTCAATACACGACTTTGAAAATTAGCTGTTTGATACCAAATAGAAAAAAAGGGATCTCACCTGAATCTGATGGTGTGGGTATTTGGCTTTACATTTTGATAGACAGGCCAAAGAAAAAAAAAACTAAATAAATTCCCCCTTCCAGTTTAGACCAAGGGCGGCATGGGTCATACAGTGCGCTGCCACTTCACAGTTAGAAGGTCTTGTTCAATTTCCAGATGTGGTGCTTCCCCCACTGTCTGCGTGTGTTTCCTCTGGGAGCGCCACTTTCCTCCTTCTGTCCAAAGATATACATCAGCTGGACTGGAGATGCTAAATTCCCCCATACATTTGAGCGAGTGAGTTTAGTCCTCCAGATTGCTAGCAAGCTATGAGATGCAGAAGTAGCTGCACAGGCCACTGTCAGTGAGTGATATCTACAGAGGCAGGTCCGTCTGTCCAGCAGCAAATTCCTGTGCATCAGTGGGGATCAAACTTACTCCTAATTGTAGCATCAGTACTTAAACTGTTGCACCACTTAGAATGTGGCTAAGGACCAGTTTTTCAGCTTGGCACTTTTTACTTATACAAGACAAAATAATCTTTACTTGACATCAGTTGCTTTTAAACTCAATCTATCTGTCTGTCTGTCTATGAACCTGTCTGTCTGTCTATGAACCTGTCTGTCTGTTTTATACACCTGTCAATATATCTATCTATCTATCTATCTGTCTGTTTACACACCTATCTATCTATCTATCTATCTATCTATCTATCTATCTATCTATCTATCTATCTATCTATCTGTTTATACACCTGTCTGTCTGTCTATCTATCTATCTATCTGTTTACACACCTATCCATCCATCCATTTCTCTTTCTATCTATCTAAAAACCTGTCTATCTTTCTAAAAACCTGTATGTTTGTTTACACACCTGTCCGTCCATCCATCCATCCATCATTTCTCTATCTATCTATCTATCTATCTATCTATCTATCTATCTATCTATACACCTGTCTGTCTGTCTATCTGTCCATCTATCTATCTGTCCTTCTATCTATCTATCTATCTATCTATCTATCTATCTATCTGTTTATACACCTGTCTGTCTGTCTATCTGTCCTACTATCTATCTATCTATATATCTATCTATCTATCTATCTATCTATCTGTTTATACACCTGTCTGTCTGTTTATCTATCTATCTATCTTTCTAAAAACCTGTCT
>CM029373.1:22407083-22449583 GCA_017165825.1 Hepsetus odoe | reverse complement strand
GTTTCCAGTGTCCCATGGTTTGTTTAGATGAAAGAATAATGCAGTGGCTCAGGAGAGTGTTTATGCTAACAGTGTTTGTTATTGCTGTAGTTTTTATCCTCGTTATCTCTCCGAAATAGACTGATGAAGATGGAGGAGAACTGTGGCATGTGCCAGTGTAACTGTCGCATTCGTTTGCATGGTTCAGTATTGGACATGTTTTTGCACTTTTTAAATAACTTTTGCACAGCGTTGAGAAAAGGTCTTCATTCATGCTATATGTACTTCACATGTGGGGTTTCTGTTTTGTGTGTTTTGTTTGGGGACTAATAGAACACTGTATTGTTCCAAATTTGATCAAGACCAGCACCGAGTTTCAAACATTGATGGAAAACCTCATAAGCTGCCATTATAGCAGTATTGGTTGTTTTCAGCCCCAATGCAGAAGCATTTGCTTTTGATATTATGTATTACCAATAGCTAGATCATTTTTCTGTTGTTGCCAAAAATGTGTCAAGTTTAGACACTACCATATCAGATCATATCAAATTAATTTTGTGAATTCTTACAAGATCCATCCATGCATAAATGTGTTATGGTCCTCACTCTTTTTTCTTTCTTTTTCTCTTTTTCATGAGCATTAATTTTATTAATTTCACGTGCTGCGAGCACAAATGACATTTTACTCATTCTTCTCACACATCTGCCCCCCCCCTGTCTCTCTCTGTCTCTCTCTTTCACACTTATTCCTTCACACACATATAGACACACACAAAGATGAACATCAGCCTGGACGAACATATTTAATTTCCTGCCGGGGCCGTGCCTCTTCATTTTTTTCATTCAAGCACAATGCAGGCGCAGAACCTTGTCATTTGTTTTCATCTGCCATTTCCTGAAGGCCTGCTCCTCTCTTCTGCCTTCTCTCACCATTATATAGCTTCATTAGCGCTGCTGCGAAAGACCCCTCAGTCTCTGCAGCTCTACCTATGCGATTTAGATTGGCTGCTCTTGCTGGCTGAAATACTGTGTGTGATCTGATGTGCTTTAATCCTGTTTATTCTGTTGCATTACCAGGCGGTTGATAAGGGCTTATCCCTGTGAATGCAGCAACAAGGCTTAAGGCAGAGCAGTAAATGTGTGACTCTGTGTTCAGTCATTCAAAAAACATGTGCAAAGAAATAAAGTGGATCCCGGATTTTGCATGATTAGTTTAGCATGTTGGCTACTCTCTGTCCACTGCTCCCTCCATTTAAGGCTGTGTGTGCATGCGTGTGTGTGTCGCCTGGGGAGATGGCACTGTTGTGTGTGCATATTGAGGCTTGCTGTTCCCCTATGATGATTTATTGCCTCTTTTACAGATCCTGCCTGGCATTTAGTGGAGTCACATTCAAAGAAGCATATCACAAAAACAAGCTCTGACACTCAGATCTGTGTGGCCTCATGCTGTGTGTGTGTGTGTGTGTGTGTGTGTGTGTGTGTGAGACTTAAATATCTGGAATTTGAGGGGGAAACCCTAGAAAAGATGCGTAACACACAACATTGGAGCCAATAAAATGGTCCTGACTTTGTAAAGTGCCTTTTAAACTAAAAAGGTAAAACCTAAAATTAAAAAATTTAAATTTGAACCTAAAATCGTCACAATCATTACTGTACTCGTGTTTTTGTTTTAATTTTAATGCTCCCCCTCTCGCCGCAAGGATGATTACAAGAATGAGTAAATAGTTTTAAAAATCGTGTGTGTGTTTACTGACCTGGATGGACTGCTTGTATCTTTCTGTCACTTACAAAAAACAACCGATATATCCAGTTTATTCTGTCTTTCTCTCTGCCTCTGTCTCTCATCCTCTCTCTCGTTCTCTTTCTCAGTGGGGGAGCAGGCTGCAGATAATAAGCGTGAGGGGAGATCCAGGCTTTGCTATTCCATATGGGGAGTGCAGTCCATTGCCAGTGTACCAGGGGTCAGAGTCAATTTCAAAAGGAGCATTCAGTCTTTATCACAGTCCAGACCTTCACACTCTCAATCATAAAGCCCCTTCGTAAATGTGTGGGGCCAGATTTTATCAACACACACCCTGCGTAATCCCACACTAGATTGGATTTTAAAACGGGAGGGGTTCAATTCTGGGAGCACAGTACATTGAGTATAGTGTTAAATGGACAGTTAGTGCTGGTGTTGTAGTTTATAGAGATAACATTTCAAGTGTGTTGTTTGCGACTGGATTTGAAGGAAGTGGGAGCGACCAGAATGGTCAGTTTTTGAGTGTAATAGAGTTTCTTTTATAATAACTCAAAATGAAATTATATGAATTTCTATGTGTTTGTGTGTGTGTTTCCTATTGGAGTGTGTTACAATTAGAGGTGACAGCTGTCTCACCTCCATCTCACACTAACACACACAGCTGTCTTACATACTGCCAGCCCTAGGACCTCAAATATAGCTATATTTGCACTCTTTTCTCCCTCTCTCTGCTTCTATAACACGCTACACTACTACAGTCCCCTTTTTGTGGTTACTGTGCACACAGAGACACTTTCACTGTGCTGTGTACAGATCACACTCTCATTCCTACAGCCTGATGCTTTCATGCTTTTCCAGCATTCTACCATCTTTCTCTTCAGCATCTTTAAGCATGTTTCCTGACAAGGATTGTAGCTGACATTCAACTGCTTCCCCAGGAGCCATAGAAAAACATCTGAGCTGTTGGTGGAACAACCTATTTATGTAAAGCTTTATTAATGCTAATTTTGTGGTCCCAGGGGGAATCCTGATCCTAAACCAGCCGTCTTTTAATGCTCTGGTTCATATAATAATGCATTTGGTCATTTAGCCATACATATAAATAAACGTCCAAAAGAAATAGAAGGGAGATTGTAAGCGAGCTGCTCTTGGTCCTGAAAACAGCTCCTCATAAACATGAAAACGTGTGAGTTTAGCTCCTGAAAGTGTTCAGACAGTCGGGGACAAAGCCATAAATACAGGTATTACTGTAAACTCTGCCATGGTCACTGTCATCCGAGTTTACAGGTTGTGACATATCATCAGCCAGAACGTTCTCTTATATCGGATATAGGCAATAGAACAAGTTTGCAAAAAAAAGGGCTAAGAATACATCTAGGTTATGGAACAATGTATTAAAGGTACAGTTGTATTTTTCTGCACCTGATGATCTGTTAATATTTCTATTTGCATATAAAACCTTACATATAACGATTACAAAACCTGTTAATACACAAGGTTATGAGTTCATGAAGACTAACGGATGGAAGTATGACAATATAAAACCTGAAAAGCAAACCTGTTAGCTTGTTAAACTGACAAAAGACACATTTTAAACCATTTTGAACAGTCTGAAGCGCTAAGCAAATTAATTACATTACACTGAACTGTTTTTATGTTTCAGTATTGTTAAAACTAACATTTTGCTTCACTGTCTGTCACCAGTACTGAAGTACTGATGTAAATGGTATTTCCCCCAGTCTTCCTGAGCTGTGGGTAGAGGAGGTTGTGTAAGTGCATTCTTTTTCCTCTTAGAAGCCCATGTATGGACCAGGTCAATCCAGGCCACCCAATGTCCCTGGAAACCTTGCTCTCTCAAGCTTGGCCCTGTGGCTTGTATCTTAGTCCATTAAAAACTCATCTCCTCCCTTCAGGCTACCAGATCACCTCCTCATTACTCCTCTTTCAGTACACTCTTCATCCTTCATCCTTCTCTCTTAGCCCTCCTTTCAGTTTCTCACCTATTCTCTCTTCTCCATTCAATCAATTCTCTAGCTACTTCCAGTTACTGCTTGATAGTAAGTATACAGTGGAATGAAAATGTATACAACTATACAGTGGAACGAAACAACATGACAGGCACTTTACTAGGCAACACAATAGTTGTGACCATGACTGGGAATGCAAGCAATGCAGTTAAACGAGTACAACGTTACTGTACAATACCATAAATAAATTAAACACAGTAGCAAAATGCGGCTAAAAGTCCAGCAGCGATATAGAACAGGACTTAAAAAGACAAAATATCATCCATACCTAAAGAATATTAGCTGTTAGTGCTTTAAACAGCCAAAGAACTGGCCCTTATTAGCTGTTTAAAGCATGTTTCAAATCATTTAGATGATTTTTACAATAAGAGGTAATATAACTGTTACTGGTATTTCTCTGTGATTAAGTCTGAATTCACTTTTTCAGTCACCATTTGCTCACACCAGTAAAGACTCCGGCCAGTTTACTTACTGTTTAACAAGTCATAGAAATAACTCCAGGTTACTTTAGCGCTGCTATTTTTATTGCCGTCATTTGTAGTAGATCACACTCCAGGAATGATATTTCTATCCAGAGATAAATGATCAAACAAGCAAATTATGAGGACAGTGCAGTATTAACATCCTGCCATCTTAAATATGTTTCCAGGGTTCAACCTGATGGACAAAGACTGGGATAATGACTGTGACCTGAGATTTTTAATAGACCTCAGTACAAAGTCCAAGAGAATATAATTGGTCCTGATTAATTTTATGTAAATATGGACAATAAACATGCGAAAAAGGTGCTTAAAACATGTTTTTCTGGCGCATTTTATCTCTTCTAGCCTCAAAAATAGACATGTAGCATGAAAATGTCTTATACTATGTAAAATACTATAATCCATCTCACCTTATACTATGTTTTCCCTACTCTTTCTCTTTTTCTGTGTCTCTTTGTTTTTTGACCGGCACTTTTTCCGATTATGTCTGAGTGGATCCCATATCTAATCAGCGAGTCTCCCTCATTCACTCTGCTGTTTTTCCTCTGAAATGAACTCTGTTTTTTGCTTCTCTTTCTCCTTTACAATCTTTTGATTTGAGAGGATTTTTAACATTACCTCAATGAAGAACTGTTTTGTCTTATTTACCTGAAGGTGAGGCAGTTTCATGAAGTTACACTGCACCTTCACACAAACAGGTCTTTTCTTCAGTATCTTGCTCAGAATCTCCACAATTTAAACTGGTCAACAGAGAGGGTAAGGGAAAGACACGACAGGAAAAGAAAAGGATTGAAATTGATAGATACTACATGTTTCTTGTTGATATAGATATTTGTGATCTGGGCAAAAATGGTAGGATATTCAATTTTAAGTGTTATTTTTCCAATCTGCTCACTTACAAAGGCTAAAAATATTTGTAGGAAAAACTTTTTTAGAGGTTATGCATTTAATTTAGAACTCAAAACCTTTGCAAATTAACGTAGGTTTGTTTCTTTGTTGCACAAAAAACATTTAACATTTTTTTTGCCCTGATATGATTAGATCTTTCCTGACTCAAGTCTGTTTCTTTTATTTAGCATTTTTAAAAGATCGAATATTTAACAACTGAATAAAATCTTCACAATTGTGCTAAACCTGGGAATAAGTGAATACTTTTTTGGGGAAAAAAAAAGGTCTTGTATTCTATAGGCCATAAGATTAATGGTCATTCAGCCCGAGCTCAAGTGGACGTGCCGCTGTGAGCTGTCCGTGGTCCTGAAAATTGCTCCTCCACCTCAAGGCAAAAAGCGCTCAGCTTATTTCAGTGTAAATTACGTGAAATTGAGATCATTTTACTGTCAAAGAATTTTTACTCCATTGACACGCTGAAATTGCCATGAGAGAAGAGAAGAGAAGAGAGGAGAAGAGAGGAGAAGAGAAGAGAATAAATACAAGTAATAGAGATAGCGAGAAGCAGACAGAAGTTATCAAAAGATAAAACAGCCTCATTTGTGTAACAGATTTTCTGTAGCTGCTTCTCAATCCTGCAGGTTTGAGTGAACATGCTTCAAGGGCTGCTCTCAAAAAGCCGCCCACCTCTTTAGCATGTGTGTCTCTCTCTGCGACGGGCTTACTGAGGTAAAGGCCCAGGAACAAACTGCACGTGAAAGATACCCAAGCAGTATTGCAGCAGCCTGCCAGCAGCCACTTTTACATTTATTTCTCCTTCCACAGACACTTAGCTTGGCTTGAGTCTTTGATACCAGTCCAAGCGCTGTCAGTCAGACTTGCTGTAGAGTCTGGCTGCAGTGGGGAGGGAAGCAGCCTGCTGGAGTTTATGGATTTCAGCTGCGCAGACTTGCACTCTTTCTGCCAAAACAAACCAGGTAGAAATGGAAAACTTCATTTGTAGGCTTAAACTTGAGCTGAGATATGCCAAATTTATACATCCCACATTAAAAGTGAAAGATTAGTGTGTCAACATACCATTCACTCGCATATTCAATTCAGTGTACACACTTAAATTAAACTCCAAAAACAGCCCGTTTTGAATTCTTTGTTCTTTTTTTTTTTGTCATGAAACCCAAATTTTACACATATCTACCCATCCAGCTTTCAATAAGCCTGCTTAAGAATTTCATCTTCAGTGGTGGACTAAACATTGCAGTACTTACGTACATTTTCAAGAACCTTTACTCAAAATAATGCAATAAAACTTTCTGTGTTTAGTCAGCTGAGTGATCTGCTACATTTTACTCCAGTTATTTCAGCAAAATACCAGTGGGGGGAAACAAATTTAACATATTTAATGAACACATTTTGGTAATATATGAAACAATAAGTGATATGTTGTTTGGTTGTCTTGTTGCCGCCTTAATATTTTAGGTGTATTTCCCTATAAGACAAAATGTTGCTGTAGACTTTAGAAATCATTCATTTGCCTACATGCATTTAGTCATCCATAAAGTTTATTGAGCTTGTTACAGAAGCAGCCCTGCATGTCATAACACTACCTCCATCATGCTTTACAGCTGAACTTGTATGTTGTGGATTATGAGCATATACTTTCCTTCTCAGCACTGAGAAAGCTCTCAGTTCCTCTATATTCCTGCTGTCAATGTTTTATTTTTTATTTTTTTGTCCAACCTGCTTGATGTTGCTCAGAACTCCAAGTGTTCGCTTCTTTTTTCAGAAGATTCTTAATGGTAAAATTTTACTGGCTATGTTTGTGAAATTCTTAAGTATGTTGTTTATAAACACTTTGCCAGCCTCTCGTGTTCCATTTTGCCTTCGTGAAAAATCGATGTAATTCTATGTAATTCAACATATCTAGACTGTTCAAAAATAAAAGCTGAAAATTTGATTGCTCATCCCACGTTCATCTTTTGGTCCCAAGCCTATGTTGACTATTTAACCTTAGACTGTTTCAGTAGAAACAGTTTGCCACTGTTATGTCTGAAGAAAGAAATCTCTCTTATGACGTCTAATCACAGTATGTTCTATGTGAGATTGGATGGGGTTTGTTTAGGATTATATTTGGGCTTGTCTCCCATTTTCTGTATTTTTTTTATATAGGAAAATATGTGAAACTGTGTGGAAAACCTTTCCTTTCATTTGGGTATGCAGATTTTTTAAACATTTCAAAGTCCTTATTTGATGTCCAGATGAATCCGCCTGCCTAACTGTTATTGTTGGTAAAGTCTGAGAGAAGAAAATACTTCAGCCTATATCACTTCTCTCATTCTCTTTCTCTCTCGCTCTCTCTCTCGATCTCTCCTTTGTTTGCTCTCTTTGACACTTTGAGCCTTTATCGTTTACCTATCAGTCTCCATGAGCTCCCACTCTGTCCAAAACTTTCAAGTTAAATCATGAAAGAGGCAGCATACAACTCAGGCTTGCCTCACACGGGTCCATGTACCTTTTTGCTTGCCTTTGTCAGTGTGTCTGTTTCTTTAGATCCATAATTGGAAATTTCCACTCCAGGGCTGTCAGTCTGTCTCCCGGTGAAGCATGTTCTTTTACAGCTACTGGGGCAAATGGAGCATTGTCTCATGGCCAAGAGTGAATTTAGGTGCTGGGCTTTATCTAAATTGAATATCTGCCTTGTTTTTTTGTTCCCCTATATAGAATAAGAATGACACGTGTGTGTATATGTGCACATGTGCCTGTGCGTGTGTGTGAGTGAGTGTGTGTGTATGTTTTAATGACTCACAGCTCCTGTCTTTGAAAAAGTGACAGATAACAAAAAGCAGGGAAATATGATTCGAGCGAGCACTTGACAATCCTCGGCAGGAATATTCTGCCCGACAGTGCGTTAATAAAGGAAACAGCATGCGGCGGTGATTAAAGTGGTTGAAATTTCAGTCCAGTCTCCACTCTCTTCACAATGCGGCTCTTGCTGAGCGTTCATTGTGGGGGGTGACTGCTCACACAGAACGTGTAATACCCAGTGCTGTCAACACTGATGTGGCTAGGAACAAGAGGCCCTTTACCTCATTTTGATCATCTTTAAATCTCAAACTGATTTGCTATGGAGCAACACTATCTCACTAGATCAAATCTATTGCTGCATATTGCCTCTATCATACAGCGGGCAGAGTTTCTCTTTATTTTGGTTGTTTTTTTGATGGCATTTAAAAACACTGGAGCAAAAGTGTCATCATTTTTTCACAATTAAGTGAATGTGATTGTTTGTCATTGAGAAGCACAGCAAACAGTGTAACACAACGAAAAAGCAACCTCTGCTATTCAACCATACCCACGTGTAGCAGGGGGCAGCTGTTTAAAGCACCTGAGGAACAGTGAAGGGGACGGTATCTTGCTCAAGGGTACCTCAGTACTGACACTGGGTACTGATCTGGAATTTGAACCCATTACCTTCTGATCCCTTAGTCCCTAACCACTAGGCCACTGCTGTGCCTATTAAGGCGGTCATTAAATATACTGGTAACGGAGTAATTTCTTTGACAGTATATGTTTGCAATTTGTTTAATTGAACTCTTAAGCACAATTAAAAAAAAATAAAACTCTAAGGTTGCTTCAGTTCATATACTTTTTACTTTTCATTCATTGCTCATAATGCTGTGAGAAAATGTTTACAAAACCAAGGGAAATGACCATTACAGGTCGATTGACACCAAGGGAACAACGTTCACATGCTCGACTGTAACTTGAAATTGGAGTAGGTGAAAAGAAGAATATCAGAATTCCTTGAAACGATTAGCCTCAAGTTATATCTGTGTAGCTTAGGCTGAAGACTGCACACTAAAAACTCTCTCCAAGCAGCAACAATGTTGGAAAACTGCTACTTTCTATAAAATACACACAATGATTTGAGATGACCATCTTTGCCATAGTGAAACAGCAACTTACCTTCTGGCAAGCTCTTCCCAGCAGGCTCCTAAAATTAGCTTTTAGAAACATATGTCTGCCATGCATACACACATCTTCTCAACAAGGGCAAATGTTTCCCTTGCGGTTTTACCAGCAAGTCAGTTTGCTCTTTTAACAGAAAGATGGGAATTTCTTTATAAACATTTATTTTTCCATTAATCAGCTGTCTTTAAACAAAGTCATTTAATCATTTTAACTGCCAATTTGTCACGAAGATGATTCTTTGAGAATTTAAAGTTTATCTGATTGTCTTTTAAATCTGGTAGTACATTATAATGGAATACATTGTGTGCGGAAAACAGTTTTTAAAGAGATTTGTTTTACATGTTGTAAAATTTCTTGATAAATGCACTTAGAAATGGTCCAAAATGACCAAAAAGGGCCATTTTAAGGACACAAGCTACTAGTATGACACCCACTTGTGCTCCTTTCTGATGCTTAAACCGCATAGCAGTCATTACTAAGTAAGATACAAACTCTCCATTGACATTTGAGGTATGTCCTGAACAGCAGGCTATTAGTGAAGCTGTTTTCCGACTGCAGAGATTTATGATTTTTGTATAGAAAGTGCTTTCCAAAGCAGAAGTTATTCTTGGCCCACGTGACCGTGTAAATTCGTTTAAGGTGCTACAGTAGGTAAAATGTTACAGTACAACAGTATGGCTGTGCTTAGCAGAATGAAGTGCCATTTGTCAAATTTGAATTGAAAACCACTCTCTCAAAGTATTTCAAAATAATATTTTCTTGCAGCGTTTTTGTTCTTGAGGGAAGATATAAAAGTAGGAGTGCTTATTGAGTTATGTCTTTCCTTTAACCTTGTCCTTTTATAATGGAATTTTTAAGAGGAAATTACACTTTGGGAAAGAACAGCCGAGACAGAAGAACAATGTTGGCTCCAGATAGAGCAAGGATGTTGTCATTACTTTTTTGTGCCGATAACCTGCTAGGGTCGTAGGTTTCCTTTTTTTTTTGGTCTGACGAGATGTATGTACTCACCAAGTTACCCAGTTGCTTTGCTTTCCTGATTTCTCCTCAAGTTAAATTTTCATTTTACATTGTGACCAGAACCGTTAGGTTAGAGTTAAATATTAAAATACAAATAAAGGTGTATATCTGTTTTTATTTATTTATTTATTTATTTTTTTTTTATCAAACTTAAATCTGTTCAGTCCTAATCACAAAGCTGATATCATGTCTCTCACACCGCATTAGCAAAAATGTGTCCTTTCTGGGGACATTCAGTGAAAGTCATGCTGATGGAGTTAAAAGTAGAATAACTCAGGACAACTCGGCTACCCAGCTAGTGCTTGTTTGCTTACATGCCACACAAGTGTTTAGATGCATAACAAGCGAGAAAGGAAATAAGAACTACTCTTTCTTTAAGACGTTAAAAACTGTACCTTTCTAGTGAGTCAGAGATATTTAAAGTGCAAAAAATGAAAGTGACTAATTTTGTCATTGTGAGAACACACAGCACAGTGAACCACAACGAAATTGGACTTCTGCATTTAACCCATGCACACAAACGAACACCGTGCAGCAGGGGGCAGCTATGAAAGCGCCCGGGGAGCTATGACAGTGACGGTACCTTGCTCAGGAGTACCTCAGGGCAACCTACTGGTAAGGGGTTTGAACCCATAATCTTCCGATCCCGTGGCCAGCTCCGTAACCACTAGACCACCGCTGTCCCTATATTTAGCATATTTAATCATTATCTCCTTGCTTCATGGCAAGCTGCTATAAACCAAATTCAATGAAAATAAACAAAAAACACAAATAAACCATTAGGACCTCATACTTCTATTTAATGTGTGCCTTAAAAATTAATGTTAGTTCACCGTAATAGCTGTGCATTGCAGATAATTTAACCATGTCTTTGACTTAATTGGACAGAAAGACCTCCTTTTTTCCTCATTATTGCACATTTGATATATTGGCATTGCACTCGTTTTGGAAAGCGCAAGACAATAAGGTAAAGATTCAGTGCTTTATCCTTGAGCTGAAACGTTAGAACTGCTTTTACAGATTGAGCATTTAAAGATTATACTAACTAAAGCAGAGGATAAACTAATCAGTTTTAGAATCAGTTTCCATTTTGCCAGGCCAATGATAGGGAAACCAGTGGTTGGTTGAATAAGTTTAAGTCATCAGCAAAAGTTGGTGCGAAGCAAATAGACAGCATGTAAAACTGTGTCGTATTTTGTCATCTGACAATCTTGGTTTGCACAATGTCATTGGTTATTCATGTTTAACTGCAGATCAGCCAATCGTAGAGCAGTTAGCATGACATAAGGGCGCCTTTTACTTGCTGCTAACAGGCTACAAACGGTCTAACGCGAACATATTCTATCCAGCAGCTAATTCTGGTTTTGGAAGCCTTAATGCGTTTTCAAGTGCTGCAGTGACATGCTTGCTACTATCTGTTATAGTTATTTGTTCCCTTTGGACTGAGAAAAGCAGATTGGATAGCAGAGAAAAGAAAGATTCTGGAATGTGTGGTGATTTGAGCATCCGTTTTTACGTCATTTGAGCCTTATACTAACAAAAAATAGAACATGAACTCTTTTGCAGTGCATACTTCACACCTCCAGACTCAGCATCTTCTGCTAGTGCCTGGCATCAGGTTCCTAATCAAATATTTTATTGCTGAACAAAGACTTCTTCAGTAACAGCAAATAGTCGACTAGTTGTTGATTTTTTAATGACTAGTTTTACAATCCTTAGTGTCACAGGTTTATAATGTCCTTCATCGAACAGGTGGGGCATTTCAGTCCTGTTTGTCTGAATTTAACCACACTTATTTTTTGCCCTGGTCTGGCTACAGTTGACAGATGTTTGAAGCACATCCTCTTGCAGTAGGGGGTACAGGAGATGGAGAAGGTTGTATGTTAAGGGTTAGCAGAATATTAAAGAGGGGAGAGGTGCTGGATGACTGACAGTTAGACAGGCGCCAAGTGGCCCTGCCAATCAGGTGACCAGAGTAAGCTTATTCACACTCTCTCTCTCATACTCTCTCTTTCTTTCTCATTCAGTCCACAAGCACACATGAAAATGAGCAACTAAAAGAAAAGCTGGACTTTGCAGATACTGTGTTTCATAAACATGAGACGTAATGCTGTATACAAGTATACAAGTATACAGATGCACAAACATCTCACTGTGGCCACTATCATTCCCTAATGCCATTAACACTCCAAGTGCAAAATGTGAAACTCCTTACACACACGAGTAGACACAGCTACGCAAACACACATTTCTTTCAGTCCTGCGTTCCTCGTGTTGTTTTGTTTTGGATATTTAGCTTGAATTTAACGGTGCATTTTGTGCTTCATAAGCATGTCAGCATTACGTCTCATGTTTATGAAACACAGTATCTGCAAAGTCCAGCTTTTCTTTTAGTTGCTCATTTCATTTCATAGCAGATTAATTAAAAATAATCTGTACTGGGTGAATACCCAATTGGATTTTATGAGCCTACCCGAGTTAATTACTTTTCTCTCTGTGCAAGTGTTTTTTTCTTTGCTTTTCCCAAATTCAAGATAGCTTCTTTCCAATCACACGCACGCTCGGTATGAAAATCAGGAAGGATGCATGTGCTTGGTGTGTGTGCTGCAGAGTTCTCGTTAGCACCGATGCTAATTAGCGAGAGATAAAGGAGTGGAGGTGAGAATCCCGTCGCAGAAACAGACGTGTGAGTTTTCACAAGCAGCTGCTTTCTGTAACAAGCCAAGTCATTTTAAAATCAGCTTAATGTCAAGTCCAATGAAGTTCACTCCACTTGCCTGCACCCAGCTGAGATGGTGCATGTGCTATAGCACTTCACTTTCCTTTTTATGTTTTCACATGCACCCCTCATTGTATCCTTCAAATACCGGCAGCCATGATCAGTCAATCCCGCACGGCAGGCCTGTTTCAGCCAGCCAGACACATTCTACTGAAAGCAGAATTCCTCAGAATCATAACTGTTTCTCATTACTGTTTCTTAGATTCAATTTGCATTCAGATTGGTAGAGAATATGATGGGGTTTTTTTGTGAGTGTGTGGTGTAGGGCGAACCGTTAAGTAACAATCCAGCCACAGCTGGTGAAGAGAGCAAATATTAAAACTTGCTCAATAGGCGGAGTTAATTGCAACAGACTGAGGTATTAGTTATAATGGTTGCTAAAATGTCTGCTACAAAACTCAATTAATTTAATCCCCCTCTGTTTGTTGTTTAATGTAGTTTAAACCAGAACTAAAGAAACAAATTAAAGCAAGAACGCATCGTGTCCACTGTGTCCACAGAATAACAGATATTCAGACATACAGTACTGTGAAAAAGTTTTAGGCAGGTGTGAAAAAATGCTGCAAACATGCTTTCAGAAATGGAAGTGTTCATCATTTATTTTCATCAATCAACAAAACGCAGTGAATGAACAAAAGAGAATCTAAATCAAATCAATATTTGGTGTGACCACCCTTTGCCTTCAAAACAGCATCAGTTCTTCTAGGTACACTTCTAGGGGCAGTGGTGGCCTAGTGGTTAGGGCGTTAGACGCATGATCGGAGGATCAGGGGTTCAAACCCCTTCCCGATAGGTTGCCCTGAGGTACCCTTGAGCAAGGTGCCGTCCCCATCACTGCTCCCCGGGCACTTCCAATAGCTGCCCACTGCTGCACGGGTTTGAGTGTGCATGGGTTAAATGCAGAGGTCCAATTTCGTTGTGGTTCATGTGTGCTGTGCCGTGACCTCGCAATGACAAGGGTTGTCGCTTTCACTTTCACTTTTTCACTTGCACACAGTTTTTGAAGGAACTCGGCTGGTAGGTTGTTCCAAACATCTTGGAGAACTAAACACAGATCTTCTGTGGATGTAGGCTTCCTCACATCCTTCTGTCTCCTCATGTAATCCAGACACACTGGATGATGTTGAGATCAGGGCTCTGTGGGGGCCAGAAGAACTGATGCTGGTTTGGAGGCAAAAGGTAGTAACACCAAATATTGATCTGATTTAGATTTTTCTTTTGTTCGCTCACTTTGCATTTTGTAAATTGATCAAAATAAACAATCATTATTTATATTTCTGAAAGCATTCTTTGTTTACAGCATTTTTTCCCACACCTGCCTAAAACTTTTGCACAGTACTGTATATACACCAGGTAGATCAACGCATATAAGCATAACTCAAGTGAAATATTCTGCACATACATTACACTTACCGTGCCATTTTAATGAATTATACATCTTTTTTCCCAGACTGTTTTGAAATGATGTGTGTTTATATGGCTTTCTCTCTTTTTTTCACTAAAAGGCTTAGCAACACTGGATTATAACTACCACTGCCATGAGGAGGCTGTGCCTGGCCAGCTCTCACTGTTAGTTATTTATTTGTGCACAGAACTGCACAAATGTACAGTGACAAAGAGAAGATTGGATGCAACAGAATTATGTTGTTTGATCTATTAAATTTAAAACACTTAAATTTACACAGCCATATTTCAAATGGCGCACTTTGGATTGTACATTGTGGCACATCCATCCTTTTAAATATTGAACCAAAATCTCATTCTACATACACATAGCATATCTATTTGCATAAATATGATGTTTTATGCCATATCACCTGCTCCATGCGTTCTAGACAGTATGTAATTCAGTTTAAATGATTTAAATTAGAGGACTAGAAGGGACTATTTTTGGCATAATGCATGTTTCTGATAATGCGCAGCATAAAGTTTTAAGACCACGTTGAGGCACATTACTGCTTTAGAATGTGGGTTGGGGGTCATAGTGCCCATATACACCTGCATATAGCTGACTGCCCCTGTGTCAGGAATGCAGGAAGATAAAAGAATAAAAGATAAAAGCCATGAGGGAGGGTTCAGGAACATGTGGCCTTGCACACAGCCCTATTATATCCCAGCCGCTCTCTCTGATCATGCCTTTAATAGCACCAAATTGGCCCTCTCCCTGTATTATTAGCAGCGGAGGACTGTTTGCTTGAATCAAACCAAAAGCTCAGTGTTGGACTGTGGCTTTCTTTGTGAAGCTGCTAAGAGTCCTGAACTTGTTTATCTAAAATGTGTACTTTGGGTTTTCATTGCTGTGACAGAGTGAACTGCTAACTTTTCTTCCTGTGACTCTTCTGTTTCCTTGTTTACCCAAAAACGTTTTTTCCTGCTTTGTCCCACTTACATTTCACACTGTTAATGAGCCAAAAACTTAATGAGCCATTGTTCCTGAGGTGTTGTAGTGAGCTGACATCAGAAAAGTCTTCAGAAATTAGAAAATGATAACACACACACTTATATACAGGCTGCATCAACTGGGTACAGATGCTAGTGTAGCATTATAAGTCATAGCTGTGCCCATGTTTTATGGCACAGTAGCAATAATATTCCGTTTAATTCAAATAGATCAAGATTGGCTGCAGAATAAAATTAGTGCGTGTATTTTGGCATGTGAAAAACAATAATTTATTATTTTAATATAAAAAAAGAACATTTTGAATGTAACGGCTGTTTCAAAAGATTCTATGTTCTTTCAAATTGAAAGTAGAGTTTTCACGGAAGCATGAGCCAGAAGTAAACAAGATGCAAGCTGTTGATTACAACAGGTTCAGAGCACCCCATTCATTCTTTGGCTGAAAGTTAACATTGAATTCATCTGTTTACAGAACCTCTGTTTCCCTCTAAAATCCCATCACACCAGGACAGGTGAAGTAAGTGAGACTCAAGTCTGCCGTGGCCACTACTTTAATCAGTGTTACTGCAGTGATTTTCTTCCAAGTCTCTGTTACTTTTTCCATTCCAGTCACTATGACACACATACACACACATAAAGATGGTCATTGGCCTGTCAGCCCGGGAGTTTGACCGCTGCCTCATCGATTGGTGCTGTCAGAAAAGGCACTGATGAAATTTGTCAGACTCATCAATTACCTCCCTACACCACTGATGGTGGGGTGGGGTGACTTGTCATCCTAGACTCCAAACCGCTGGAACGACAAAAAAAAGAAAACATTTTTATAACCTAAGTTTTTTTTTTTGTTTGTTTGTTAAAGAGCAAAATCTCAACCATCCACACCCAAATTTATGTTCGGCACTTAACAACCATCTGGTAATTTGTTCTGCATCCAGCGACTGAATGAAACCCATTTTTTGAGTAGTTATAAAATGAAACGTTTAGCAGGACACATTGACTCCCATGTTTATGGAGGAGTGAGCCATATTGAAGTCCTGTCGCTGGGTCACTCAGCTCTAAAAGATTCCATCCCCTTCATCAATACTTTGTAATTAGTTCCCTTTCCTGGAGCAGTGGGAGTGAAGGTGAGTCAGGCGCAGGAGAGGCTGACCAATGCAGATGATAAGCATTTGTCACTCTGTGCCCTGTAAAAATGTTCTACCATCATGAATGTTAAGGATCTGGCTCTGTATCACCCGCTCTATGGAGGGAGTGTGTTGAATTTAGTGGGGGGTGAGATGGGGGACTATGTCTCTGCCCTTCCTGAAGCTCTCTCAGCTTTCAGCACTGGTACGGAAGGTCATCTCTGGAATTGGAAAGTGCGCTGAGCGAGCGGTGGAGATGCGAGTCAGCGATATGGCCAGCTCTATCTAATCTTGTATCGGTCCCCCATAACCAAACACACACACAAAGTCCTGCCATCAGGAAGATGACTCTGACTTTTTTTCTGCCAAGAATTTGATGTATGTTGTGGGGGAAAGCTAAAAGGTTCAGCAAAAGTTCTGGGCCCCAACACTGATAAGCCACAACATTAAAACCAATGACATGTGAAGCGAATAGTATTGAACAGCTCCATACTGTAGCACCTGTCAAGAGGTGGGCTCTTGCTGAAGTTCATGCGTTGGAAAAATGAACCCATTTAAGGTTCTGTGCGACTTTAACAAGGGCCAGATTGTGACATGAGTAAGAGCATCTTCAAAATGGCAGGTCTAGTAGGGTGTATCTGGCTTGCAGTGGTTAGCTGCCCTGAGGTACCATCCCAAGGTACCGTTCCCATAGCTGCTCCCCAGGCGCTGGATATGGCTGCCCACAGCTGCACGAGTGACCTATGGCCTAAAAACAGAGGTTGCATTTCGTTTTAGTTCACCGTTTGCTGTCCTGTTTCACTATGACAAATAGTCACTTCCACTTCACTTTCACTTCTTCAAAACGTGTCCAAGGTAGAATAGCCTGTGAATCAGTTACAGGGTCGAGGGGCTGTAACTGATATGATATCTTACATGCAGGATATCTATGATATATTTTCTGTTCTGCATGAGGTGAAAGGTAACTTTAAATAATGGAAGGTAATTACCTGTGTCTATTTTTACCTGTTTACTAATTACTAGTGTTTTTCTTCTTTCTGCTCCTACTGAATTAGATTAAATGCAAATGCAAAACGTAAATAAGTAGATGATGTCACTTTTGATACAAGTTACTCTCTTTCAAAGAAAAGTTCAGAAGTTTACCTTTTTAGATTTGTTAATTTATTTAAATTGTTCTCCACTTTTGAAGTAAAAGCCACTCATTTTTTTTCCTGCTTTATTCTTGATATTTAGTTTTCTTGGCTTTTAAATCATCCACAGATCTGCTAATCATTCTGGGCACATCTAAAATATAACTTAAGTATAATTCATTTAAAATCTGCAACCTTGCAATGAACGACTGGAATTATTTTATACACGTGCCTGCAAATTGCTTATTGATTTCATTTTATTGAAAACAGTGATTTTAAACTGTTGAGCGGAAGTGTGTAATCTTGTAGTGGTGAGTTCGTTTAGATTCCTTCTCTCTAATCTCCTCTACAACCCCTGCTTTCCCTGCTGTGCTTACCTACTCCTGATACTCTCCCTGTTAAGCAAATGAGTGGCTCTGAAATGGCCTGCTGTTTGCGACGGATGGAGTGGGATGGTGAGTAATTGGGTGGGTGCTGAACCAAGGCCTGCTTTCTTCCCTTTCAGCTGAGTGATGAGGCCTGTGCTCTGCCTGAGCTCTTCAATTAAAGGTACTTATCTTAATTGAACATTTGAAATAATGTTTTATTTACCACAAAGGAAAGGTGGAAGAGGAATGGTCTGGTTGCTTTGTGCTGAAAAAGGCTTGGCTGGCTGGTAAGTGGTCGAAGCCTATTGGTTTTGTGTAGATTCACATATTCTCGTAACTTAGTCAAGGTTGAGGAGGTGAGCTTCAAAAACTAAATGCCAAGGCTGTCATAAAATAGACTGCACAATCAGGAAACACTTCACATTTTTGAGCTGCCACTTTATTTCATTGATATATTGTCAGTGAATCTGAGAAGTTGGTTTATTTTTTTCTAGGTCAAATATGCTTTTAGCTCATAGTAAAGGTCCCGCAACACATCAAACCGCCCTGGATTTATTTTCAGTTTCGCAGTGTATTAGTGTCTCAGTGTATTAGAGTTTAAATTCTTGAAGCAGAGATGACCTGCATCTAAAACGATTCTTAATGCGCAGGGTGTTGTCGGTGTTGACGCACGTACGAAGGCACTAGCAGCATTTAGTCTGTTGCGCTGTCAGAATCAGTAGGTGTTCACAAAGGCAGGCAAGAGTGTGGCCACAGATTAGCCTTGAACAGGACAGAGAAAAATAGCCTGGACTTTTCCAGCTTGATTACAATGCTCCTGTTTCTCCCCAGAACTAATCAGCTCCATTGTAGCGCAGTCAATACGATTCCACTGTCATCAATGTGATTATGCTAATGTAGCTGCAAAATGTCACCTCCATCCCCATGAAACAGCACCCGTGTGAGGTAAAGTGACTCCATCGTTTAGGTGTTTGATATTTTAGGAGGAGCAGAAAACTTTGTTTTTTTTTTCTCCCAGAGAATCCTGCAGTGATTGTGTGAAATTGCTGGTTTGGTGAAGAGATAGCCGGGCAGCATGCAGAGCGAACAGAAATAGCCGTGAAGTCGATTGAAATAAGAGTTAATTACGTCTGTTTGTAAATTTAAGCAGCAGTGGTGCCGTTGGTCATTCTTGAGTCAGGTTTATAAGCCTATGGTTGCTGAGGCTGTGAGAAATTACAGGGAAGGAGTTGAATTACGGAAAGAAAGAGAGAGAGAGTGAGAGAGAGAGAGAGAGAGTGAGAGAGAGGGGGGGGGGCCTTGAGTGTGATTCATTACTGGCCAGTCCACTGCCCTCCAAATGAAGTACCGGCCAATATTTAATCCCAATGGTCTATTATCCAAGTCACACACACGCACACATGCACGCACATACTTATCCTACCTGCTTTCCCATCACTCCTGTCCACACAAGGACAGCAATGAGAGGCCATCATCAAGCAGGACAGTGTGTTTTCTAGATAAGGGTTTGCACCACATCTCCTCGCCCGAGATCCTCCAGCACCCAGACAAGGGAGTGTTGTTGTCTTCGTTATGGTGGGACGTTATAAACTTGTTCTGAACTTTTAAACTTCATTTATGCAGCACAATACAACTCCATTGAACTTTTTACCCACCCAGCAACGCCCAGCCATCAGCAGGGTCGGGACTGCTTATTGATTTTTCAGGGATTATAGATAACAGTCACAAAGTCAATCAGTGCAGCTGGGACAACGGTGGCCTAATGTTTTGGGACTAGGCCCAAGAATGGGAAGGTCTTGGGTTCGAATTCCAGACCAGTAGGTTGCCCTGAGGTATCCTCGAGCAAGGTACCATCCCCATCACTGCTCACCGGGTGCTGGATATGGCTGCCCACTGCTGCAAGTTGCGTATGGGTGAAATGCAGAGGTTGCATTTCGTTGTGCTTCACTGTGTGCTGTGCTCTGTTTCACAGTGAAAAATAGTTACTTTCATTTCACTTTAAGTAAGTAGTCTTTTTTTGGTATGAATGAGCTCTGGTACTGAAGTCACTCACACTGGAGTGCTGTCTCACAGGGAAAACACAATGAAGAATGCTGTAAATTACAAAAGGAAAATACTTCAGTCATCATATCTTTTCATACATGGGTCCAGTTTTAGGAATTTGAAGCATCTTCACATGATGGATTCATCAAGTTGTTGTGGTGGCCCTACATTTCAGTGCTGCTGAAGCTCTGTAGGATCCATGTGTCTGTGTATGTTGGCGCTGAAGGCTGAACTCCAAGCATTAAAATGAGCTAATGCACCTGCTTTTTTCAGTCAAACTTTGTATTAAAAAGACCTTGTTCCCCTTTGGCAAACATTTTTTTTTTTAGAATTACGAAATTAAATTGTAATAAAGTATTAACTTTAATAGAAAAAAATCTAAATTAGTTACATTTGCAAAATGAGCAAAATAGCATATTGTTTTGTAGAAAATTACATTGGCAAGTTTGTAACTTTTACAATTGTAATTCCTCCACTAAGCTGCTTTTCTAATGATTCTCCTTCATGCCTGTGTGTGTGTGTGTGTGTGTGTAGGTGTGTTTGTGTTTGCTGACCACAAAGGTGCTACTCAGCTGGAGAGTTCTAACATGCAACAGTGAGTGAGAGAGCCCTGTAAGTGTGCGTTTGGAGTGTGAGGCAGGCTGGTGTGTAATGAGAGCATACCAAAGCTGGAAGGCTGTGGAATTAAGGAGGGAAGGTTTTGTTCTCCTCCAGCAGGCCTGCTCTGATGTACTTTCTGAGAGGGAGCATGAGAGCGTGGCTTGTTTCCATAGGCAGCCGAGCACTGCTACATGCGCCTGCTGGATTATTACCATCATTACTGGTCTTAAATTTATAGAGCCTGCCCACTCACCTCAAATACCGTTTATTAAGCCTGCCATACCCATCACCCACCCACCCGCTCTGTATCTCTCTTGTGCCAGGTTCATTCAATTCAATATCACTTTAGAAGCTGGCCGATATGTCACTTATACCACTATCGGTGCCAAACAACAGCACTGATTTTTATTTGTAATGATACTGATAGTTAACTGCAACATGCATCTGTTCCTGAGTCTTTCAGGCACTAAGTACTATCTTTATGTTCTAAACAGGTTCTGCCCTCTGCCCGTTTACAGTACTTTGAAAGTGAAAGTGATCATTCCTGTCATTGTGAAACATGGCACAGCACACAGTGAAACACAAGGAAATTACACCTCTGCATTTAACCCATATACTTACATGTGCAGAACGGGGCAGCTATTGAAATTACCTGGGGAGCAGTGATGGGGACAGTTCCTTGCTCAAGGCTACCTCAGGACAACCTACTGGTAAGGGATTCAAACACACGATCTTCCAATCCTTCCAATAAATTGGCACATTGCATGTTTGTTGACTTTTTTGTATCAATTCAGAATTGAGCATTATGATACCACACTAGTTATTGATATCAAAGTCAGAATTCTTGTATTGTGATACCCTTCATCAGTAGATGCTCTGTAATATTTGTATCCTGTGTTATTTTGAGGTGATGCAACACTGTACTTGAAACATTGTGGGCGATATGGCTGCCGCTTCTTGTTTGTTGCAGAGAAAGAACTTGTGACAGGACAAAGAGGAAAGAGATACCATACTGATTTAAGGGTCATCCTATAAAAAAAGAAATCCATAGACATAATCCAATAGAAATAATTTTCCCAGCCCAAATAAAAAAGACCTCCCTTTCTGTGTGTTGCTATAGCACGTCTTCATCACACATGGCTCCACATCGGGTGAAGTGCAAGTGAAACTTTGTGAAATTATGATTGCCCTTAATTATGCTGCATAATCAGGGATCTCCAGTCATGTATGCCATCTGCCTCTCAGCAGGCTAGCTCTGCCAGCACTGCCGTTATTGATGCCCTGTCACACTCAGGTACATCTTAATAACCCGTGCTGCAGCTTGCGGCCCCACCCTACTCCTCACACGTCCCTGCCGCTGGGCCAGCTAACAAATCACCAGTTGCTGAGTGACTGCTAATAGCAGGTTACTGCAGAGATGAGCCAATTTTGTGATCCTCATTTTCGAGATGGTGATGTTGAAGGCAGGCAGGACAAATTTGCAGAGCTTAAGATGTTGTTATGGCCTGATGTCAGCTGAAGTTAATGCAAAAGAGATTTTGTGGCTAGGATACATGATACAGAGCATGGGGAAGCCACCACTCAGGTACTGGGGAAAAACTGCTTTAAGAGCGATGGACTAAATGAACTGCATAGACGGGGGGTGCTGAAAGCAAGTACTGTTACCATTGATTCATTCCCAATGAGCAAATGACCGCATCTTCTCATAATTTAAGACATTCAGTAGTAACACCTTGGTGGAGAATAAAGTCCCTCTCTCTGATGGTTGTGGTGTCTCCTTCACGAGATCCGGCAGGTGATCTTTCATGAGCAGTGGTAATCGTTAGGCTAGAAATCCATATCTTCATTTACAGTAAATCAAGGGCTAACCATGTGTGCAGTGGGCTCATCTTTGCTCATGTAAATGCAACCAAGAATCAGCTACACTAGAATCATCAATTAAATAAAAAATGGTGGGAGGGGAAGGATCATGTCTTCAATCCTTGAATAAAGGCCACTGGTGGGAGAGTGATCTCAAAATACGTGCTACAATTATAGCAGCTGCTTCAGTAATACATACATGACTGGAAGGTGAAGGGGGTTGAGTTATGATAAGGCTGCTGGCTTGTGAAAGGCGGAGGCTGTTGAAGATCGGCTTTGGAGCAGACATGCGAATCATGCAGGTTCTTCTTAAATGATGTGTTTTTAGCAGGTTCAGTTTCATCGCCAGATTGCTTGCATAGTAGAGGTGCCTCTCAGTTCATTGGAAGAATCGTTACAGATTTAGGATCTATTGAAGCTACTAGGATAGCTAGAGTAGGTAGAGAGATTTCAACTGAGCAGCAGGACATCGTCCTCTCAGGAAAGTCCTAGACAGATGGCGGCACCACATGTGTTACAAAGCTATTTACACTTCATTGACTGAACCTATAGCAACTCTTAAGAAAAGGAACAAAATACAAAGTAACACATTACTATATTATAATTATTTTCACATAAAGAGCATGAAGGATAGTAATTTGATCAAATTAAAATGGCTGATTGATGGGAATAGTGTTACTTGTATTACTTATTTTTGTAAGTGAATAATGTAAATGAAGCACTAAACACTTTAAACAACATCTGTCTATATAATCTGAGCCCGCTGCTTTACCATTTGTGGTTGCACACCTGTGGAAGACTGTGTAGCTTGGATTGTGGATGTGGAAAGTAAAGAGCTGACATTCATTTTTCCAAAATAATGTTGCATTCAGAATTGGTTTAAAATTTTTATTTGGGTTCTCTTGCCATCCGCCCATTTTTGTGACTTTTTTTGTGATGGAGTGGTGGTGGTCTAGTGGTAGGATACCTGAGAAAAACCCTTAACCCCAAATTGCTCCAGGGGGACTGTCCCTATAATCAGGAATTGGAAGTCGCTCTGGATTCTTTAGGCTTACATAAGTTTCCAGCAATAGCCAAGATTGTAATTTGAGCTAAGCACAACTGGCTGTCTTTTGGTATGTATTGGCATTGTTTTCTAGATTGGTATGTATTGGCATTGTTTTCTAAAAGAAGAAATTAGTTTTGTAATGGATTACTTTCTTAAGTATCTGCCCCTTGTTCATAATACTAATCATAAAATTAATCATGGTCAGCGAAACAAAAGCTGCACAGAGCAGCTCATATTTCTGTACACCATAAATGTAAAATTATACTGTGCCAGTCCTAACTAAATCTGGCACTTGGCATCATGTGAGTGATTACAAAGAGAATTTCTTGCGTTCGAATGCACCATAGGACAGCTGTGCTGATTTGTCTGAGATAAGCATTTGAATGGGCAGATGTAAAATGAATGCGGATAGATTGTATCTGGGAATGATCTGAATAGGAAATGCATGAAATGAAAAGTTTAAATGTTATGAATTTCTTTCTTTTAGGCAATATGCATACAAGCTAAGAAAGATATAGACAAGTAGCAATTCAACACACATTGGTTCAATACTAATCCGCTTTGCTTTACGCCCCTACTCCCACCTGCTGAGCACTAGAAGCTGGCTGTCTCCTCTCTGTTCCCCTTCTTTGGCCTGCTTTCCCTTCATGCTGAGAAGTTTCTGCTGAAGTCTTTAAACAGGGCTAAAGTCAGTCACCCTACTCCCTGCACTTCAAGCCAAGCAGGGCTTCTAAAGTTTCCTCCCTAATGACACGGCATGTAGCATTTTGTGTGCGAGTGTGTCTCTGGTGTACGAGACAAAGTTCCACCACATGTCTGCTTCTGGCTCGTCTCCCTGGCTGGCACTTGCTCTCTCTCTGTCTCTCTCTCTCTCTCTCTCTCTCTCTCTCTCTCTCTCAGTGATGAATGGCCCATCTCTGCCTGTGTGTTTGACTCCAGGTGGATATTTCTTCATTCTGTGTCAGCCTCGGCTGCAGCCATACTTCTTTAAGCGCACCAGCTAACAAAGCAGCAGATGCCTGCATTTCCCCCCCCCTTTTCTCTTTCCCCACTCTCTCTCTGTCTGTCTGTCTGTCTGTCTCTCTCTCTCTCTCTCTCTCTCTCTCTCTCTCTCTCTCTCAGTTCGATGCTAGCTGCCTCCCGCCTGCCTATTTGTTCCAGCAGTAGATGAAATCAGGTGGAACTGGCAGAGAATGATGGAGATGCTAGGAGAAAACTCATAATACACACACACACACGCATTCACACATGCTCATGAGGGTTAGCCTTCACTAGCCAGCAGAGGCAGTGTGATGCGCTGGACATTGTTCTCTTGGGAAATCTTGGGTTCTTGTACCGTACAGGGACCTCAGGAATCTAGAAGTAAAACTCATTGAGGCAATCCATTCCATTTGCCTTGTCATTATAGGGTGTACTTGGGTCTGCAGCAATGTATAGAAATGTGGTACAAATCAATATCATCCACATGAATATCGGGACCCAAGGTTTTTCAGCAGAACACTGCCCAGTGCATTACGCTGCCTCCACAGTTTTCCCTCACAGGCTATACAAAAGAGTGATTCAGAAGACCAGGCCAGTTCTTGCATTGCTCCACTTTTTACCTGATGCCCAGTTTTGGTGGTGGGACAGTGGTCAACATTGACACTGACCATTCAGCAATAGCATTTTTTTAGAAATATCATAAGCCCCAGTCTCTGTTTCAAATACTAGATACTGGAAACATTACAACCTGCTTTTTCTGACCCAAATGTTGTGCCATCACAATTTAGCCCCTTCTCAAAGTGGCTCTGATCCACACATTTGCCCATTTTTCTCCTTTCCAGCACATAAAGTTTAAAAACGAATACTCGTATCTTAATCTATCCCCTTCTTCTTTAGACAGGTGCCATTGTAACAAGATAATCAATATTACACACACAGTCTCCAATAGGCAAGCAGCTCATTCTGCAACTTTCTCCACCCCACCCTCAAAGGGAACTTAACTCAAAGAAACAGATAAAAGTCTGGCAACCTTTTTCCTCTTTGATTTATTTGTTTTTCATTTTTGTCCTCCTCCTCTCGCCGTCAGGTGATTTTACATAATGTTGATTTGCACAGTCCGAACACTCGCTCTGATGAATTCCTCTGTTTTCCCCTTGTTTGATGGATCATACACAGCAGAGGTGAGACAGTCTCTCTCTCTCACATATCTCTCTCTTGCTCACTTAGTTTCCCTCACACACCCACAGTCCCACATACCTTCTCTTTTTTTCTTTCTCTCGCACAAACACATATCTCCATCTCTTTTTTTTTACCTCTGTCAAACACAAATGCATACACTCTCTTTTCCCTCTCACACACCTCATCTTTCTCTCTCTCACTCTCTCTCTCCCTCTCTCACTTACACACACACACACACACACACACACACACACACACACACACACTCCCATTCTCTGACACATGTACTTTTACACATCCTCACCTCCTCTCGTCTTTGTCAAACATCAATGAATAGTCTCTCTCTCTCTCTCTCTCTCTCTCTCTCTCTCTCTCTCTCTCTCTCTTACCCCTCACCTCCTGTCCTATCCTAAAAGCAGTTCTCATTATTTTAGGGGCCAGCTGCTGGTCCCTACATATCTGCACTTTTCTGCACAACTCATACCTGCTTTGTCAGGCTTTGTCATCCAGTCTCAGCTTAGCTCTCTGTTTTCCCCACCCATGTTAATTAGTAAAGCAAGCCGAGAAATCAGAGAGTGATTAATGTCAGACCTGTACTTTATCAAGGCGAGAGCGTAACTGAAATGGTTTTGGTGGGTGGAAAGAAAATGCTTGGTGCTGTGTGTGTATGTGTGAGTGAGATGAGGGGATAATTATTTCTTATATGGATCGATTTTTTTTCCTATTGAGTTACTAGTCTGCAGAGCTTAAGTCATTTGTAATGGGCGTTGTGCACCGTTACAGTAGAGAAAACCTATTCGGTGATGGCAGCCTAATGCGATCAGGCCACATTTTAAGCTGCTGTTTTTGGGCCTCTGAAATTACATCTCCCTCAGAAGCCTCTTTCCGTTTAGATTTGATTAGAAGAGCAACCCGCCCTGCTGCCTTCTGCCCGCTTCCTGCCGCAGACACGCACACGACCTTCATGTGCCGTGTCTGTCCTCTCCTTCTCAGAGAAAGAGAGACACGCAGAGTGAAGGAGACGCTGAGAGAGTGCAAGAAAAATAGGAAGGACAGGGGTATGTAAGAGGTTATCTTCATCATGAATGACATTGCAATATGTTTATGCATGTATATGAGTATCATCTGAACTTCTAGAGGATTTAACTGAACTGCATATGGACAGAAAAAGCTGTTAGGTAGAGCAAGGAGATGCACTCATTATATGATTAGTGCATATTCATATCATTAATGTATCTCTGACAGGATGAGTAAAGCCCCTCCTAGAACAGGGCCCTTATTAAAGGGCATACCCTGTATACCCAGATGCTATGCTCTGGCATGGCCAATATAATAATATTACTCTCATTCTATCATAATTTATTTTGCAGAAACTAATTTGGCGATAACAATAAAAATAACATATAGCATACAGCCCTAATAGGGAGCCTGTAATAAACAACAACTGTGCATAAACTGCCTGATACCAGTAAACTGTGATAGTATTTTATTCTGTATTTATACCCATTGTTTTATTCCCTTTTAAGTATTGTTTCTTTAAATGTTTAATCAAAAAAAAAAATTGGAATTTTGTTGCTGTAGTGGTATGAGCTCCTGCTCATTTCTGAAAAACGTTTATAACTACCCTGCATTTGTTTATTCTTGCTTCAAAAACTTTTTTGTGATTGCACAGTAACACTAATGTAATATGTATACCTTGTTATATCTTTAATTTTCCAAATGCTTTATAACAATAAGTCTCTTATGCTTGGAGCTGTAGTTTACCCAACATTAAGAAATGGTGACATTGTTTAAGGCCCAAAGTGAGCATCGCTTACTGATGATGAAGAGGCAACATGTCTGACAGTGTGAAATAATGAACGTTCAGACAAAATGTACTGTAAGCATGAGGAGTCAATAACACACACACACACACACACACACACACACACACACACACACACACACACACACACACCGACACACACACTCATGCTCTCTCACGCTCTGCGAGTTTCCCCAATATTGTTGCCAAGCTCTGTAGCAGTGGTGAGTTCAGAAAGTCCTACATGTTTATTTTCTTCCCTGTTCCTCGTCATCAGGGAGGGCTTAGTGCTTAGTGTTGTAGCCTGATTGCGTGAATTGTGGACCGTTTGGAATCACTTGTCATATTAAATATCTGTTAAACAACATATTAAAAAGTATTTTCAAGATTAACAAACTCATTGATGGTACGGTAATGGTGCTGCAATTTTTCTCTAGTGTGTGTGTGTGTGTGTGTGTGTGTGTGTGTATGTATGTGTATATATATATATATATATATATATATATATATATATATATATATGAGTATATATATATATATATATATATATATAATATGGTTTTTAGCTAGACACAAGGAGTTTAGCCAGACACAAGGAAGTGGAGCAGGTGGCAGCCATATCCAGTGCCTGGGTAGCAAATGGTACTTTGCTCAAGGATACCGCAGGGCAGCTCACTGGTCTGGGACTCAAACCCATGACCTTTCGATTATTGGGCCAAGTCCCTAAACACTAGGCCACCATTGCTCCAAGAAACTCTTGTCGACGAAGGTGGGATACGAACCCACGCAGGCAGAGCACAATGGATTAGCAGTCCACAGTATACTGACAGTGCCATACATCATGCAAGGGTACATCTTGATGTGTCTTGAGGCAGGTGTGTGATTTTGTAGTTTGCACAATGAAATTCCTTAAAGAAGCTTTGTATATTAAAAAAACTAAAATAAAAGATGATAAAAAATGTGGTTGTGTGCACGTGTATATATACATAGCCCAGATACATAGGGAGAAAAATTAATCCAGCATACAATGACCACCACCAGTACTGTTAACCACCAGGGTGGAGGTGGAAGTTGGGCTACTGCTGGCTGAAAGAGAAGGAGGAAGAAATATCCTGAGGCAGGAAGAGAGAAAGAAAGATAGGAGACTAGAAGTGAGGTGTGGTGTGGACAGAAGGAGGAATGGGGTAGGTGTTATCCTGAAGGAAGAGTGTGTCGAAAGTGCTTTGGAGGTGAAGAGAGTGTCAAATAGCGTGATGAGTTCGAAGCTGGAAGTTGAAGGTGTGATAATGAATGTTGTTAGTGCTTATGCTATACAAGCTAGTTGTTAGAAGGAGGAGAAAGAAGAATTCTGGAGTGAGTTAAATGAAGTGATAGAGAGTGTACCCAGGGAAAGGAGAGTGCTGATTGGTGAAGACTTTAATGGAAATGTTGGTGAGGGGAACAGAGGTGATGAGGGGGTGATGGGTAGGTGTGGTGTGAAGGAGATGAATGCAGAAGGTTGTAGATTTTGCTAAAAGGATGAAAATGGCTGTAATGAATTAATATTTTAAGAAGAGGAAGACTCACAGGGTGACATAAATGAGAGGAGGACGCACACTTTGAAGGAGGGACAGTCTGAAGGAGATTGGAGACTGCAGAGTAGTGATGGGGAAAGTGTAGCTAAACAGCATAGGATGGTGGTCTGCAGGATGGTCATGAAGGTCAAGAAGGAGGAAAAGTCAGGTCAGTGTTGAGGATCAAATGGTGGAACCTGAAGGAGGAAGACTGCATGGTGGACGTCCTCATGTTTGCTGATGATATTATGATCTGTAGATCTGTAGTGAGACTCTGGAGAGGTGGAGATATGCTCTAGAGAGGAGAGCAATGAAAGTCAATTGGACAAATACAGAAGAGAGCAGTGACAGAGACAGTACCTTGCTCAAGGGTACTTCAGGGCAACCTACTGGTCTGAGATTCAAACCTACAAGCTTCTGATCCTGAGTCCTTAAACACAAGGCAAAGCTGCCCCTTCAGGACTGACATAAATATTGGATCTTCAAAGGCGCTGATGGAAGCCCACCCATTTGCATTTCAGTACCTGCATCAGTTGTGTTGTTGGACAAAGTTGATTGACTCATTGGCCGTTTTTGGGCTGTGTTGCCTCACTGTTAGCAGCAGGGGTTCTGGAGATGGCAGAGTTAAAGGTGCACTCTGAGTGATGAGCATGGACAGGATTAGAGTATATCAGAGGGGCAGCTAAGTTGGAAGGTATGGGAACAAATTTAGAGAAGCAGTTATGTTGGTTGGACATTGACTATCTTGGGAGAAGAATGTTGAGGATGGAGCTGCCAGGAAAGAGTAGAAGAGGAAGACCAAAGTGGAGGTTTATGTTTGTGGTGAGAGAGTTCATACAGGTGATTGGAGTGAAAGAGGAAGATGCAGAGGACCGAAAGAATCCTTTAGGAAGAATTTTGCCTTGCTAAATTAATAACTATGTTTGTTGGTAGCAATTACTGCTGGATGATGTGTTTGTTTTATCAAAGCATTTAGTGAATAACTGTCTTCCACTGTGTATTTTAAGAGAACTGAACGTTGTGTGCATGCAGTCAGTGCTGTAGGATTGCCCTGTAAGTGAATAAGCGTCCCTTTGTACAGCTGTGGGGTAACTGGCTTTTGATTTCTCAAGCCGTTTTGTTTTTGGTGACACATTCATATTGTTAATTCTTGACAGATCCTGTATTCTTTGTGTGTGTGTGTGTGGGGCGGGGGGGGGTGCATTTATTGTGTGCTATAAATAATGTGTAGGTGACTGTGTGCTATGTGTGGTATAGGTGACTGGGTTCTGTTAGGTAACTGCTGTGCGGCAGGGTGGGGCTGGGAGTGTAGTCTGTGTATGTATGTGTGGAGGGAGCTTGGGAGGAGTGGCAGCTGAGTGCTCGCCCTTGAGTTCCCCAGACACAGTTGTGGGGGGTGAGAGAGAGGGAGAGAGGGAGAGAGGGAGAGAGAGAGAGAGAGAGAGAGGGAAAGAGAGAATGAGGGAGGGAGAGTATTGCTCCTGTTCTGCTGATGCAGCAGTCTACTCACCACAGCACTGCAATGCTCCTTACTCTTACACCCCCCTCCCTCTCTCTCTCTCTCTCTCTCTCTCTCTCTCTCTCTCTCTCTCTCTCTCTCCCTCTCCCTCCCCTGCTCTTTATAGAAGGAACGGGCCGGTCACCTTCTCCGCTGTTAAATTTAATACTGCACAGAGAGCAAGGGAGCAAAGCGGGAGGGGTGAAAAATGAAAGAGCAAATGAAAGAGAGGAAACAAAACGAAATATAGAGAAACGCACACATAGGGACAGTGTATATCAAGTGCTGGTGTATATTGGAGGACTAACTCTCAATGTGAGTCTGCTTCAGCTAAAGCTGTCTGCATATAAACACAGGCACACACAGCGTGATGAGGGCTGTTTAAATTGAATGGTGAAATGCAACAGACACGTCAAATGTTTAGAGACATCTCACTTTCTTCATAAATGCTCCCTCTATGACCTATCTGAATAAACCATAGTAATAATAATAATCAAAATTCATTAATCATACTGTGAAAGAATGTCATTCAAAAAGTTTTGGTCTAAATAACTACAGCAGGGCAAGATAAAACAAAGAGAAGTCTAAACTCATCTCCATCAGTAGCTGGAATTTTTATGCAGACATTAAGTTAATGCATTTGTTATGCTTTTGCTTAGACTGTGCGTGTATGTGTGTGTGTGTGTGTGTGTGTTTGTGTGTGATGTGAAGAAAAGCACATTCAACTGTATGCTACAATTTCACATTCTTGAAAACCAGGCAGGCTGTTGTTCTGTTCTGCTTGTGTAAGGTGTACTGTCATGTTATGTGAAGGCACTGTATTCTATGTTTTGTGTGTGTGGAGACTGAGACACAGTACAGTAGAGCTGCCGAGTCTCTTAGCCACCAAAGAAAGACAACCCAACACACATCCTACAGCTTTTAGGTATGTTTACATAGCAGTTGAAATGAAATGCCTTGAAAATGCGGGTGTATTGCTGTGTATTATTTTTATTAAGACTTTATTTTTGGAGATTTACTGAGTAAATAGTTCATCTTTATCTTGCTTAAAGTGTGGTAATTCAAAAAGCTAATGAAAAAGCACCTGTTGATTTATTTTCAAAGCAAGCTGCATTTAAATGTTAAGGTTCCTGCCCATGTTGCTGGCTAATGAACAGTAGGGGAGCTGAGAAAACCGTGGCTTTTTAAACATTAAAAACGAAGTCAAAGTCAGTACCGGTGGATAAAGTGGAATTTGGTTAGCTGTTGTAGTGAACTGGGGAGTGATCAAGATTTTAAGCCACTCAAACCTGGTTATAACAGCACTCGCTAAACATGTCGGCTTTATTGCAGAGCTCAGGCTGAATAGTTCTTCCCTGTGCTAAATGCACCTGGGAACAAAATAGCTAGCAATCCAGGGCAGTAAGAAAATGGTTTGGAAATCTTACAAAATGTGTCAAACCTCAATCGCTTCTGCGTCAAGTTTGGAGAACCAGCGACTGAAGTGGTGTGTTAGCACTTTTTCTCGATGAACTTTTGTTTCCTTATAAAAAAAAGGCAAAAGCATTGCTGGGGTGGTGATCTAGTGGTAGGATACTCGGCTATGGACCCAGGTTTGAATCCAGCCTCCAACACTTCCACCACTGGGTTCCTGAGCAAAACCCTGAGTTGCTCCAGAGGGACTGTCCCTGTAATCAGGAATTGGAAGTCGCACTGGATAAGAGCGTCTGTTAAATGCCACAAATGTAAATGCATCAGTTGTTTCAATAGTTTTCCCAAGTTTTTGCTTTAAACTGCTAAAAGGTTTGGCGATTCTGAGTACTCTGGACGAGAGGAGTTGTGACAGGTGTCAAAAATTATGACACCGGATATTTTTCTTATTGGTTTAATACATTTTTGCTGACCAAATGTATGGCTTAAAATGCAAACACAATTGAAATGCAGATCTTCCCATGGTTTGGTAAGGGTTTGAAGCAGTTCGTGCTGAAAAGTAAGTCGAAATGTATTTTATTTATTAGGCTTTGCTGTTTTAGAGAGGTGACTGGAATGAGATCTTTTTCTGGTGGCAAGAGTTTGAGATTTTCATTTCTTCATGCATAAATGCATACCCATTGTTACAAAGGTTACCACAATAATTTGAACCCCGACTCATTAGTGTGTAGCTTCGAAGGCCGAAGGAGCGCAGCATGAGCATCAAGCTGAACCACTCCCAAGTGCCACGTAAAGCAGCATTCACATTAGCGTGAAAAATGTGTGCTGTGCACTGCTTTGTACAGTGGCAAGATTCCAGCTCTCAAGGCAGCCAACTAGCCCATCGGAGGAATCAAAAGAAACGATTGCTAGATATTTCACAAAATATTCCAAAGTGCAGCTATTGTTTTTTATTTTTTTGTATTTCTTTTTGATATTTTTTGGTATTCAGTGACAGGGATCTTAAAAAAATAGCCCACAGTGATTGGTTCGACCTTTCAAGGTCATTGCTTGGTGTATGACCGAGATGCACACACAGATTTTCCCTTGATATGAACAATGCGTAAATCCTCTTTTTTGTGGGATCCTTAAAAAATGTGGTGCGGTTTGAAAAAGTCAGATGAGAGGTGGAGACATTTTTACTGTAATGTTTTGTAATGTTTATCTGCAGGTGATAAGAAGACAAAGTAAAACCAAACAGGAATTTTGACTCGAGTGTCAGAAGCTGAGCTGAGGAGTTTATCACATGTTTGCTTGCAAAGCGGGTACCAGAGTAATCTTGGAGTGAGACAGGACTCCAACACTCCAGCTGCCACTTATTGCTCAGGGCTATATCACACCATTCCATTTCACTCCTCAACGCTCACTCTGGCTGTGCTAGACACATAAAAAGTCAGAGCTGCAAGCGATACAGCCAGTGTCTTTTCAGTTTTCTTGGTTAAGCAATAAGGCTTGTAATGTGAACGATGCTTTTGCCATTTTCTTAAGCTCACTTTAAACCCTGGAGCATGCAGATCTCTCTCACTCCAGCAGATTTCCATCCTTCTGCTTGTGGAAAACAGAGCCTCAGTTTAAAAAGTTCAGGCTTTAGGCCCCACCACAAGCCACCTCAAAGCATGGTCTTCTGCTGGACAGCCAGAGGCCTGCGGGGCCCTCAACCATCAAGTCCATTTCATCCATTATCTCAATAGTTTAAACTGAGTCGGGCCTTAAAGATTGTTGGAGACTATTTTATCTCTTGTAGGGCAAAAGACGCCCTGGACTGAGCTTTGTCTGTCATAATTATCATTTTAACAAGTGAACATTGACTTACCCTTAAACTTTCTTAATTGTCACCTTGATTATGTCCAGAGTATACACAGGGTGTGTGTGTGTGTGTGTGTGTGTGTGTGTGTGTGTTTTTCATACATTTTATAAAGTGAAAGTCACTGTTTGTCATCATGAAAACAGCACAGCACTTGTGGTCATTCTGAAATATTAACTGTGGGACATACTGTGGCTGTAACGACTTCAGTTGTTTTATTTCATCATTAAAGCGTTCACTTGATACTCTGAAAGAAATGAATAAAGGCACATTCGAATCATTTTTATTTGTTCATTTTACTTGTCAGTGCTGTGTGTTTATTTACACCGTGTCCTATTCAAGGACACACATTAATATTTAAATAAACTTTTTTTTTATGCTTTAGGAAGCCAATTTCTTGTTCACTTTATTTATTTATTTATCTATCTATCTATCTATTTATTTACTTATTTATTTATCCCCTTTGAAAATTGCATCTGTTTTCTACATTATTTAAACATTTTATGATGAACAGATCATCACGTTTGTTTTGGAGATTTTTGTTTGCTTTTTCTTTTTTTTTTTTTGTTTGCTTTTTCTCCAACACCTACAATTGATTTCTCACTACAGCAGGATGTAATAGAAGGATGCGATTAAAAAAAAAGAAATAAAAAACCAGTTGTAGTAAAAAAGGCAGCACTAACCTGCCAGGCTGTGTGCAGGCTTGTGCATGCTTCATGCCAGGCTCTCCAGCTTCTTTGAGTGAGCTGGATTGTACAGGGCTGCAGCTGGCCTTTTTCAAAGGCTGGCACAGACTGAACCAATCTCCTCTACCGTCAAACTCCCTTACCATACCGACTAATAGTATACAACCTGAGCCAGCCGCCAGCCGCTACCCGCACTACAAGTCTTTGTGTTTGCAGTCTGTCAGTCATGGAGGAAGTACACACACACACTTACACATACAGTCGTTATCGCTGTGTTTGGCCATGCGTGGGAGGAAGGCTTGTGGGCTTTGGCCTGCTGCTGTATGGATAAAGAGATAAAAACAGGGTGGTGTGCATGAGAATGGAATCAGGAATGAGAGAGACACAGAGGGGGAGGGAGGGAGGGAAAGTCAGAGGTAGAAGGTGGAGGGGAGATAGGAGGAGGGAGGGAGAAGGAGGGCAAATGTCAGAGAAGAGAGACAGAAACAGAGAGAGCATGAGAGCGAGGTTTTGATATGTGTGAGAGCAGTAGTGGAGAGGTCAGCACTGACCATCCATTCTCTTCATAGACCTTGAAATGGAGCCGATGTTTTAATAACCTGATGTATAGTCTGCATCCATTTATTCATCGCAGGCTTTAAGAGCTACAGTCCAGTGCTGTTAGATCACATCAGATGTTAGTTTTATCTTTGTAATGTCCTATTTAATAAGTATATTATATATTATGCCATTCATGTACAGAGGAGAGACGAGGATTACATTGAGGAAAGGATGTTGAGGATGGAGCTGCCAGGAAAGAGGAAAAGAGCAAGGCAGAGGAGGAGGTTTATGGTTGTGAGAGAGGACATGCACGCAGCTGGTTTGAAGGAGGAAGATGACTGGCATTTGCAGATAGGCCCAAGGTCAGAAAAGAATCCTTTTTTTTGGATAATCATTTGGGAAATAAGCCACATTAAACCTGGCTTACCTGAATTAAGCCTGATTTTCTCCATTGATTTGCCTTATATTTGACATTGATGAAGCTCTTAGTTGTTTAAATGGTTTGTCAGTTCAGCTTAAAGTAATACTTGAAGTGTACTTAACCCGTGTGAAATGAAACATTGCAGTGTTGTGCGTCACATTTTACCGTCTTCTTCTGTACCGTCTACGATTAAAAAAATCTACTAATAGTGTTGGCATTAGCTTAAATGTTTCTTTTTTTAAATAGGTGGCATGTTCTTTTTTATTTATCTGTGCTGTGACAGTGCTACCTTACAAAACACAGACCTGTTTGGTGGCAACCGTTTCTCTCTGTTAATTTTTAATTCATCTTATTTATTTAAAATTATGATTGAAGAACACTGTCCTGAAAGCAGTGGTCACTTGGGAGTCCCTTAAAGACTGACAACCATCAGTGCAGCACTCGACCAATCAGGCAGAAGCCATTCCTCACTACCAAGCACATGACATCCTGCTGGGAGTTTGCCCAAAAGCACCTGAGTAACTTTCAGGCCAGTAGAAACAAAATCCTCTGGTCTGATGAAATAAAGATTGAACTATTTGGTCACAGTTCTCAACAGCATGTGTGAAGGAAGCCAGGCACTGAGCATCACCTCATTAATACCATCCCTACAGACAAACACGGTGTTGGTGGCAGCATCATGCTGTAAAGATGTTTTTCTGCGACTGGAAGAGTCGTAAGAATAGAGAAGAAAAGATGGATGTGGAAAAATACAGAGCTTTCTGAAGTTGGAAGCTTTTTCAGATACTCAGGATCTCAGGATGGAGTGAAGGTTTTCAACAAGACAACGACCTAAAACGTGTCACCATTAAACACAGGAAGGTCTTCTGGAAACCCTTGATGGACAGTGGCCTAGTCAGGGTCAGGACCTGAACCCAACAGAACATCTCTGGAGAGACCTGATGACATTGCACACTCCATCCAACATGGCTGAGCTTAAACAATATTGCTGTGAAGAATGCTACATTGTTTTTAAAGAAACGTGTGCCAGGCTTGTAAGTATCATTCCTTAGGAAATGTTGTCATTGCTGTCGAAAGTACGGAGTACAGGTTCTGAAAAGGAAGTTTAGATTTTTAATACATCTACAAAAGCGCAAAAACCTCTCAAAAACATTAACTATTGGGTCTAGATTAATAAAAAAAAAGAAAACAAATACACTTTAGTACATTTAGTTTCTGAAAATTAAAACCATATGCGCCACCTCTTTAAATAGTATGTACTTATCACACACTCAGATAGCCTATGAGTGCTCGTCTTTGCTGAAATCAAGCTAAGGAACATCAATAGCTCCCCCTCTGGCTACTTCCTGAGCTGAATCTGCTCTCTTCTTTTCTTCGTTCTGTTTAACGCTATCTTGTACCTGCCTTAGATCCTCTCTCACAGACACCCCTGTTCCCAAAACTCTGCACTTCCAGCATCGTACAAACGTTATCAGGGATTTGCATTGCAGGCACAAGCATCTGGTTAGGATATTCCTGTTCTGATCCTGAGGACTAGTAGTTAAATACTCTGTATGGGCCAGTGGTGGTCCACTCTGTGCTTGTAATTAATACCATGTTGCGGTGCTGCTGAGAGACAGGGGCTCAGTGTGGCAGCTGGAAGCAGCGTGTTTTATTTACGCCACTCTCTAAGTCTAGGATGATGTGGCTGATCCAGCCGTGGCCTCTCCTCCTTACAGCGTGTGATGGATGGGCTGGACGGCCAAGTCCGGGAGTCACTTCCACGCTGCAGCTGCCCCCGCCAGCTCTCAGCATGAAGCTGCAGTCTGAGGAGGAGGTTATCTGTGGATTAGGAGAAATTAGAGCCGAATGCATAAATAAATAAAATTAATGACAGAGGCGGGAGATGCAAGGGAGGTTCATCTCCTGCTGAACACTCAGACGAGATGCTGTGTGTGTATGAGTGTGTGCATGTGTATAGCTCTGCGTAGGAGCTAAATATCCCTCTGATGAGGAAGAAAGTGAGCTCTTCAAGTTGTCGGGACTCGTGAGGTGAAAAACTATTCTTAATTTTCCAGGATTGCAGCTTTTTTTAATAACAGTTTTTTAATAACAATTGAAGAGTCCACACATTTGCATTGGGAAGTTATGCTAAGGGTTCTGTTATGTTTGCCACAGGCTGGATATCGTTCCGAACCTTGAAAAAAATACAAAAATACATTATTTGGAATTATTAAAGGAATTATTATCTATCTTCTATTTAAATATATTGCCAGGTTTTAACAAAAAAGTGAAATTAAATATCTCACTGTTGGTCTTTGTTTCCTTTAGATTTATTATCTTAAAACCAGGAGAAAAAATAGCAGTTACTTAAGAATGGGCATGAATTGAGCACCCTACAACTTGACAGTAATCCCATTTCATTTAAAAACAATAACAAAATTGAAATAAATAATGTAGTTTTAGTTGTAAACTTTTAGTTATTGCTTTCGATTTTTTATTTTGAGCTGTAGGTTTCGGAAGGCACAGAATAGAGTAATGCCCATATATTTCAAATATATTTTCCCATGATGGTAAGTATGATATCAGGGGCCTCCTTGATATAGTCATTCAGAGGTAAACTGAAATGTATGGTTATTTGTTTAAGCTCTATCCCTACAGATATCAAATAATGCATATAAAATGCTTCAGAATAGTTGCAGTAAGGCTGCATGACCTGTGATGCAAAAGGACTGCTTGGAGGCCTGCTGGTGTTGCTGTCTTGATGAGGCTAACAGAGTTGCCTAAATATAGATTACAGTAATTTACTTTCAAACAACTCATTTTCCCGAGTTTGACACGTCCATTAACCCTGGCTGGAAAAATCATTAATTTTTCACCAATGAAGACATTAGTCATTTGAGTGACTTTCATCGGTGTCTGTGGCTCGGACCAAGACGGACCCTGAGATCATCCAGTCCGGACCCCCCTCCTCCTACACACACACACACACACACACACACACACACACACACACACACAAACACACATAGAACCATCCTTGTCTAAGTAGCTAACGCTTATCGCTTGCGTATTGTCCCTCACAATGCTCGGTAATTAGGTGGCCTGTGTGCTCTATCTCTCTCCCTCGCTGACTCTCTCTCTCTATCTCTTTCTCTCTTTCTCTCTACCTCTCTCTCTCTTTCTAAAGAGAAATGGACCTGTCACTATTTTGGCAGTGGAAAATTCAACAAATGCAAGGCAGTAATGGCTTTCTTTGTGCCCTAGTAAGACTACACATTGACAGAAGACACTTAAAGAATAGACTGTTCTTCTTTTCTCTACCTGCCCTTCCACTTTACTTTTCCTTGAATTTGCGGCTCACAGACGTATGAAGGCAGCGGTTGTCAAATGGTTGGCTTGTGTTTTGCAGCTGTCAATGTCGGAGAGGCTGTTGATTCATTAATCGCAACGATGTGCAGAGCAGATCGCCACAAAGCCACTGATAGCACCCCAAACACACACCCCACTGCTTAACGCTGGTTCTGGAGAGCTACATACTTCTGCAGAGTTTAATCTGACGCAGTTTTGGGCAAATTTATGGTGTATGTGGAAACAGCCACAGACTGGCCTCTCTTCTTTTTGTGGATCTGGATAGCCCTCGTGGTGGGGAGGAAGCTAGACACTGCTGCTGCTGCAGAGTGGGCAATATCCTTGTGCTTTAACCAAGGGCATCTGAGCAGGCAGGCGAAAGGAGAAATCCCCCCAGCCTAATCCTACATAACTGACCTGTCAGCAGCATGTCCACTGCTGACAGCAGGTGCTGTTACACATAGAGTTACACACACACACACACACACACACACATTGTCGTTGAAAAGTTTGGAATATCTTCTTATTGCTTTTGGCTATTTCTTTTAAAATAATGCTCCCTTTCACCTTCCGGTTCTTATATTTATAGTATCTGGAATAGGATAGTATTTAGCATACTTCGGCTCAATATTTGAAACCACATTATCCCCTTTCTATGCCAATAGTTATTTTACCTATAAGGCTTATTGCTGTACATACACCTGACGTTCTTTCACTTATTTGATTTACATTCAAAACAGCCTTTAAATATGAGTTGTTTGCTTTTTGGAAGAAAACTAGAAATTGTGACACGTTATTATATAGAACATGCATTGAGGATCTCATTACTTCAGTAAACTTCAAATTAGACACATAATAATTAACTCTCTATGCTGTAAGCTTCATTAACTATAACTACTACTACTTTAACTATAGAGAACTATAACCTGTAATGGTATATGAAAGGTCTGATTTGTAGAAATGCTTTAGTAACTGCATTATTACCTTTAACAATGCAAAATAAAGACTTTAGTAAGAGCTTGTTTTGAAAATTGTGACCACCCTTTGCCTTCAAAACAGCATCAATTCTTCTAGGTACACTTGCACACAGTTTTTGAAGGAACTCGGCTGGTAGGTTGTTCCAAACATCTTGGAGAACTAACCACAGATCTTCTGTGGATGTAGGCTTCCTCACATCCTTCTGTCTCTTCATGTAATCCAGACACACTGGATGATGTTGAGATCAGGGCTCTGTGGGGCCAGAAGAACTGATGCTGGTTTGGAGGCAAAAGGTAGTAACACCAAATATTGATTTGATTTAGATTTTTCTTTTGTTCGCTCACTTTGCATTTTGTAAATTGATCAAAATAAACAATCATTATTTATATTTCTGAAAGCATTCTTTGTTTACAGCATTTTTTCCACACCTGCCTAAACCTTTTGCACAGTACTGTATTTGTGATATTTAACTATCTATTAGTCACCATCTTCTTCTTCTTCTTTTTCTTTCGGCTGCTCCCGTTTAGGGGTCGCCACAGCGGATCAACTGTCTCCATTTCTTCCTGTCTTTTGCATCTTCCTGCTTCAACCCGACCACCTGCATGTCCTCTCTCACCACATCCATAAACCTCCTCTTTGGTCTTCCTCTTCTCCTCTTTCCTGGCAGCTCCATCCTCAACATCCTCCTTCCAATATAATCCTCGTCTCTCCTCTGCACATGGCCAAACCAACGCAACCTTGCTTCTCTAACCTTGTCTCTAAGACGTCTAACCTGAGCTGTCCCTCTAATATACTCATTTCTAATCCTGTCCATCCTCGTCACACCCAACGAAAATCTCAGCATCTTTAACTCTGACACCTCCAGCTCCGCCTCCTGCCTTTTCGTCAGTGCCACCGTCTCCAACCCATACAACATAGCTGGTCTCACTACTGTCCTGTAAACCTTCCCTTTTACTCTAGCTGGTACGCGTCTGTCACAAATCACTCCAGCCACTCTTCTCCACCCATTCCAACCAGCCTGCACTCTCTTCTTCACCTCTCTTCCACACTCGCCGTTACACTGAACTGTTGATCCCAAGTATTTAAACTCCTCCACCTTTGTTACCTCCACTCCCTGCATCCTAACCACTCCACTTTCCTCCCTTTCATTCACACTCATGTATTCTGTCTTTGCCCTACTCACTTTCATTCCTCTCCTCTCCAGAGCATATCTCCAGCTCTCCAGGTTCTCCTCAAGCTGCTCCCTACTCTCACTACAGATCACAATATCATCAGCAAACATCATCGTCCACGGAGACTCCTGTCTAACCTCGTCTGTCAACCTGTCCATTACTACTGCAAACAAGAACGGGCTCAGTGCTGATCCTTGATGTAATCCAACCTCTACTTTAAATGCATCCGTCACTCCCACTGCAGATCTCACCACTGTTACACTGCCATCATACATATCCTGAACTACTCTCACATACTTCTCTGTAACACCAGACTTCCTCATACAAAACCACAACTCCTCTCTAGGCACCCTGTCATATGCTTTCTCCAAATCCACAAAGGCACAATGCAGCTCCTTCTGACCTTCTCTGTACTTCTCCATCAACACCCTCAGAGCAAACATTGCATCTGTGGTGCTCTTTCTCGGCATAAAACCATACTGCTGTTCACTGATCCTCACCTCTTTTCTTAACCTAGCTTCTACTACTCTTTCCCATAACTTCATGGTGTGGCTGATCAACTTTATCCCTCTATAGTTACTACAGCTCTGTGCATCACCCTTATTCTTGAAGATCGGTACCAGTACACTTCGTCTCCACTCCTCAGGCATCTTCTCACTTGCCAAGATTGTGTTAAACAATCTGGTCAGAAACTCAACTGCCATCTCCCCTAAACATCTCCATGCTTCCACTGGTATGTGCTCCGGTCCAACAGACTTTCCATTCTTCATCCTCTTCATTGCTGCCCTTACTTCCATCTTGTTTATTTGCTGCACTTCCTGGTTAACTCTTCTCACATCATCCAGTCTTCTCTCTCTCACATTTTCTTCATTCATCAGCTTCTCAAAGTATTCCTTCCATCTGCTCAACACGCTCGGTTCACCTGTGAGTACGTTACCATTTCTATCTTTAATCGTCCTGACCTGTAGCACATCTTTCCCAGATCTGTCTGTCTGTCTAGCCAATCGGTAAAGGTCCTTTTCTCCCTCTTTACTGTCCAACCTCTCATACAATTCACCAAACACCTGATCTTTGGCCTTCACCACTGCTTTCTTCGCCCTGCGGTTCATCTCCTTGTACACCTGTCTACTTCCTTCATCTCTCTGTATGTCCCATGTCTTCTTTGCCTCCCTCTTCTTTTGAATACACTCCTGGACTTCTTGGTTCCACCACCAGGTCTCCTTATCCTCTTTCTTCCTTCCGGATGTCACACCAAGTACATTTCTAGCCGTCTGCCTGATCACTTCTGCAGTAGTTTCCCAGCAATCTGGTAGCTCTTCAACACCTCCCAGTGCCCGTGTTAACTCCTGCCTGAATTCCACCTTACAGTCCTCCTCCTTCAGCTTCCACCACTTGATCCTCGACTCTGCCCTCACTTTCCTCCTCTTCTTGACCTCCAAGGTCATCCTACAGACCACCATCCTATGCTGTTTAGCTACACTCTCCCCTGTCACTACTTTGCAGTCTCTGATCTCTTTCAAACTGACCCTCCTGCAAAGAATATAATCCACCTGTGAGCATCTTCCTCCACTCTTATACGTCACCCTGTGCTCCTCCCTCTTCTTAAAATAAGTATTAACTACAGCCATTTCCATCCTTTTTGCAAAATC